>JAAALK010000082.1:79161379-79602932 GCA_019279435.1 Zizania palustris | reverse complement strand
TTTGGGCCCTTTCTCCGAAGGCACCCAATCCAAAAGAGGGGGTGGAACAACTTCGAGTAGCCCCCATACTCGGTTGGACCGCTCCCAAGTACCAACCAATTTAATCCTCCATTCCTTCTCGGCCAGATTCGGGACTCCCAGAATCTTCTCTGAAGCTCGTACAATCTGCTCCGAAGTTATACACTACAAGAAAACCAGAAGTTTTCGTCGGCCTGTTTAACTTCCGTCGGCTTTTGGGCAAGCCGACGGAAGTTAAATAACTTCCGTCGGCCCCTGGGGGCCGACGGAAGTTAAATTAACTTCCGTCGGCTTCTGACAGTGGCCGACGGAAGTTAGCGGGGGGTTTTCCGCGGCCGCTCGGATCCCCCTAACTTCCGTCGGCCAGCATTGAAGCCGACGGAAGTTAGCTAACTTCCGTCGGCTTCAGTGCTGGCCGACGGAAGTTAGGGAATTTATCCCCAACCCCGCGCGCGTACAGGGAGCCCTAACTCCCTGTACGCGCGCACAGTAGCCCCACCGCCGCTCCTCCCGCGCCCAGCCTGCGCCGCCGCCGCCCGCCCGCCGCCGCCGGCCTCCGCCGCCGCCGCCGCCGCCCGCCCGCCGCCCTCCCGCCGCCCGCCGCCACCGCCCGCCCCTGCCGCCGTCGACCCCTGCCCACCGCAGCAGGCCGCCCTCGCCGGTCCGCCGCCGTGCTCCCGGCCACCGGCAAACGCCCGCCTCCGACCGTCGACGTCGCGTGCATCCTGCCGCCGCCACCCGCCGCCGCCCACGCCGTCCTCCGCCACCAGCCGACAGCCGCCACTGCACCCCCTCCGGCCGGCCCGTCGTCGTCGTCGCTGCCCGTCCATCATCGCCCGCCGATCGTCGCCGTCCGCCAAGTACTTTTCTATTCTGTCCATTCAACTGTTATGAATTCAGTACTTGGCTTCTGAATATATTATGTGTTGAATTGAGGCTGAATCACAGTATATTGTACACCGTCTTAAAAATACTATATTATGAATTTATTTAAGTATAGTTGTGATTTCTCTGAATCCACATTGATAATCATGTTCTGATTGAGTATTTGCTTACCTAAAGTGAAACTGAAGTCAAGTCTTGCATTATGAAATTACAAGTGTCATTGAAACATTGCTGAAATCTGAAATTAGTTTACTATTCATGGTACGAAAAGCTGAAATCTGATTTTGATTGATTAAAATTGTGAAATCTCAGGATCTGAAATGTTTGACATATTCTGAATTGATTTCTGTTGTTCTGAAAATACATTGAAGTTGAAACTTGCAATCTAAATCAGTTTTAATCAAGTGCATGTTAGTGAAGTTACATTCACTATTCATTGTTTGCGATGTTCTATTATATACGCTATTAATTATATTCGTATGCAATTTTTTATTTGACAACAACGTAGATAGTGTAACGAAACCTATGCGTCACCCGTTTCGGACCAACATGTCTCACACGTGTCATGCGTGTGAGATGTGTAGGTCCGGAATTGTCCCTTTTTGGACAGCCTCGGAGTGGGCGACAGAGCGTGGTTTTATGATGAGTCATGAGTCCGAATGGGATTTCAGTAACATAACCTTGTTGTTCTCCATTGCACCACTATCAGGCGTGCAATTGGAGAACAGCGGGGTTATGCTGCTGAAATTTCGTTCGGACTCATGGCTCGTCATAAATACCACGTTTTGTCGGTCACTCTTGGGTGGGTTTAGGACCTATCTTTTCCTATAGACCATGGTTGCCATGGCGTCGCCTGCGCCGACTAGACGTCCAGGCGGTCACCGCCGGATGCCATGGTGAATCGCGATCGCCATCAGGCGTGTCTGGGCGGGCGCCTAGGGTCCGTGGTAGTGTCTAAGGTGTGGCACAGTGCGTG
This sequence comes from Zizania palustris, assembly GCA_019279435.1. NCBI lineage: Eukaryota > Viridiplantae > Streptophyta > Magnoliopsida > Poales > Poaceae > Zizania > Zizania palustris. Next base: position 79,601,053 of record JAAALK010000082.1, on the reverse strand, counting down.
AATCTTCTTGATTGAATGAATGTTTTGCATATAGAATGGCTGAGGACGACCGACGGTGGATGTATAGTGGTTGGATGAAAAGTGGAGCTCACACGAGGGAGTGGGTAATCAACGCTGAGAAATTTGTTGATCGTGCATTCGCTTTGACAACAAACACTGGCGCGAGGTGCCCATGCATGAAGTGCAGAAATTCTCGTTGGCAAGACAAGAGGACGTTGTCATTGCATATTTGCAAATATGGATTCGTGCCAGGTTATGAAGTTTGGTCTTTTCACGGCGAGACAGGCCTTGAAAAAACGGTATTAGTAGTGGAAGAAGAAGATGATAGCGTTGCTGACGATAGGATGGATGAGATGGTTGATGCTATACGACCGGAGTTTGAATCAAACCCCGAGGATCCTCCAACACCGGAGGTTCAAAAGTTTTTCGACATCCTTCGAGCTTCAGAAGAGCCATTGCATGAGCACACCACCGTAAGCGTTCTCGCTTTCGTGACTCGTATTATGGCTATTAAGTCAAAGTTTGCATTTTCAAACAATTGTTATAAGGAGCTCTTGAATCTGATCAGCGATATCCTTCCTAAGAACCATAAGGTGCCGAAAGACATGTATCAGTCAAAGAAAATGCTTTCTGCTCTCGGTATGGAGTATGAGAAGATTGATGTGTGCCGAGATAATTGTATGCTGTTCTGGAAAGAACATAGTAATGAGGTGAAATGCTTAAAATGTGGTAAACCGAGATTCGTAGAGGTCATAAATGAAGACGGAGAGAAGGTGACGACAGAGGTTGCTCATAAGCAACTTCGTTACATGCCTCTTACACCTCGGGTGAAACGATTGTTTCTATCAAAGAAAACCGCTAGACATATGCGATGGCATAAAGAAGGTGTACGTGAGAATAATCAAGTAATGGTGCACCCATCTGATGGTGCGGCATGGAAGGCTCTAGATGATTTTGATGCAGACTTTGCTAGTGATGCAAGGAATGTTCGCATCGGGTTGGCAACTGATGGATTCACGCCTTTCAATGTAACGGCATCGTCGTACTCTTGTTGGCCCGTGTTTGCTATTCCATACAACCTTCCACCTTCATTTTGTATGAAATATGAATTTATGTTCCTGTGTCTCATTATACCCGGTCCAGATCATCCTGGAACACGACTAAACGTGATGTTGAAGCCCTTAATTGAAGAGTTAAAACAATTGTGGAAAGGAGTTGAAGCATATGACTATGACCAGAAACAAAAATTCAATCTTCGAGTTGCGTATCTGTGGTCGGTCCACGATTTTCCGGCATACGGTATTTTTTCTGGTTGGAGTTGTCATGGAAGGTTGACATGCCCGATATGTGCGAAGGACACAGATTGTTTCCGTCTGAACTTCGGGGGAAAGATTTGTTACTTTGATTGCCATAGATGCTTTTTGCCCATGAATCACCCATTTAGGTTACAGAGGAACAATTTCAAGAAGGACAACATTGTTGTAAAGGGACCACCAAGGCGTTTAAATGGTAGAGAAATCGCTGATATGCTGAATGAGTTGGTCCTTAATGAAAATGAGGATGGATTTGTAGGATTCGGAACCGAACATAATTGGACCCACATATGTGGTTTATGGGAACTGCCGTACGTCAAATCACTAATTCTGATGCACAACATTGACGTTATGCATCAGGAACGTAATGTTGGTGAAAGCATTATAAGTACATGTATGGATTTTACTGACAGGACAAAAGATAATGTAAAGGCGAGAAGAGATTTAGCTGAGATTTGTAATCGACCAACCCTTGAGTTGACGAATAGTGGTGGCAAGCCACGTGCCCCATTTTGTTTAAAACCTAAAGAAAAAAAACAAGTAATGAGGTGGTTGAAAAATTTGAAATTCCCAGATGGTTACGCCGCAGGATTTAGAAGAGCTGTGAACTTGAAGACAGGGAAATTAAATGGATTGAAAAGTCACGATTACCACATAATAATGGAAAGACTCCTTCCTGTAATGTTTCGTGGGTACCTGAATGATGATGTGTGGAAGGCGTTAGCTGAGCTGAGCCATTTTTATAGACAACTTTGTGCGAAAGAAATTAAGAAAGATATGATGGAGATGCTAGAGAAAGAGATCCCAGTGCTTTTATGTAAACTGGAAAAAATATTCCCTCCAGGGTTCTTCAATCCAATGCAACATTTACTGGTTCATCTGCCATATGAAGCTAAGGTAGGTGGCCCTGTGCAATATAGGTGGATGTATCATATTGAAAGGTCCCTAAAGAAGCTTAGAGCGATGGTTGGTAATAAGGCCAGAGTTGAAGGTTGCATCGCAGAAGAATTTAAATTGAAAGAGATAGCATACTTCACTAGTGTATACTTCGCTGAGCATCACAATGTCAACACACCTGCTACACGGTACCATATGGATGAAGACCATCCTTGTAGTGATCTCCAAATATTTGGGTGGAAGGGCATAACTGTTGGTGTTTCCACGACATATTATGTAACTCAGGAAGAACGAACAAATGCCTTGCTCTACATGTACTCAAATATGGAAGAGATGGAACAATATTTCGCGTAAGTGATTCGTTTTAGTTTTATATTTTACCTCCAAATTTTATACCCGTTTGTTTACCTATTCGTTACATTGACAGTATGTTTGATTCAAAATACTTGCCATCTGGTCGTCAACCAACGGAGAAGCAATTAGATAAATTGCGTCGAGAAGGAGTAAATGGCGGGCCTAGTTTTCTCACTTGGTTCAGAGAACATGTAAATCCTTACCTTTTCTGACACGTATTATTTTACTCTACTGGGTTAATTATCTTATAATCTCTTATGATTTGCAGTGCGTGCTCGCTGACAATGTACATATAGACTTGCGACAGCTCTCTTACGGGAGTATTAGTGCCAAAAGTTACGGTCGCTACGATGTTAATGGTTTCCGCTTCCGTTCAACTATATTTGAAGCATATCGACCTCTAGCGGCAACAACTAATACTGGTGTTGTTACAAGGGTCGTTGATGGACAAGGACACGAAACTATGTATTATGGAATCATCAAAATATAATCGAGTACAAATTTGCCGGGAATAAGGAGATTAAAGTAGTCTTCTTCGATTGTGATTGGTTCGACCCTAAACATGGTACTCGTGAAAACCAATTTGGGATGGTTGAAGTCAAACACGCGGAACGATTATCTAGTTGCGACAATTTTGTCCTTGCTCATCAAGTCGAGCAGGTGTATTATATGCCCTACCCATGTGAAAAACTAAGTGCTTGGTGGGTAGTCTACAAAGTGAATCCTCGGGAACGTCTACACACCCCTAGTGATGACGCTTATCAATTGGAGGTTGAAGAGGTCGATGAGGTTTATCAAGATGATGAATTGCCGACTTCGTTTAATGTAGAGTCAGAATCGTCGACAGATTCTTTTCTCGGCGATTCTAATGATGTGGCAGTTCCCGAGAAAAGGAAACACCAACATAAGAAGAAAAAAGTAACATGGCGTGCTTTGGGGAGAAAAGGACAAATTGATCCTGATTTTGATGATAATTGACAAGTAATTGTTTTGATACATGGATATGCAATATACTTCATATTACATGTTTTTTCATATGTACAAACCTTCTTTACTAATAAATGCTTGTTTGTGCTTATTTTGAACAGGATGTCGAAAAATAAGAAGAGTGTCACGAGGAAGCTCTTCTGCTTGGGGAGTTCATCGGCGAGTACTCCGGCGAGTACACCGACGAGTCAGGAGGACACCCTATTCCAGGGTAGTTCCTCTTCTTTAAACAGACGTCGTCAAGAGCAGCTCCTGAGATGCATAGATCCGACATTAATTGGTCGGCCTATTGCATTTCAACTAGATGAGGAGGTAACTTTCAGATTGTTTTTTATGCCAGTTATAAACTATTACTAATTGTTTCAATACTGTTTTGTAGGAGGAAGAACACTTGGAGAGTGCGGGTCATGAGGATGATCGGCTGGTGGGTGGCGGGCAAGAGGGGGATGTCCCAGAGTGTGCGGCACAGAGGGATGACCCAGAGGGTGTGGGGCAGGGGGATGACCCAGAGGGTGCGGGGCAGGGGGATCTCCCGGAGGGTGCGGGTCAGGAGGAAGGTGCTGAGGCTGCCGGCGGGTCCTCGGTAACTTTCAGGACGAGTCACTTGGTCGCTCCACCAGTAGTCTCTTCCGGTGGAGCCAAGATCGAGATTACGCCTGTTGGTGACGGGTAAGTGTAATACTCTTCTGTTGTTTTGCTTTTGTTTTCAAAAAATTTCTTTCACTAAACTAATTAACTTTATTTATTATGTATTTCTAGATCTTGGATTGACTCTCGGTTCGACGGCACTTCGAGGGTCAGGAAGGTTAACCAGATATTGGGTAACCTGTGCCGTCTTCACTACCCAGGGATGCTGACAATGCCGACCGGTGAGCGGGTTCTATGCCAGACATGGGACCAGTACCGGTTCGCTCCTGACGGGCGCCATGGAACTGCTCAGGGGGCGGTGTCTCATGACTTCTGGGTATGCAAGTGTTTTTTCAATCTTCTTTTAGAATTTTCGAGTTACAACACTGTACTAATCATTATTTTTGCAGTTACGCTTTTGCTTGCCAGAAGTCGGCAATCACCATAACCATGCGCTTGTAGTCTTCAACAACAATGCACATAAGGTGGTGAAGGACGCCATTGAGGAGCCATGCTGAATAGCGTGGGCCTCATGGCTCTAGAAGTGATGAGTCATTGTCAACGATAGTCAAAGAGGACTGAAGAAGAGAAGAGATCTGCTGTTTCATGGGCCGCGTGTGACTCAGGTACACGGGCAGCGAGCGACTGTCGGGCAGAGGAGGCTGCGAAGTCGGGCTGGCCCAATCCGGGTGCATGGGCCAGAAGCAGTAGAAGACCCACTGGGCTGTTGACCAGGACTGACTCAGGTACACGGGCGGTGAGCGATTGCCGGGCTGAGAGAGCTGCGGAGTCGGGCCGGCCCAATCCGGGTACCTGGTGCAAAGCTGGTGGAGGCTTTGTCAGTTTCGGCATAAAACTGACAACCGTTGATTCTGTATCCGACTGTCCAGAAGAATAGCTTCAGGATATGTCATCTGTTACTCTAGGCCCACAGTCAGTCAGTTGTGTCTGTAAAAATACCTAAGGGCAGTAGAGTCATTTTCTGTATTTTTGAGTCTGTAAAAACCCTAAGGGGCTGGTAGAATATTCCTAGTGTTGGGCTGCCTATAAATAGCACCCCAATCCCTAGGGTTTGGACTACCCTTTTGTGCTGAAATCAAATCCACCCATTGGGTCACTCTTTTCCCCTGTCTTCTCTCTCCTGTGTGCGCCGCCAGGCCCTTGTGCTCCTCTGTTCGTGGCTCATTTTGGCTCAAATCTCTTGGATGCTTTTAATCCTTGGTCCCTGGAGAATTTATTGTTTGCATCTGGTTGGTTTGGAGAGTTATTGAGTTGGATTCGGGCTGCTGTATTTATTTCTTGGGAAGAAGCTTCTTCGGCTGGGTGTGTTCTTCACGGTGGTAGTACTAGTTCTTGCTGTTGCAAATAGTACTGCTTTACTGTAGCTACAGTGTTCGGCTGCAGCTTTTCACCTTGTATTGCCCAGCTTTTTGATCGAAGCTGACAGTCTCTTTTGCCTTTTCCTGGTGTGTCTGCCGAAGCTCGGTTCTGTGCGAAGCCCCTCAACTCCGTGAGGCAAGCTCCGATCGAACCTTGTTAAAGGCTTCGCTCAGTTTTTCGAACTTCGGTTTCTGTGTCTGAGTTGCTAGCTTCGAAGTTCCCCTGTATCGAAATCATCGCATACTTCGAACTGGCATACTCCGAATCTATCTGTTCGAAGTGCACACTTCGTTAGGCTTCGAAGTGGGGTTCGAAGTTTTGTCTGTTCTGACAGACTTCGCTTCTTTGTTCGAAGGTTGTCTGTTTGTGTGTTGTGTTCGAAGTTTTTGTGTTCGAAGGTTTAGCTCCGAAAGCTTTTGGTTCTAAGTGTGTTCGAAGTTTTGTCTTCGAAGTGTATACTTCGAAGAAGGCTTCGGCACTGTTTACTTCGCTCCGAAGCTCGTGACTCGAAGTTGCGTTCGAAGTCTTGTCTTCGAAGTGCTTACTTCGAACCAAGCTCCGGCACTGCTTTTACTTCGCTTCGAAGTACACTTCGCTTCTTACTTCTTCGAACTAGGCTAGACAGTGACACCTTCGGCATTTCGGACAGACTCCGACACCAACCTCCGAAGCAGACCTCGACGTGCGAAGGGGGCTTCGCCAAGACCCGAACAGGAGACAACTTTGGACAGTAACTTCTCTTTTCACTCTATACATTCTTAGATCATTTCATTGAGAAGTATAGGCCTGTTACAACTTGTTTATCTGCCTAGTTGCACCACTTTAGGTTTACACTGTTTATCATCAGTTGCTTCTAGGTTAGAAACCTTTAGACTTAGGCCTACTGTCTACTTTCTGCTGCATAGTACTTTTGAGGTGCGTTGGGTATTGGGAACAGGCCATAGATTCGAAAGAATTTTTAAGGCGCCCATTCACCCCCCCCCCCCTCTGGTCGCTACTTTCGGTCCTACAGCCATTTCGTATGCCCGCATTCAAGCGAACAATGCTTACTACAAGGAGAAGCTAGGGCAACGAATGAGCAAGGCGACGGGCTCATCGTCAGTCTATTTGACTGAAGAAGAATACCGTTCGGTAAACAATTCTAACTTTTTACCTCTTTGATTGTTGAGATTTGTTGTCATATAATACAAATAGCATCTCTGTTCAGGTGAGGATTCCGTGGTTGGCAAACCGCGAGGACGCCTATTTTGAATTCTGCAAGATTTGGTCTTCAGCCGCATTTAAGAAGACTTCCGAGCAGAAAAGACAATGCCGCGGGACGGATCCGAAGCACAGATATGGTGCCGACGGACATATTCGCCACGCTAAACGCTTGGTAAGACCGATCTGTCACTCTCTAGCTATAGATACATTGTAATGCGACTAACTCATTTCTAATGCACAGGAAGCTAAATCTGGCAACGTGCCAAGTGACATAGAGGTGTATACCTCTGGTCACAAAGGAAGCGATCCGACACAGCCAGATGTCTTGTGTAGCCAGACAGCCACGGACCATTTGGTGAGATGTTATTAAGAGTTTACGTAATTTCATTTTTCTGCGTCTAGCTAATCGGACATGTTTTTTGCAGGCGCAGTATGGTGAACACATGGTTCGACTCCATGGAGAGAACTATGATTGGCGGAGAGAACCTGTGGACCAAATGGCCGTGTACTCCAGCGGAGGTGGCAAAAGCCATGGACGGTGAGACAATGTTTTTATTAATGTTTTGTGTATGGTATTGTGATGGTAACTAACCCCTGTTAATGTTGCAGGTACTCCATGTTCAATGGAGTTATTGACTCGAGAGCGGTGAGAGCTCAGAAGTCAGCTCAGTCGTCGCAGAGCTCCGTCGGAGTTGGCTCCAGCCGTCGTCGCTCAGAAGAAACCCCGGAGATGGTTCGGATGAGGGAGGAAATGAGGCGGCGCGACGAGCACTACAGCAAACAACAAGAGTACTATACCGCCTGCTTAGCACAACAGCAGGCGATGATCCAAGTAAGCTTACTTTAGAGTGTTGCATTTCAAAAGTATTCAGAAATAGGTTTAGAACTAACTGATTACATTACAACATGTGTAGCAACTAGCCCAGCAAAACAGTGGATTTGACATATCTATGTTCCAACCACTACCTCCCCCGCCACCACCACTATCTCCTACATCACCTGAGGTACCTCCTAAATACCTAAGTTAGCGTTTAGAAGGGTAGTTGAGTTCGTTTCTAATTTTGTCTATTTCTTCAGTGTTTCCGTACGCCTGGCCAGGATGGAGCCTCCGGGGCAAATGTGAACGAAGCAGGAGGCAGCGGCGGCGCCCACGACCCAAATGTGGGCGATCAGTGAGTATATGGACAAATATGACTTTGTATGTGGCTCTCGCTGTGTTTTGTGAATTTGTATGTGAGTTTGGATGTTATATGTGAATTCAGATGTTTACTGTGACTTTGGATGTGAATTCAGTTATATTATGTGATTTTGGATGTGATGTGTGAAGTGTGGATGTGATTTTGGATGTGAGATGTGGTTTTGGATGTTATATGTGAAGTTTGAATGTGATTTTGGATGTGAAATGTGATTTTGGATGTGTATTGTGAATGTATGTGAAATTGTGGTTGGATGTGAGTGTGAGTAGGGGAACCAGGAAAAAAAAAATACCAGGTAACTTCCGTCGGCTTTGACCATAGCCGACGGAAGTTAGCTGGTTTCGGCCACGTGGGCAGAAAAGCTAACTTCCGTCGGCTTCGGCCCTAGCCGACGGAAGTTAGCTGCCCCTAACTTCCGTCGGCCAGGCTGGCCGACGGAAGTTAAAGCCCCCCTGGTGACGTGGCAGTGTTCGGCGCTAACTTCCGTCGGCCACGTCAAGCCGACGGAAGTTAGCTAACTTCCGTCGGCGGCCGACGGAAGTTAGCTAACTTCCGTCGCCGCGCTTCCGTCGGCCAAAGGCCGACGGAAGATAGCGTTTTGCCGACGGAAGTTGGCTTCTTCCGTCGGGAAAGGGCTAACTTCCGTCGGCTTTGGCCGACGGAAGTTGCCTGTTTTGTTGTAGTGATAGGAGCTGAAGAGGCTGAAAAATGAGTTAACATTGGTTATTTCTTCGAATAAATATACATGATATATGTCGTTTTCGAAGTTACCTGTAGGGCTCGAGTTCGAAGAAATTTTGCGGAGGCCGCCCTCCGAATCTTCCTCGAAGGTGATTGGCCAGTTGGCCATCAGAGGAGGGATTTGAAGTCCGAGGAATTCTTCCGCTAAGTCCCGCATGCTCAGGCGGTGACTAATTCTTTGAAGCAGGTTGAGGCGAGCTTCGAGCTGGCCTGGATCCAGATGCACGAGAGCTTCCCTTCGGAAGTTGATATCTTGCAAGGGTCCGGCTAAACGGTTGCTCGCCCCAACTTTGGCATAAAACCACTTCAGGATCCAGTCTGTGTACCATCTGGCATTGATGGCCTTGGCTGGAAACCAAAGGGCATATTCGTCTCAAAGTCGGAAGTTAATACTTCCGAAGGCCACCACCATCTTTTCACCTCCGGGGCCTACGAAGGTCTTGGGTTGGCATGAAGCTTTGTGCAGTGCTACGAAGATCTTAGCTCTTCGTTCGCAACCTTCGGCTCGCAACGCTCATTCGAAGATGGAAAGGCGTGCTACTGCATTCGGAGAGAGCTGGGGGAGAGTAACGTGGAATAAATCCAGTACCTCGGCCAGGAAGTCAACAGTCGGAAGCCCTAATCTAGCTTCGAAGAAGGCATCGAAGACAACCACTTCTCCGGGCCTTGGCGATGGAATAACTTCTTTCCCAGGTTTGCGAATCATGATCCCAGAACTGATTTTGCCTTCTACTGCAGCCGCGAGCGATTCCCTCTTGCAGATTGAGGGCCCCAACTGATAGGATCGATCCGTGTACTTCGTCGACGCCGGGAAGAGGTCTTGAGGGCCAACATTTTGGGGATTTCTCCCCGCCGCCACCATTGCAGGCACTGTTGTAGCCAGAGTCATTGTCACCGATGTCACTGCCGCTACAGCCACAGCCTGCTGTTGAGCCAAGGCTGAAGCCGCCCCAGGAACTCTGAAACTCATCTTTGCCATGGAATCACGTGGATTGCTTGAGAGGAAGGAATGGAGTCTAGGGTTGTCTGATGGTTTGTTTGCACGAAAGCGATGGAAAGGTACTCGAGAAGGATCTGGGCCCTTTATTTATAGCCCAGACCACGATTTTTTACTGTTTACATCTGCCATTTCGCGTTCTTAACCGTTATTTTGTTGCAAAGTTAACGCATCGTGTAACTTCCGTTAGAAGAAAGAAGCTAACGGCTATTTCTTCCAAGTATAAAAAGGCTTTCGGGCTTCTCAACTTAATTCTAAGATAGTTCGAATGTAATTTTCTTAGAAGCTGATTCGAAGTTTTGCATCTCCATGTATTTCGTAGATGGATTAAATCTGCTAACCCCTATGCATGATTATTTTTCTTGCGTATACTACTCTCCTAACATTACAGATTTAGCGGAGAAGTGTATTCGAGGGGCTACTGTTGGGGGAAAATATTCCATCTTCAGGGTTATTGCAGTAACAGGACAAAGGTCGGTGATTAAGTCAAAGGTTTCCAGCATATAACTCCGGGGATACAGTAAATCAAGTTCGAAGTATGGAGACGAACTCTAGTTCGGAGTATATCTTTGAACTTGGACCCTTCCGGGAGTTTGTTTGCCAGCTAAGATGGAAGACTTATCTTCTTTCTCATTAGATTAGTATTTTACCATTTTGGCCCTATAAAGGATACCGAATAGTTTCCACTATGTCGGTTGTAATAGAGGGGTAAAAAGGTCTTTTCCTTAATGTTTGGGCCTATAAATACCCCCCGTTTTACCCTGTAATACGGACCGAATACAAGTTATTCAATACACAGTTCTGAACTATTTTAAGATATTATCCTTTCGGAGGCTTGAAATAGTTTACTTCACAAACACTTTGTTTGTTAGTTTCTAACCTTCAGAAACCTGTTAGCGTAATCTTTTACGCCAACAAAAGCCTTCTCCTCCGAAGGTGTAGATCTCTTAGGCCTCCATTTTGTAACACTTAGTGGTAGTCCTGTAAAGCAAACTTATTCGTTTATTAATTAAATGTGGGGTTGTTTGGACTTTCCTAGGCTCAATCTTCGAATGTCGATGTTGATGTCGAAGTACTTGAATATTTGAAGGCACTTCACCACCAATGGGTAATGTTTGAAGTAGCTAGGTCTGAATGCCGCCAAGCGATTCAAGATACCGAGGGGTCTTACGGGCAAAGTTAACTCTGAAGTAGCTCAAGAAATATTGACCTCCACATAAACCGAGCCCGCTCGGAGTTCTTTGTCTTCACTTGACTTTTGGAGCTTCGAAGTAGCTCCTAAAGACAAAGGGGTCCAGCCTTTGAGTGCGCCTGCACAAGGCAACGATGAATCCCTAGACTTTTCTGCTTTTGATACGGAACCACCTATGACTCAGACTTGGGCCAGTTTGTAAAAGGAAAGGAGGGCTCTTCGGGATTCAAAGCGCAAATGATCCGGCTGCTAAGGCTCCGGCCCTGATGAGGGTATGTCCAGCGGAGGGGTCCATCATCCATAAAAGAGCAAGCAAAAGTGGAGGTCATTTTTTTCGGGGTCGCGAGCCTGCTTCTATTTAGGTTTTGATAGTGTTGACACCAAAATGCGCCAAACACACGGACGTCGATCCGGCGATCCAAAAGCGTGCATATACTTAGGAGTAAACCCCAAAGCATAACACAACACCGATGTCATGTTCTAACGATCCTTAAATAGTGGTAAGAAAATAACGGAGTCGCCAGGCAATCAAATAATATTAATCTAAAATTATTCAATTAACTGATGTGTGAAAAAATAACTAAAAATAATTAAACCGGCCAGAACAAGGTCGGTTCAACTGAGGGGCCTAGCGGTTAGACTGGCCAAGGCAAGCCGGTCAGACCGAAGCTATGTCGCCGGTCATACCGGTGGTACGGAGAATGGGGCGAAGGGAGGCTTCGGTGTGCAGTGCGAAGGTTGGCCGAAGGGGTCCTTCTGGCCTTCGGTCGGTTGGACCGAGGATATAACCCCGGTCAGATCGAGGGGTGCTCGGTGGTCTGGGAGTCAACGCGAGATTGGATCTAGTGTGTAGATACCTCCGGCGCGAAGAGTTTCGAGGGAGGACACCCCTTCGTCCGGCGCAAAACCTAGCCTTCGGTCGGTCAAACCGAAGGGTGGGCTCTGGTCAGACCTGAAGGCGTGCGATGCTCCGGGCGAAGGGCTCCGACATCTGGCATGAAGGAGCCCAAATCCTCCTATGAAGCGTGGTCAGACTAGCCACGTCCCGCCGGTCGGACCGTATTGTGTCGGCGCAACAAGTTACGGCACGGCACGGGCCGGTCAAACAAAGGGGTTGCCTCTGGTCAGACTGACTGCCCCTAGAAGATGGGTTCCGGTGTCCCAGCGACCGTCTCCCTATGGATTGCTTGCAGCAAAATTTGTTGGAGAAGATGGGAGAGATGAAATACTGCAAAAAAACAGCAAGAAACTAGAGGTAATTTGGCCAAGAGACTGAATTACCGGTAAAAACCGAAAAAACAATAGAAATCCGTTACGTGAATGAAATGGACGATTCATGAGCGAACCTATAAGGACTTACCATGATTACGACGTGGCGGACAGAGAGCTTTCAGTGCAAACTCACGAAGATGGACGTAAAAACTAAACCTAGGGCAAAAAGGTAGATTGAAAAGTAAAGGTACGATTCAAGGAAATAATAGATTGGATCTATTAGTGTTTTGGGGGGTCTCCTTGAATCGGCCTTGCCTCTATTTATAGAGGTTGGTCATGAGTGCCTAGGGTCTAATCTGAGTTAGACACGAGTTCCAAGTCATTAAAATTAATTAGGGATACAATACACTCCGAAATCATCTAATTGGACTCGGACTCCAGTTGGACCGGGCCTACATGGACGGTCAGACAGGGCATACATGGCCGGTTGGACCGGCCTTTTCCAGGTCTTGGCGTATTTTGACCATTAATACCTTTTTTCGCTATCAACACATGTCCCCTACATTTTGGCAAACTTTAGTGAGCTAAAAGCATAACGAGCTAAGGGAGATATGCTTCATATCGGCCTTTCGACACTTCAAGTATGTTGCCACACACTTGGGAACTACTTTTTCAAATACCTACCATTCAAAGCCCTACAAAATCGCTCTCCTTGTAGTGACTCCAGCAAATATGCATTGCCTTGAGCAATTTCAACAACTCTAAAAGGACCTTCCCAACTAGGCAACCATTTACCAAACTTTGTGCTCTTAGTTCCTAAAGGTAAAACCGTCTTCCAAACCAAGTCACCGACTTGAAACGATTTTACTCTCACCTTCTTGTTATAAGCTCTAGGCACTCTTCTTTTGTCTCTTTCTATTGCCTCTAGATCTCTTAACCTCTTATCAGTCACCTCCTCCAAATTATCTTTTAAAAGAGGTTCATACTCATCGACCGATAAGCCATCTTGCTTAAGTAACCTTAATGAGCCAAGATTCACCTCTACGGGTAAAACGGTTTCTTCTCCATACACCAACTCATATGGACTTATCTTGGTGGCACCATGCTTTGCAACTATACATGCCCATAATGCCTCCGAAAGCACTTCATGCCACCTTTTAGGAAACTCTTCAATCTCTTTCTTAATGAGCTTAATCACAGTTTTATTACTAGACTCAGCCTGACCATGTGCTTGAGCATAGTATGGTGAAGAGTTACCAACTTTATACCATCAGATTCAGCAAAATCACACACTTATCTGGAAAAAAATGAAGCCCCTGATCTGTAGTAAGAATTTGGGAATACTGAATCTATGTATAATGTGCTTCAAGATGAAATCAGTTACCTCGTTATGCATCATGTTCTTGAGAGGCACGGCCTCGGTCCACTTGGTGAAGTAATATGTAGCCATCAATATGAACCGATGCCCTTTAGAAGAGGAAGGATAAATTTGGCCGATGAAGTCCAAGGCCCAACCTCGAAACGACCATTGTTTGATAATAGGATTAAGTAAAGATGCAGGAGCGAACTAAATATTACCAAACCTTTGACAAGCTTCACATCCTCTATAGTAGTTAAAACAGTCTTCAGTCAAAGTCGGCCAATAAAAACCAGCTCTTTTGAGCATCCAACTCATTTTCTGGGCGGACTCATGAGTACCGCAAAGACCTTCATGTACTTCACCTACAGCAAGTCTTGATTGATCGGCATTAAAACATATCAAAAGTACTCTATCAACAGTTCAGCGATACAACTCATAGTTGAGTAATACAAATTTAAACGCTTACCACCGAACTTTCTGGTCAGCTCGCTTTCTATGATCTCTCAAATACTGGATAATTGAAGTTCTCCAATCACCCTCATGATTCCCCGAAGTACTCGTCAAATCCTCGCTCAAATTCACATTCATATCACAAATTTCAACATACCCCCATGTCTCAAGCCATCTTGACATAGGGAAGTTAGACCAGCCATTGCCAGACAGCTGGGACTGGGCGGTCAAACCGGCCTAGCATGGCCAGTCGGACCGACTAGACACCTGCGGTCAGACCGGCCATGTCAGGTCGGTCAGACCGATGTGTTCTGACTCGGGCGATGAAATAATGTCAAGAATCAGTTTTTCTTGTGCAAAATATTTAGCTCTTTTAATTTGGTAACCATATGCTTGTTAAGCCAAGTCATTTGCTACTGAATTGGCTTCTCTAGACACATGTGGAATCTCAAAATCATCAAGAGTAGCAATTATGTCTAAACATTTATCCAAGTAGATATTTAGCAAACCATTAAAACATTGAGCAAGTTTAGCTACTTATTGAACTACTAATAGTGAATCACCATATGCATGAACATATTTAACACCCATGGAGCTTAACAATTCAAGTCCTAGCAAAAGAGCTTCATATTCGGTTTGATTTTTAATATATGGAAATTCTAACCGGGTCGAGGTATCGAAACTCATACCACTAGATGGTATGAGCACAACTCCAACACCTTGGCCATTCTTGCAAGCCGAACCATCAAAATAAAGTTTCCATGGCATTACTTCAATTAAAGCTGTATTACTACTCCAATTGATATCTAAATAGTGATCAACTATAAAATTCACGATGACTTGGCCTTTCATAGCTTTCAGGGGTTCATAAGCTAAATCATACTCAATCAAAGCATAAGCTCACTTTTCGATTCTCCCACACAAAATTGGCTTTTGCAACATGTACTTTATAACATCAAATTGACAAGTAACTATATATGTGCCAGATAGAAGATAGGGGTGAAGTTTGGTACATGCATAGTAAAGTGATAAACACAAACGCTCTAAGAACACGTACCTCATCTCGGCATCCAATAGGCGGCGACTCAAGAATGTGATGGGGTACTCTTTTCCCTCTACTTACTGAGTCAGCATAGCTCCTACCACACTATCTTCTGTAGCAACGTATAGCCGAAACGGAATCCTAGCTTTTTGTGCTCTTACCACAGGCGGAGATGATAAGCACTCTTTAATCTTCTCAAAAGCATGTTGCTGACTTGCCCCCCAAGTGAATTCGGCTTTGTTCTTTAGCCAAAGTATGGGAACAAAAGCATCGATCTTGCTAGACAACTTAGACATAAAGCGGCGCAAATAATTTACCTTGCCTAGCAACTTTTGCATATCTTTCTTACATGTCGGCGCTTCAATGTTCTTAATATTCTCAAGCCTCTTAGGATCAATCTCAATACCTCTCTCATGAATCATGAATCCTAGGAACTTGCCCGCCGACACGCTAAAAACACACTTGAGTGAATTCATTTTTAAGCCATACTAACGCATCCAATCAAAAGCAACTCTCAAATTGGCCAAATGGTTTCCCATAGCATCCGATTTGACTACAACATCATCTATATAAACATCTAGCATAACTCCTAGCAAGTCATGGAAGATCAAGTTCATAGCACGTTGATATGTAGTGCAATCATTCTTTAAACCAAAAGTCATCACAACCCACTCAAACAAGCCGACAAAACCAGGGTATCGAAAGGCTGTCTTATAGACGTCCTCTTTGGCCATAAAGATTTGATTATAACCAGCGTTGCCATCAAGAAAACTTAGTACCTTATGTCCTGAAGCATCGTTGATCAACATGTCGGCTATCGGCATGGGATAATCATCCTTCAGAGTGGCCTTGTTCAAGTCCCTGAAATCAATGCACACACGAATAATGCCACTCCCTTTCTTCTCTACAAGCGCAACATTAGCAACCCATTTAGCATACCTGCACAGCCTGATAAATTTAGCCTTGAGTAATCGTTCTATCTCCTCTTTAACTCAGTCATACACGGTCGAATTAAAGCGACCAGGGGGTTGTTTATAAGGACTAAACCTAGGTTTTATAGGAAGCCGATGGTCCACGAGCTCGCGGCTTAGTTTGGGCATCTCACTATACTCCCATGCAAAACGATCGACATACGACCGAAGCAACTTTATTACTTCGGCCTTTTCATCAGCTTGCAAATTTTAATTTATAAAAGTCGGCCTTAGAACAGTACCATCACCTATATCTACCTCTTCTAGAGGGTCAGCCAACGCAAAACCTTGACATAACTTTTCTACTTCGCTAAGATCTTCAATGGCTTCGGCAATACCATCTTTGGAAGACCAATATTGCTCTACACAAGATTTTAGCCAATCAAGATTACTCTTACTAGACATGACTACTAGTTTAGAGACAGTCGAGCTACACCAGTCGGTTTTATAGACACTGGAACAAAATGTCCCTCAGACATGCTAACAAAGTTGTAGTCTGAGAGATCTCTACCTGACAAGCATTCTACCTTATCATGAACGGCATCAATACACACATCAGCCAAAGCAACCTGGGCCAAAGTGTCAGCTGGTATGATCTCCACATCATCGTCGTCCCACTGAATTAGGCACTGGTGCAAAGTAGATGGAATACAGCAATTTGCGTGAATCCAATCATGCCCAAGTAGCACACTGTAGTTATCTTGCACATCGATGATGAAGAACACCGTTGGCGACGTCTTGTTGCCCATCGTCAGCTCTAGAGAAAGCACGCCCTTGGCCTCGGAGCTATCGCCGTTGAAGTCATTGAGTGTCATGTTGGTCCTCATCAGATCATCTTCACTTTTGTCGAGCTTCTTTAGCAGAGAGTATGGCATCAAGTTGACGGTGGCGCCTCCATCTACAAGCATCGTCAAGATCGGCTTCCTGTCGATGTGCCCCTTGACGTAGAGTGGCTTCAAGTGGCGAGCCATATCCTCGGGCTTCTCGAAAATGGCCTCCCATTGGCCGAGGCTCAACTGAGCGACCTCGGCCTCGTCCTGTGGAAGAGAAACTTCAGCGGGTAACATGACAACATTTATGTCGATCGCCTGAGGAGAGGGCCCCTCGGAGACTAGTGTGTAGTCGTCATCCATCATGTAGTCCTCGTCGTGGGTTGTTTGCGGCAACTGGCTTCAGCTTCCAAACCTGCTTCACCGCTGGTCGGGAATGGATCTCCTCGAAAACGACATCCTGCTCATTCTCATCCTTCTTCTCGCTCATCTCCTGGGTTCAAAGATGTTGTGGCCTCCTCTTCTGGGACTTGTTCATACCTAGATGCGCCCACAAAGGTTGCGGCTTAGTGCCTGGGGCACAAACTTGCTCCTGGAATTTTTAGCCGAACGGGAATTGCCCAGATCAGCCTCAGCATTTTTACGCTTGGCTAGATTTTGCTCCTACCTCCTATCGGTCAGACCGGCCTTACTAGGCCGGTCTGACCGGGTGCTGTCGGTTGGACCGACCATGGTGGGGCGGTCTGATCAACTGGTATCGGGTACCTACAAACAGTCGGTCGGACCGGCTACAGTAGGTCGGTCGGACCGGAGTGCTGAGGGCGGTCTGACCAGCCCTGTGGCTGCGGTCGGACCGACTGGTTCCTGCCCGGTTCCCTTTTGTGGCTCACCTCCATCTTCTTCCGTGGGAGCCCCCTTAGGGATTGGGACATCCTGGGAGCCCACCTTGATGATGATAGCTTCGTATGGCATCTCCGGACATCCTAGTGGCACGACGGATAGTCAGTCGAATACGCCACCTCTTGGCGCACTCATCTTACCTTGCATGCCGAAAAATCCAGAGGGGCATGAATAGAGCAATATAGTAAGGGGCAGGGTACCCGGGAGGCGGAAAGTAGCATGGAAGCCATTGCGCCATCGACAGATGATAAGGTGGCGGAGGGAATGGTGGCTCCAATGGCTTCGCCCATCCTGAGCCAAACCCACTCCTACGAGGAGGGCTTAGCCTTGCAGGAGGTTCTGGCCGAGCGTTCGCCCTCTCGTCCCTCCTCTTGTGCTTCTGGAGTAACATGTCATATGTCACCTTCGGCTTCTTGCGAGTCACTGCCGAAGACGATGCGCTAGTGTTCACCATCCACACTCCTACCTCAGGGTTCTTCGGCATGAGTGTGTGTGGGCACGGTTCTCCGATTACGACCTCCTTCCCCTTAACGAACCCGGCCTGCTTAGGCCAAATCAGCACCTTCTTCCTATTGACATCAACAGTGTTTATGGGAAAGGGGTCCTGGTCGAGCTTCATCTTGGGATTTGTATCTAGTTTCAACTATCCTTCTTCTATGGCCGATTGAACCTGCCGACGAAAAACATTGCAATCATTGGTAGAATGGGAATGAGAATCGTGCCACTTACAATAAGCCTGATTCTTCAAGTCATCGGCAGTCGGAATGACATGACCCTTCGGCAACCTGATAAGTTTGTTCTTCAACAAAAAATCAAATATTTTATCACACTTGGTCATGTCAAAAGAATATTTCACCTCACTGGGCCAACTCTTGGTGGGAGACGGCTGTAACTCGGTGCAAGTGATGGGCTTGGCCTTACTAAACCAAGTCCACTCTGCAGTATACATGTCGGCCGAGTCATCCTCGCTCTCCGATGGTTCATCATCAGAGTACTCCATGACGTACACCTCGGCCTTAGACTTGTTGAATGTTTTAGTGAATTTCCTACTTTTGGCTCAGCTTTCTTGAACCACAGCCTTCTGCAACACTTGACTAACATCAAAGAAATCTTGGCCATCTAGTTTCTCCTTAAGTTCGGACTGAAGACCATTAAAATCAAGGTCAGCCAAGTCTCTATCAGAAATGTTCAAAGTAAAACATCGGTTTCTAGTATCTCTAAAACGCTTGACGTACTCAGAGACACTCTTGTTGGCCTAATGTCTAACTGATGTCAAGTGCAAAAGTCTGAGCTCGGTTTCCCCAGTATAAAAATAATCATGGAACTTCTGCTCCAACTAGGCCCGAGTCTGAATGGAGTTCGGCGGTAACACCGAAAACCAAGTAAAAGTAGTGCCGGAAAGCGATAGAGAGACTAATCTAAGATTCAATGCATCCGACCCACTAGCTTCGCCACACTGAGCTAGGAATTGGCCTATGTGCTCTAGGGTGGTCTTACTACCTTCACCGTCAAATTTTGTAAACTCAGGCACCCTAAAGCCACGCGAGTATGGGATGGTGTCGAAGTGACCAGGGTACGGCTTGTGATAAACCCTAACCCGACCTCTAGGTGTCCAACCCGCACACTCTCTAAATAGTGCGCAAATCCGCTCATCAAAGTCATCTACACCTCCTGCCTACATGTGTCTCTCGTGTGGGGGCGCGACACGAGGTGGTATATCGTGGTGTCGGCCATGCAGCTCCTTCTCTCGTGGTGGCTCACGATACAGGACGTAATCAGGCCTATGTGGGTGTGCGGGAGCAGGAGGTGCGGGCAACACGTGGTAAGGCGGCGTAGGCGTAGGTAGTGGCGCATAGTGCATGATAGGGGCAGTCTGACCAGCCATAGGGCCGGTCTGACCGAGAGTGTGATAGCTGGTCAGATCGGCCTAATGATCGATTTGACCGACATGGCCATATGTCACCTCGGCCATGGATGATGTGGTCATAGATGCTATGGTCTTACCGTTACTCCTGTCGGTTCTGCTATGTATGTTATGGACCAGGGGTACACTAGCTATCAGAGTTGGGGAAGCAGCCTCGGAAAAGCCGAATATCCTAAACATGGCCTCCATCCTAGAGTCGATCATGGCCTCTATGCGGTTTGCAATAGTAGCGCTAACGGCCTGGTCTACTGATGTGGCTATTTTTTGCTCGATGTCTTGGGAGGACAGTCGAGGAGATGATGGTGTTACCTTACTCCCAGAGAGATCGGGGATGTCGATGTCGCGCTTGATGAAGCCCCCGTGGGTCTTAGTGAAGCGCCCAAGAAAAAGACCATATAGCTCCCTCATCCTGGTCTTGAATTCTGCCCTATCCTCCTCGGAGAGGTCGACGAGGGTGGGGACGATGATGTTGTTGTCGTCGATCTCTGAGCTCCCCACCAGATTCATTGGCGTCAAAGGTCCCATTGATGTAGAGGTAGTAGGTGTACCCGTCGCCAATGTAGAAGCGCTTGGCATGTCTTTCCTTGGCGGAGTCGCCAAAAAGTGTGCTGACATGAAAACACACCAAACACACGGATGCCGATCGGGCGATCCAAAAGCGTGTGGATACTTAGGAGTAAACCCCTAAGGGTAACACAATGTCGACGCCACATTCCGATGATCCTTAAACAGTGGTAAGGAAATAATGGAGTCGCTAGGCAATAAATAATATTAATCTAAAATTATTCAATTAACCGATGTGTGAGAAAATAATTAAAAATAATTAAACCGGCCAGAACAAGGCCGGTTCAACCAAGGGTCCTAGTAGTCAGACCGACCAAGACAAGTCGGTCGGACTGAAGCTATGCCTCCGGTTGTACCGGTGGGGCATAGAATGGGTCCGGGAGCCGACGCAAAGACGGGCTCCGGCGTGAACATACCTCCGGCGCGAAGAGTCTCGAGGCAGGACACCTCGCCATCCGGAGCAAACCCTAGCCTTTGGTCAGTCAGACCGAAGGGTGGGCTCCGGTCAGACCGGAAGGCGTGCGATGCTCCGGGCAAAGGACTCCGGCGTCTAGCGCGAAGGAGCCCAAAGCCTCCCGTGAAGCCCGGTCAAACCGGCCTCGTGCCGCCGGTGAGATCGCAGTGTGCCGGTGCGTCAAGTGATGAAATGACACAGGCCAGTTAGACCGAGGGGTTGCCTCCGGTCAGATTGAATGCCCCTAGAAGATGGGTTCCGCTATCCCGGCGACCATCTCCCCATGGACTGCTTGTAACAAAATTTCTTGGAGAAGATGGGAGAGATGAAATACTGCAAAAAAACACCAAGAAACCATAGGTAATTCGGCCAAGAGACCGAATTACCGGTAAAAACCGATAAAACGATATAAATTCATTACGTGGATGAAACAGACAATTCACGGGCAAACCTACACGGACTTATCGTGATTACGACATGGCGGACAGAGAGATTTCAGTGCAAACTCACGAAGATGGACGTTAAAACTAAACCTAGGGCAAAAAGGTAGATTTAAAGTAAAGGTACGATTCAAGGAAATAATAGATTGGATCTATTAGTGTTTTGGGGGGTCTCCTTGAATCGGCCTTGTCTCTATTTATAGAGGTTGGTCATGACTTCCTAGGGTCTAATCTGAGTTAGACATGAGTTCCAAGTCATTAAAATTAATTACGGATACAATACACCCTGAAATCATCTAATTAGACTCGGACTCCAGTTGGGCCGGTCTGACTGGACACATATGGCCGGTATAACCGGGCCTACATGTCCGGTTGGACCGGCCTTTGCCAGGTCTTGGCATATTTTCGGCCCAAATTACCAAAAAGTGATATTTCAACAACTGTACTTCACAATTATATCAATGAGAATGATTTTTATTCGTACTTCGAATGAATAAAATCGAACGAGCAATTAATGAAGCATACTCCGTACACATGATTATTCGTTCCCCCTTGCACGTGGCAGTTTAGGGACTTCGGCCAAGCCGGTTCATGCAATAGTGTGATACTTGGAATCCAAAGGAGGATGGGAGCGCAACTCGAAGTAAGCTTGGCACATCTACACTATGCGGAGCCCAGAGTGCTTCGAAGGGATTTCAGGGCTCATATAACACCATAACTAGCTCCTAGCCTCACGATTATTGAGGTAGTCTCCAGATAGACTTGAATACTTTGTTAACTCAAGACGAGTGAGTCTTTGACTGGCTCTTGGGCTTTGAATTACCAGAGGGCTTTGGCCTCCCGGATGCTTCACAGATACTATGATTTGGACACTGTTGCTATAAGATTTACCAGATCGACACAATTTATTAAAAAAGTATCTCATTACCAATATTGTGGTGCACGGCTCCCTATTTTACCTTGGCCCCGCCAATCATAGACTACGGGGGGTGCCTACAGGGTAGTAAAAAATTGTACCGAGGGGACCGCTGCACCTTTTCACCACCTATAAAAACTCACTAACGCCCCTTGGGCTCATTACATGCCCATATCTCTAAATCTTTAACTCTTATTTTCGGAGCCCTTAGCCTTTATCTTGTGAAGCCCCTAGCCTATTGCCTGTGAAGCCCACGGTCAGGATGTCGAAGCCCTAGGCAACGAAGGCCACAGTGAAGCACTATAGTGCATCCAACCTCCACCCTCCATCGGAAGTTAGCGTAGAGCTCATGTTCAGCCAAGCAAAAATACACAGGGGTAGAACAAGAATTTACAGAATATAAAAAAACAAGAAAAAGAATTAAAAGTGACCAAAATGGCGTAGAATCAAAGTGCACATGATTTTAGTGGAAAAAAGTGAATTCAACAAAGAGAATGGCATTTGAGAAAGCGCATACGAAGAGTATGGCAAATAATCAAAAGTCCCTCGACCAAACTCCACTAGCAATGCTTTCTTATTTTCTATAAACACATATTTATAATGTGTACTCCCATGTTTAATTTGTTAATTCAATGTTCTTTTGTGGTTATTAATTTATGGCACCGTATAAAATATTTTGTTGTTGTGTCCTTCCATTTTGTAACTATCCATGATTATTTTTTTACATATTCTATTGTCTTACTCTTTCATGCAATGTTTCAAACTATTCATATTTAGAATGAAGGCTAGAAGGGTCTATATAATGGATCCATCGCCTTTACCTATAGGGATTATGTATTGTAATCCAATCATACACTATACCTATACACTGCTAAATATTGCTAATAATTTGAAACTCGTCATGAATTTAGCCAATCTTGAATGGACGACGATGTATATAAATGGCATCGCGTATTACCAAGATGGGTCCAAAAAACATTTGACCGGTAATTTCCTCTAAATTATAAACATCTAATTAGTTTGACTACTTATGTGCAAATAACATGTAACATTAACATGTCTTTTTGGAAGTAATTTGACAGGCTATCTGGTTATCAATTATATGTGCTCATGGGATAGTATAAGATTACCATTAATTAGCACAGTGAGTGCCCAGATTTTTATATTTGCCTCATGATATTCTATATTACTGTTTTTCTAATAATTATATGTGAAATGCATTTACAGGATAAGAATATCCTGAGAATGAAGTTTCTCATAGAAATATTGAAGTACGATGAGAATGAATGCAAAGAGAACATTCCTGAATAAATTCAAGAAATTCTTAAGCATGTTGAAATAATTCAATTTGTATAGCACTTGAGTGCTTTTGAAGGGATTTACGCATTTGTTTCATGTTTAATTGAATAATAATACTATAATTGTTTTTTGATTTTCAATTTCATCTCATTTGTTGTCTTTCAATGTTTTTTGGTAGCATTAATTTAATTGACTAACAAATAATTGTTTTTTGATTATCACCGTTGCGTAGCATGGGCACACTACTAGTGTGGTAATAACAATGGGACAAGTCCCATTGACTGTCAGGGCCAAATTTTATAATATTTTGGTGATGAGAAGACCGCAACAGGCATAAAGGTGAAGGATAACGATACTGATATCTATAGCAAACTAACATTACTTACTAGACATGCATATTTTTTATGTACTTAAATTGATTTTTTATAATGGCAGGTGAGGGTCCTAGTAAAGCTTTGAAGAACGGAAATCAGATAGCCAGCTATTGACACTGAGATTTGGAGAAGTCTAGGACCCACTAGGAATGCCACACGGTCAAAGGAAGTCAAAGGAGGTCTGGTCAAAGTTGGTCAAAGAAGTCCGTCCATGACGCATACGTGACCGGATAGGAAAAGCCGATGGAGATAAAAGTGAGAAGAAGATGAAGATTATCCTGAATTAGTTAGGATAGAGTGCTTGGACAACAAGTCTCCGAACTATAAATATGTACCCCTTAGCTAGATTAAACACACATCTCTATCAAACAACTACTCGTCGCATCGCCACCCTTGGCTTCCCAAGATTAATCACGGTGAGATTCAGCACTTGGAGCTGGGATGCATCGTTCCGATCTCCGATGAAGAGGTGAGTCCCGTCACCCCTGACGATCGTATCGATTAGGTCAGTGCGTTCACAGCTTCATAAGTTTGATCTCTTGAAGCGTTGGTTGAAACAGTATGATCTCCGGTTTATCTTGGTATATTATCTAGGTCTAAGGCTGCATCAGTTTGATTTCTTATATTGATGTGATTTGGGTGTGGTAGTTTGAGGCTTCATCGGTTTGGTCCGACATCTCTTGCTATTGTATCTTTTTCATACTGTATATTGTTCATCTAAATAAAGCATGCCCGATACTTTGACATATTATTAAGTTCATTGCGACTAGCTATTGTCTTGGTTAAGTCCAATCTTGTTACTATGATGATTTTCATAATATAAACATGCTATCTGGTGCGTTTTATTTATTTCTATTGGAGTACAAGTCGATAGGTTATCTTCAATTCAATGCCATATCTTATTCGCCATCAGAAAGTGTTCACCGGTCCATACGTGTAAATTGTCTATCTCATCGAACGATGGCATGCTTGCCCAATTGCTTCTCCCATGGTTATCGGCCATATGGCCGATCGGCATAATAGTCCACGATTATCCCATCCTTATTATGGCCATTGGCTTGATAGCCGATAGGCTATGGTACTGATATTGTTTTCTCTGTTTCCTTATCAGTTGTAGGGTAAAACTTATTGGCATGCCTTGAACTCTTCTTCTAAGAATGTAGGTGAGGAGCCATGTTGAAGAGCAAGGGCCTCATGGCTCCAGATGTGATGAGTGATTGTCAATGGAAGTCAAAGAGGACATGAAGAGAAGACAAGACTTGTTGTGTCTGGGTCGCATGTGACTCAGGTACATGGGCAGCGAGCGAGTGTCGGGCAGAGGGGCCGTGAAGTCGGGCTGGCCCAATCCGAGTACATGGCCTAGGAGCAGCAGAGGATCCACTGGTCTGTTGACCGGGATTGACTCAGGTACATGGGCGGCGAGCGTTTGCTAGGCTGAGGGAGCTACGGAATCATGCCAGCTCAATCCGGGTACCCGGTGCGAAGACGATGGACGCTTTGTCAGTTTTGGCATAAAACTGATGACCGCTGATCTTGGATCTGGCCATTCTGAGGCAAAGCCATAGCTGCTATGAAAGCTTCGTATTAGGACAAGTTATCTTTATTTAGGTTTTTACTATTTTGCCTTTAGGCCCACAGTCTATCAGTTGAGTAAGTAAAAAACTCTAAGGGAATTTCGGTCTTTTTCATTTTTATTTCAGCGTTTGTAAAAACCCTAGGGGTATTTTTGATTTTTCCCATTTATTGGGCTACCTATAAAAGGGCCCCAATACCTAGGGTTAGGGTTGCCCATTTTGAAAAAGGGTTAATTGCTTCTGTGCCACCGTTATTTTCCGAAACGCCAGAAATGCCATTAAAATTTCAATATTTGCTCATATGTCATTACTATTTCAAATTCACTCTTTTATGCCATTTGGGCCCAAATATTCATAAAAAAGTGATGGCGTAAAGTGGAAAATTAGAAATTTTAATGGCATTTGAGCAAATATTCAGAGTCTGTAGGTGGGTCCAAATGGCATAAAAGAGTGAATTTTAAATAGTAATGGCATAAGAGCTAATACCGAAATTTTAATGGCATTTCTAGCGTTTCGAGAAATAACAGTGGCACAAAAGTAATTAACCCTTTGAAAAACACTTTCCCAATTTCAGAAATCGTGGGTCACTTTTTTATGCGTTCCTTTCTTCTTCGCCGCCGGCATTTTTCCATCTGCTCAAAAATCTTCACCGTCGCCGGTATTTTCTCCACGTCGCCACTACAATCGCATTTGCACGGGTGTTGTTTTCTCCGGCATGTTGTTTATTCATGCATAGCAGCAGCAGCCTGCGCAACAGCGCCTAGCTTCAGCAGCCTACGCAGCACCTACAGCAGCTAGCGCTGCTAGCACAGCTAGCGCCGCTAGCCTGCAGCTCTAGCACGACAGCTCTGGAGAGGCTATGCGGCTACGCGCGATGGCCAGGTCGCATCACTTTCATGCGGCAGCAAGCAGGAAGCAGGCCTGAACGTCTCGGGCGGTTTCAAGCCATGGGACCCATCGGAGAAGATTTTTGATGTGGGGCCCTCAGGCGTGCTCTCAGGCGTGCAACTCGAGCAGCACTTGTCTTCGTGCGGTGAACCAGGAAGCTTCAAGGCGCATCTTCGGCTTGGCAGAGGAACTAGTGCAGGTACAAGAAACTAGGTAAGCTTCTGTTCATCCTGTAACATGTTTCTCTTTCATGTTTTTATTGTCTAGCATCTGTAGTATTTTGGCCTGAATATTAGAGCTCTTTAATTCATCTATTTCAGTATTGTTTGTAATTTAATCTGATATACATACACTGCTTGTTTAGTGATTTATTCCTTGTCCTGTTTAGATGTATTAAATGTTGTGCTACTCATTAGGCTTTAAATCTTACTGTTAATTTTTGAGTAGATTCTTGTTGGTCTTGTATGGGATGGAATGTCAATGAGCCATGGATAGTTTTTATGCGCCAGATATTTTTTCTATGATTTGATGAAAGTTTTGTGGGAATGTCAGTAATGTTGTGAGTTATTTCAGTCTGCCTTTAAGCATTGTGTTCGTGTCTTTTCGTTTAGGACACCGGTTATTTTTAGGCTAGATTATTTTCGCTGTTCTAGTTCTATTTGTTTCCGCTGACAATTTTTCGAGGTGCCGTTGGGTGTTGGGAGAAGGCCATTCACCCCCCCTCTGATCGCTACTTTCAGTCCTACAAGTGGTATCAGAGCCTGGTTAGGTTTTTTCCATACTTTAACCGATTCTAAACCCAGGTAGTGATCATGACTTCTTCTGGAAAGGTCCCGTCCTTAGAAGCTTTTGGCTATACTTATTGGAAGACTCGCATGCGAGCCTATCTCATGAGCCAGAGCTCGGACATTTGGGACGTTTGTGTTCACGCTACTTTTACCATACTGCCTGTTGCTGAGCGAACATCTCCCGAGATAATCGTCCAGCATCAGAACAACAACAAAGCGGTGAACATTTTGTTTTCTGGTTTAGGTCCCACTGAGTTTGAGCGTGTGAGCCATCTTAGCACTGCTAGAGAGATCTGAGCTACTATACCCTCCAGGCACACCATGAGGGGATAGCCCAGGTCAAGGCTCGGCTCTATCAGACCTACCAGCATGAATATGAAAATTTCACACAGAAGCCGGGTGAATCTGTTGAAGCCTTGTTTGGTCATTTTCAATCGATCATCAACAAGCTTCGAGCCAACAAGGCCGAGGGAGTTCAGCTGGTCTCAGATCATGAGCAGGCGCTCAAGGTTCTTCATACCTTGGACCCTAAGATCTGGGAGATCAAGGTATCCTCTATCATTGAGAGCACCTCTTATGATACCTTGACAATTTTAGAGCTGTTAGGTAAGCTCAAGGCCACAGAGGTTGATATCCAGTTGAGATCAAATCTCACTAGCTCTGGATCAAAAACCCTGGCCCTTGCGACACCTTCTGATGACTCCTCTTCTATGAGCTATGTTGAGTTCTCCTTGATGTCTATCACTGAGGACCAGCTTGAGTCGCTAGGAGATGATGATATGTGTCTGTTTAACAACCGGGTGCGTCATTTCTATGATAAGCGAATGTTCGAAAGACACGCCACAAAATCCGGATGCTTTGAGTGTCGTGATCTAGGTCATTTCATCACCGATTGCCCCAAGCGCAATGGTCACAAGAAGGGTACCGGTGGTGGCTCCTATGACTCCGTCAAGCACGACAGCTCCACCTTCACAAAGGGCAAGCCCAAGACAAGATTCTTCCGAAAGGCCCTAAAGGACTACCGGCGTGAGAACAAGAAGCGAGACAAGACCTTATTCGCTGAGATGGAGAGAAGCTACTCCAAGCGGTCTTCGTCTTCTTCCACTTCATCAATCTCAAGTGATGAGGAGATCGTGATCAGGAAGGGGAAGGACAAGGATGATCCGGCAGGCCTCTGCTTCATGGCCTTCGGGGACAAGCTGAAGAGCCACTCACTTCACCGCCGAAGATCCCGCAAGAGCTTCTACTCAATGGCTCTAAGGGATAAGGAAGAGAAGGGCTCCCCCGACAACTCCGACGATGACGACGATGAAAAGGTATCCTCCTATGAACAAGAAGTCATTGATTTACTTGAAGAGAACCATCAGGAGTTGAGATATCAGGAGAAACTGCTTAGAGGGCTAAGAAGAGGATACATGAGCTTGAGAGTGAGCTTGCCGTGGCCAACGGCAGGATTGAGAGTCTATCTTCTTCCCCTTGCGTGGGTGGTAGCAGTGAGTGCCCAAACTGTGAGGTGTTATGAGTGACCTGATGACTCTGAAGTCCAGTACACAGAGAGGGTAGATGAGAGGGACGCTTTGGCCACTGAGCTTGAGAGCACTCAGCTGGAGCTGAAAAATGCTCATGCCATTGTCGTCATGCCCTGTGTTAACTGCCCATCCCACCTAGCTAGTTTAGCTGAGCTGAGAGCCAAGAGTGATGAGCAGTTGGGCGAGTTGGAGAGAGTCAGAGCTAAGCTGGAGCAGACTAGGCTAGAGCATGAGACATTGTCAGTTCCACCCACTGTTTGTGAGAACTGCTTGTCTCTTAGATTGGAGTTGATCAAGCTGAAAGCTGAGAAGTCTGTCCAAGTCGATAGAGAGTGTGAGATCTGCTTGTCTCAGGTGGAGGTGCTAGCTTCCTTGAGAGAGGAGCTAACTGATGCTCAGAATGAGAACTTTTAACTCCGTCAGATCCTGAGTTGGGTGAGTGCCAGAGAGCCACAGCTCGGCATGATGATCCAGCAGTTCAAGAGGTAGGATGGTTTTGGGGTAGGTTACACCTACACCAAGGCTTATTTTGAGAGTGCCATTAGCCGAGTAGTGGAGTGGAATAAGATGACTCCTGAACAGAGATATCCCAAGACTCACTCCACTAAGTCTTTCCAGGCTAGTCAGCCCAAGGATGGAGTGTTCCAAGAACAACCTAAAGCTCCACCCAAGAAGCCCATCTGAGTCCCAAAGCCCAAACATATTCACACTTCTCTAGACTCTCTACCTGGACCCTCTCATACCAAAGAGTCTACACCCAACACCACCAAGCCCAAGAACCCCAAGCCTCAACCACATCCCAAGAAGCCTACCTACCACTGTGAGTACTATCAGAGAGACTAGCATCTTGAGGAGTTTTGCTTCAGGAAAAAGCGGGTTGAGAGAGCAGAGATATCTCATGGTGGGCAGGAGCAGTTCTACCAGCAGGGTGGTAGACTGAGAGTCCCTCGATGCGGGAAGAGGATAGAGACTAGGCCGCGTCGTGTAGGTGGTGGTAGAGGAGACGACTTTCATGCCCGTGCTCCTGAGGGTGGTTTTCGCTCCGGTAGAGCTCCAGGTCATTCTGGATACTGCTTTGGACCTCGTGGCCGAGACTTTAGGCAGAACCGAGGACCGCACTTTGAGCCGCGCTTTGGTCCAGACTCTTATGACTCTTTCTGCTTTCCTTCCTTTGAGCAGATGGCTTGACACTGGTTTAGCTCTTTTGCTAAACCTAGTGCCGGACCATTTGCTCCCACTTACGACCACTGATCGTGCAGGATCGAGGACTGGAGGAGGTGTGGATCATGGATTCAGGATGCTCTCACCATATGACGGGACATCGTAGATAGTTCTCCAGCCTCACTCCCCCGAGCTCCAAGGAGTGCATCACTTTTGGGAATAGTGGTCAAGGGAAGGTACACGGCATTGGCTCAATTCGCATCTCTGATCATTTCTCTTTGAAGAATGTTGCTTTGGTTGGAAATTTGAATTTCAATTTGATTTATGTTTCGCAACTTCTTGAGGATGGTTTAGAGGTTCGAATTAAGAAGGGCATGTCTTCTGTTGTTGATTCTAGAGGATCTTTGGTTTGCCAGATCTTACCCTTTGGTAAGGTTTTTCAGATTGATTTCTCTAGTTCTTTTAGCCTTTCTCGCTGTTTGATTTCTGGATCCTTCTCTGAGCTCTAGAAGTGGCATAGGAGGTTAGGCCATTTGAGCTTTGATCTGCTAGTCAGATTGAGCTCTATAGACCCTATCCAAGGATTGCCCAAGCCTAAGATGGAGAAGGATCTAGTTTGCCATCCCTGTCGTCACGGGAAAATGGTTGCCGCTTCTCATGCACCTGTGACTCAAGTGATGACTTCGTACCCGGGAGAGCTGTTACACATGGACACTGTTGGTCCAGCTCGGTTATGCTAAGTCGGTGGGAAGAGGTAAGCGCTTGTGATAGTTGATGATTTTTCTCCATTCTCGTGGGTTTTCTTTTTGGAGTATAAGGATGAAACTTTTTAGTTTGTTCATGACCTGATTTTGAAGCTAAAGAACGAGAACAATGGTCAAATGCGAGCAATTCGCTCTAACAACAGCTCTGAGTTCAAGAACTCTTAGTTCGTTAGCTTCTGTAGTGATCAGGGTCTTGATCATCAGTTTTCTGCCACATACACTCCCCCACAGAACGACGTTGTGGAACGAAAGAACCGCATGCTAGTCGAGATGGCCAGGACGATGCTCGATGAGCATAGGACTCCTAGGCGCTTTTGGGCTGAAGCCATGAACATGACTTGCTATCTGGCCAACCGCATTTTTCTTAGAGCTTACTTAGGTAAGACTTCATATGAGTTGTGGTCTGGCAGACAGCCCAAGGTGAGTCACTTGCGAGCATTTGGCTGCAAGTGCTTTGTGCTCAAGAAGGGAGGGCATTTGGACAAGTTTGGGTCTCGTTGCTGGGATGGAGTCTTTCTTGGTTATGCTTTGCATTCTCGAGGCTTCCGTGTTTGGAACCTCGACTCCCAGTAGCTTGTCGAGACTTGCGAGGTTTCCTTTGATGAGTCCATGCCTTCACTAACTCCTTTTGAGCTTTCTGGATATGATGAGCTAGGAGAGTCCATCTTCGAGGAAGATGATGACGCTCCTACTGTCGATGAGGGTGGGCCTTCTGCACAGCTTGTAGACCGCGCACCTTCTAAGACTTCGACTGAGAACGAGGGTGGACCTCTGATCACTTCTTCCACTTCGATCAAGCCCCCTCAGTCGAGTCTAGAGGTGCTAGTTGCTGACTCCGACGAGTTTGAGATGAGCCTCATGGGTGAGATCAAGTATTTCCTAGGGCTCCAGATCAAGCAGACCAAGGACGGCATCTTCATCCACCAGAGTAAGTACACACGGGACATGTTGAAGAAATTTGACTTTGCTGGAGAGCTGAAGCCTCAGATGACCCCAATGGGTACATCTGGGGGCCTAGACAAGGATGAGAGCGGTGTCAAGGTCAATGAGAGAGAGTATCGAGGGATGATCGGATCGCTGCTGTACTTGACGACGACGAGGCCAGACATTCAGTTTGCCGTGGGACTGTGCGCGCGCTTCTAGTCTTCACCACGCACGTCTCATCGGCAGGCTGTCAAGCGCATTTTCAGGTACCTTACCTATGCACCTGATCTAGGTCTTTACTATTCAGCATCATTGTCTCTTGATTTATCTCGGTCTTCCGACGCTGATTTTGGTGGGTGCTGGCTAGATCGCAAGTCGACTTCCGGTACTTTCTAGTTTCTCGGTTCTTCGCTTGTTTCTTGGTCTTCTCGAAAGCAGTTAGGAGTTGCGCTTTCTACCACTAAGACTGAGTATGTAGATGCTGCTAGCTGCTGCTCACAGTTGGTTTGGATGATTTCCACTTTGTGAGATTTTTGGTTGTTCTTCCCGACCAGAGTTCCTTTGTTCTGTGATAGCACTAGCGCGATTAGTGTAGGGAAAAACCCATGTCTCCATTCAAAAACCAAACATATTGATGTGCGCTTTCACTTTCTGAGGGATCAATATGAGAAAGGTATCATTGACCTTGTTCATGTTGATACCCATAATTAGTTGGCTGATATTTTCACCAAACCCCTAGGTCAGTCTACTTTTGAGCGTTTGCGAGGGGATTTGGGAGTTGTGTATCCTTTTTAGGATACTTTTGAGTCAGTTTTCTTTCTTCTTTACTCTTTTCTTGAGTCTTTTTCGTGTGTGTTCATATCATGCATATTCACATATCACACTTTGAGCTTGCTTCTGTTATATGATTGATCTGTTTTACTTACTCTAGCTGGTACATGCTTTTGAATACTTGTCGATGATCATGCTTTGCTTCAGTTCACATGATATGTCTGATATCTTTCATATGCACGGCTTTTATGCTTTAAAATTGAAAAATGATCACCATTGCTTCTGGTAACTAGCATGTGTAGGCTGAGTGCTTTTGCTATCTTTTACATGCCTGGTAGCTAGTTCCTCACTTAGATGCAGATATGCAACTTGGACATCTTTATGCTTTAACATGGAAAATGTGCTATAAAAATGATAAAAATCAGAAAAAATGAAAAATCCATGCCTTTTATGCTTAATTTGAAAAGATACAGGTGGGTTTGCTTTGTCGTATTGCATTGTTCTCGACTGCTTACCATAGCACTTTGGTATGAACTAGGACAGTGTAATGTATGCCAAGACCAATGTCTTAAGCTTGTGATGGTCCAGTTCTGGCCTAGGCTTGACTTGGTTGGTTAGCATAAGGTTTGACATGCAAATAACCCCTGGCAAAAATGAAAAAGGAAAAGAAAAAGCCTGAAATTTAAAAGGATAACAAGTTTGTTGAAGCACTTTGTTCTGCACAATGCTTATCTTGGTAGATATCAGCTAGCTTTTGCCTCTCTTGCTTTACCTTACTTGTCGACTAGAAAATGTGGTGATGCTTTTGTTTGCAAAAATTAAAAATGTGTGCCAATGACTTTCTTTAGATATCATCTGTTGCACTGATCATACCATGTGTCTTAGACAGTATGTCTTTTGCTATACCTGCTAGATGTTGTAATTGCAGTCAATCATATCTGAGAAGCATGCTTTTTACACTCCACCTGCACCCCAGTTGAGCTGCATTTCAGGGGGAGTTTGAGTCTGTGTCTCTTTAGAGTGCTTTTAGTCTCACTTGATGAGTCCATTTGTCAACAAGGGGGAGAAATTTTGGGTTACTCGATCTCTTAGAAGAGTTTAGGGGGAGTTTTTGGCTTTCTCTGGGATTTTTTTCAAGGGGAGTTTTTGTTCTGTTTGCCCTTACTCTTTGGACATCCATGTTGATAATTCTGAGATTGCACTTGTTTTTGAGTCTTTATTTTTGGTTAACCATAATGACCATTTTTCTTGCTTTTGTTCGGCTTTTGGTCATTAAGGTTAAACTTTTTATTTTATTTTCTTCTTTCTGTCTTCTTGTGTTTTGTTTTCTTGTTTCCACATGTGTTTGAAGGTTCTAAAGTGCTGATTAAGAGAAGTGTTGACAATGCACTCATCAAGGGGGAGATTGAAGAGCCAGGTTGAAGAGCATGGGCCTCATGGATCTAGATGTGATGAGTGATTATCAACAGAAGTCAAAGAGGACATGAAGAGAAGAGAAGACCTGTTCTGTATGGGCCGCATGTGACTCAGGTACACGGGCAGCGAGCGTCTGTCGGGCAGAGAGGCCGCGAAGTCAGGCTGGCCCAATTCGAGTACATGGGCTAGGAGTAGTAGAGGATCCACTGGTCCATTGACCGGGATTGACTTAGGTACATGGGCGGTGAGCGATTGCCGGGCTGAGGGAGCTGCGGAATCGGGTCGGCCCAATCCGGGTACCCAGTGCGAAGACGGTGGACGCTTTATCAGTTTCGGCACAAAACTGACGACCGCTGATCTCGGATCTGACCGTTCTGAGGCGAAGCCGTAGCTGCTACGAAAGCTCCGCATCAGGACCAGTTATCTTTATTTAGATTTTTACTATTTTTCCTTTAGGCCCACAGAGTGTCAGTCGAGTCTGTAAAAAAACCCTAAGGGCATTTCGGTCTTTTCCATTTTTATTTCTGCGTCTATAAAAACCCTAGTGGTATTTTTGATTTTTCCCATTTATTGGGCTGCCTATAAAAGGGCCCCAATACCTAGGGTTAGGGTTGCCCATTTTGAAAAATAATTTCCCAATTTCAGAAATTGTGGGTCACTTTTTATGCGTTCCTTTCTTCTCCGCTGTAGGACCGAAAGTAGCGACCAGAGGAGGGGTGAATGGGCGCTAAAAATTTTCTTGCTAAACTATATCCTAATCCCAGCACCCAAACGAACTTAGCCAGACAAATAATATTAGTAAAATAAATTACTGATACTATAGTTGTCTAGCCTAAAAATGATCGTGTCCTAAATAAAATTATATTAGAGCTAAACTAAAAAGAATCACTGCAGTATATAAAATGGGTACTAGAAATATTTAATGACGTAATAAAAAACACTAAATATCCTAATAAATTGTTCAGATTACAGTCTAAAAACAAAATACTAATTAACTTAATAAAATATGGATCACCCAAAAATTAATTCAGAAATAACCTAAAAATATTTCACGCGAGAGAAAGAAAAATTATTATGACTAACAAATTTTTTCTTTTATTTTATATGAGCAGATTAAACAGATCTATTTAAATAAATAATACAAGATAACTAATAAGCAGATTAAAATTTAACGACGAGATTAATTTTTAATTAAGAACAAGTAACTACGAGATTATTATTTTTTAGCTAATTAAAATATGGATAAAAGTTGGTTTAACTAACCAACTAAATATAGGAGATTAAACAAGAAAACTTACCTTGCCGGTCACGTTGTCGCGCACTGCAGAGTATCTGACGCCGAGCGATTCAATGCGGTGGAGAAGAAAACTGCCAGACATCACGAAGAGAAACAGCCAGCAGCAGGCCAAAAGAAATTCGCTGAAGTGCTGCTTCTTCTCGTCTTGGTAGCCGTGCACAAAGCAACAATTAAAAAGCTGCTAGAGAAACTAGCCTGTGCTACATGATGCTACAGTGCGTTGAATGTGGGGCCCACGCTGAAAAGAAGCTGTTGACCGGATGCTTTGTTTGCCTTGGGCCCGGAAGACGCCGCCTGCTACGAAGCTAGCTCCTGCAGCCTACACCGCGGGACCCACCGTGGACTGCTGCAAATATCAAGGCACGCATGCTGTGCTAGATGCGGCCGGCCGTGACTTCGCTTGCAGCAGTGAGCCCTGTGCAAAACGCTGCGTGCCCTTGCACCTCTCCGGCTGGAGGAAAGCATCGGAATGAAAGCGGCGATGCAGATCAAAAACCAGAGGAAAAATAGTAGATGAAATTTAATCCGTGGACTGAAAAATAATCTCGGGAAAATAATAGTCATCTATCCCCAAGGGGGATATGGGCCTATTTATAGGCGACTCCTAATACATGAAAAGACTAATTTACCCTTAGGGTAAATTAACACTGACTCTAAAATAAATTCCGAAAATTACTAAAATATTTTAAAAAAATCACCTGACTCAACTAAAAATATTCTAAACTTAAAAACTAAATATTAATACCCTAAAAACAAAATAATCATAAGTTGTCAGTTTTGCGCCGAGTGACAAAGCGTCCACCGTCTTCGCACCGGGTACCCGGATTGGGCCGACCCGACCCCGCAGATTCCTCAGCCCGGCAATCGCTCGCCGCCCGTGTACCTGAGTCAAACCCAGTCAACATACCAGTGGATCCTCTGCCGCTTCTAGCCATGTACCCGGATTGGGCCAGCCCGACTCCGTGGCTCCTCTACCCGGCTATCGCTTGCTGCCCGTGTACCTGAGTCACATGCGCCTCAAACTCGGCAGGTGTTCCTTTCTCTTCTTCTTTGACTTCCGTTGACAATCACTCATCACATCTGGAGTATCAAACCCATGTTCTTCAACATGGTTTCTCAATATCCCCCTTGATGAATGCATTGTCAACACCCTCTTCAGCTCATCTTCAGACCCTGCAAAACATGTGGAAACAGGAAAAACAAAGACAAAAGAAAATAGAGGAAACAAAATAAAAGTTTAACCCTAATGACCAAAAGCCAAACAGAAGAAAGAAAATAGTCATTATGGTTAACCAAAAATAAAGACTCAAAAACAAGTGCAATCTCAAAATTACCAATAAGGAACTCCCCCTGAAATAAATCCCAGAGAAAACTAAAAAATGTTCCCTAAACTCCAAAATTTCTCCCCCTTGTTGACAATTGGACTCATCAAGTGAGACTAAATGCACTTTTAAAGAGACATAGACACAAACTCCCCCTGAAATGCAGCTCCCCCTCAAAATATGCCATGAATGCAGATGGGGTGCAGGTGGAGTGTAAAAATCATGCTTCTTAGATATGATTAACTGCACTTACAAGGTCTAACAGGTATAGCAAAATAAATACTGTCTAAGATACATGACATTATCAGTGCAACAGATGATATCTAAAGAGAGTCATTAGCACACATTTTTCGATTTTTGCAAACAAAAGCATCACCACATTTTCTAGTTGACAAGCAGAGTAAAGCATGAGATGCAAAAGCTAACTGATATATACCAAGATAAGCATTGTCCAAATCAAAGTGCTTCAGCAAACTTGTCATCTTTTAAAATTTTTAAAACTATTTCTTTTTCTTTTTATTTTTCATTTTTGCCAGGGGTTATTTGCATGTCAAACCTTATGCTAACCGACCAAGTCAAGCCTAGGCCAGAACTGGACCATCAGAAGCTTAAGACATTGGTCTTGGCATACATTACATCGTCCTAGTTCATACCAAAGTGCTATGGTAAGAAGTCCAGAACAATGCAATGCGACAAAGCAAACCCACCTGGATCTTTTCTAATAATCATAAAAATGCGTAAATTTTTCAATTTTCTGAATTTTTTATCATTTTTTAACATATTTTTCACATTTAAAGCATATAAATGTCCAAGTTGCATATCTGCACCTAAGTAAAGATCTAGCTACCAGGCATGTAAAAGATAGTGAACGCATTCAACCTAACCATGCTAGTTATTAGAAGCAATGGTGATCATTTTTCAAATTTTAAAGCATAAAAGCCATGCATATGACAAATATCAGATATATCATGTGAACTGAAATAGAACATGATCATCGACAAGTAATCAAAAACATATACTAGCTAGAGAAAGTAAAGCAGATTAATCATATGACAGAAGCAAGCTCAAAATATGATTTATGATTATGCATGATCTGAGCGCACACAAAAAAATACTCAATAATAAAAAATAAAGAAGAAGGAAGAAGGAAAAAACTTGACCCAAAATATCCTAAAAAGGATACACAACTCCCAAATCAAGATCAATAATCATGAGTGGGAGCAAACGGTCCAATGCCAGGTTTAGCAAAAGTGCTAAAGCAGTGTCGAGCCATCTGCTCGTATGTAGGAAAGCAGAAGTAATCATATGAGTCTGGACCAAAACGCTGCTCAAAGCGCGGTCCTCTGTTCTACCTAAAATCACGGCCATCACGGCCACGAGGTCCAAAACCATATCTATAACGATCTGGATCTTTGCCGGAACAAAAACCACCCTCCGGAGCACGATCATAAAAACCGTCTCCTCTACCACCACCTACACGATGTGGCCTGGCCTCTAGCCTCTCTCTACGTCGAGGAACTCTCTGTCTACCACCCTGCTGGTAGAACTACTCCTGCCCACCATGAGCTTTCTCTGCTCGCTCAACCCGCTTCCTCCTGAAGCAAAACTCCTCAAGATGCCCATCTCTCTGACAAAACTCACAGTGATAGGTAGGCTTCTTGGGATGTGGTTGAGGCTTGGGATTATTAGGCTTGGTGGTGTTGGTTGTAGCATCTTTGGTGTGAGAGGGTCCAGTAAAGAATCAAGAGAAGTGTGGAGAGTTTTAGGCTTTGGGACCCAGATTTACTTATTAGGTAGAGTTTTAGGTTGTTCTTTGAGCACTCCATCCTTGAGATGACTATCCTTAAAGGACTCAGTGGAGTGAGTCTTAGAATATCTCTGTTCGGGAGTCATCTTACTCCACTCCACTGCATGGTTAATGGCACTCTCAAAATCAGCCTTGGTATAGGTGTAACCTACCCCAAACCCATCATGTCTCTTGAACTGCTGGATCATCATGCTGAGCTGTGGCTCTCTGGCACTAATCCAACTCAGGATCTGACGAACGTAAAAGTTCTCGTTCTGAACATCAGCTAGGTCCTCTCTCAAGGAAGCTAACACCTCCACCTCAGACAAGCAGATCTCACACTCTTTATCAACATCGACAGACTTCTCAACTTTTAGCTTGATCAACTCCATTCTAATGGACAAGCAGTTCTCACAAACTATGGGTGGAACTGACAAGGTCTCAAGCTCTAGCTTAGTCTGCACCAACTCACCTCTTACTCCAGCTAACTCGCTCAACTGCTCATCACTCTTGGCTCTCAGCTCAGCTATACTAGCTAAATGGGATGGGCAGTCTACACAAGGTGCGACGACAGTGGCATGAGCATCTTTTAGCTCCTGCTGAGCACTCTCAAGCTCAGAGGCCAAGACGTCTCTCTCATCTACTCTCTCTGTGTACCTGGACTTAAGAGTCGTCAGGTCACACAACAACACCTCACAGTTAGGGCACTCACCACTATCACCCAAGCAAGGGGAAGACGATAGACTCTCAATCTTGCCATTCGCCATGGCAAGCTCACTCTCAAGCTCATATATCCTCTTCTTAGCCCCTCTAAGCAGTTTCTCCTGATACTTCAACTCCTGACGGTTCTGTTCTAGTAAATTAACAACTTCTTGTTCATAGGAAGATGTCTTCTCATCGTCGTCAGAGTCGGAGTCATCGGAGGAGTCCTTTTCTTTCTTCTCCCCAACAGCCATTGAGCAGAAGCTCTTGTGGGGTCTTCGGCTGTCACGTGAGCGTCTCTTCGGCTTTTCCCCGAATGCCATGAAACAGAGGCCCGCCGGATCATCCCTGTCCTTTCCCTTCCTGATCACGATCTCTTCATCACTTGAGCTCGAAGATGAGGAGGAAGACGAGGATCTCTTCGAGTAGCTTTTCTCCATCTCGGCAAAGAAAGCCTTGTCTCGTTTCTTGTTCTCACGCATGTAGTTTTCAAAGCCTTTCAAAAGAATCTCGTCTTGGGCTTGCCCTTCGTGGAGTTGTCGTATTTGTCGGAGTCGTAGGAGTTGCCGCCATGTCCCTTCTTGTAATTCTTCTGCTTGGGCAGTCGGCAATGAAATGACATGTATCACCACACTCAAAGCATCCGGATTTTGTGCCGTATCTCTTAAACATCCGCTTATCATAGACATGTCGCACCCGGTTGTTAAACAAGCACAGATCATCATCTCCTAGAGTATAAAGTTGTTCCTCAAAAATATACATCAAGGAAAACGCAGTACAACTCATGGCATTAGAATCAGCAGATGGTGTCGCAAGCGCCAGAGTCTTTGATCTAGAACCAGTGAGATTTGATCTCAACTGGATATCGACCTCTGAGGCCTTGAGCTTACTAAAAAGCTCTGCGACGGTCAAGGTATCATAAGACGCGCTCTCAACAATAGAAGAGACCTTGATCTCCTAGATCTTAGCGTCCAAGGTATGGAGTACCTTAAGCGCCTGCTCATGATCCGAGACCAGCTAATCGCACTCGGCCTTGTTAACGCAAAGCTTGTTAATGATAGATTGAAAACAACCAAACAAAGCCTCAACAGTCTCACCCGGCTTCTGTGAGAAATTTTCATACTCACGCCGGTAGGTCTGGTAGACCCTAGCCTTGACTTGAGATGTCCCCTCATGGTGTGCTTGGAGAGTAGTCTAGATCTCTCGAGCAGTGGTGAGATAGATAACACACTCAAACTCACTAGGACCTAGACCAGAAAATAAAATGTTCACCGCTTTACTATTATTTTGATGCTGTGTAACTACATCTGCAGCAGTATCCGCAGCAATAGTCGTGATGGTGAAAGTAGGATGAACACAAATCTCC
Organism: Zizania palustris; assembly: GCA_019279435.1. Classification (NCBI taxonomy): domain Eukaryota; kingdom Viridiplantae; phylum Streptophyta; class Magnoliopsida; order Poales; family Poaceae; genus Zizania; species Zizania palustris. The sequence goes on along the minus strand of JAAALK010000082.1, from coordinate 79,561,202 downwards.
CATATGTCCGAGCTCTGGCTCATAAGGTATGCTCGCATGCGAGTCTTCCAATAAGTGTAGCCAAAGGCTTCTAGGGACAGGATTTTTACCAGGAGACGTCATGGTCACTACCTAGGTTTAAAATCGGTTAAGATATTAGAAAACCCTAACCTCGCTCTGATACCACTTGTAGGACCGAAAGTAGCGACCAGAGGGGGGTGAATGGGCGCTAAAAAATTTCTTGCTAAACTATATCCTAATCCCGGCACCCAAACGAACTTAACCAGACAAATAATATTAGTAAAATAAATTACTAATACTATAGTTGTCTAGCCTAAAAATGACTGGTGTCCTAATTAAAATGATATTAGAGCTAAACTAAAAAGAATCACTACAGTATATAAAATGGGTACTAGAAATATTTAATGACGTAATAAAAAACACTAAATATCCTAATAAATTGTTCAGATTGCAGTCTAAAAACAAAATACTAATTAACTTAATAAAATATGGATCACCCAAAAATTAATTCAGAAATAACCTAAGAATATTTCACGCGAGAGAAAGAAAAATTATTACGACTAATAAATTTTTTCTTTTCTTTTATATGAGCAGATTAAATAGATCTATTTAAATAAATAATACAAGATAACTAATAAGCAGATTAAAATTTAACGACGAGATTAATTTTTAATTAAGAACAAGTAACTATGAGATTATTATTTTTTAGCTAATAAAAATATGAATAAAAGTTGGTTTAACTAACCAGCTAAAATATAGGAGATTAAACAAGAAAACTTACCTCGCCGGTCACGTCGTCGCGCACTACAGAGTATCTGACGCCGAGCGATTCAATGCGGCAGAGAAGAAAACTGCCAGACATCACGAAGAGAAATAGCCGGCAGCAGGCCAAAAGAAATTCGCTGAAGTGCTGCTGCTTCTCGTCTTGGTAGCCGTGCGCAAAGCAACAATTAAAAAGCTGCTAGAGCAACTAGCCTGTGCTACACGATGCTACAGTGCGTTGAATGTGGGGCCCACGCTGAAAAGAAGCTGCTGACCGGATGCTTTGTTTGCCTCGGGCCCGGAAGACGCCGCCTACTGCGAAGCTAGCTCCTGCAGCCTACACCGTGGGACGTGCCGTGGACTGCTGCAAATATCAAGACACGCATGATGTGCTTGATGCGGCCAGCCGTGACTTCGCCTGCAGCAGTGAGCCCTGTGAAAAATGTTGCGCGCCCTTGCACCTCTCCGGCCGGAGGAAAGCGATGGAATGAAAGTGGCGATGCAGATCAAAAACCAGAGGAAAAATAGTAGATGAAATTTAATCGGTGGACTGAAAAATAATCTTGGAAAAAATAACATTCATCTATTCCCAGGGGGATAGGGGCCTATTTATAGGCGACTCCTAATATATGAAAAGACTAATTTACCCCTAAGGTAAATTAACACTGACTCTAAAATAAATTCCGAAAATTACTAAAATATTCTTAGAAAAATCACCTGACTCAACTAAAAATATTCTAAACTTAAAAACTAAATATTAATACCCTAAAAACAAAATAATCATAGGTTGTCAGTTTTGCGCCGAAACTGACAAAGCGTCCACCGTCTTCGTACCGGGTACCCGGATTGGGCTGACCCGACCCCGTAGCTTCCTCAGCCCGGCAATCGCTCGCCGCCCGTGTACCTGAGTCAAACCCAGTCAACAGACCAGTGGATCCTCTACCGCTCTTAGCCATGTACCCGGATTGGGCCAGCCTGACTCCGCGGCTCCTCTACCCGGCTATCGCTTGCTACCCGTGTACCTGAGTCACATGCGCCTCAGACTCGGCAGGTCTTCCTTTCTCTTCTTCTTTGACTTCTGCTGACAATCACTCATCACATCTGGAGTATCAAACCCATGTTCTTCAACATGGTTTCTCATCCACCGCCGGCATTTTTCCATCTGCTCAATAATCGTCTGTAGCGGCTACGTGGCTACGCGCGATGGCTAGGTTGCATCACTTGCGTGCGGCAGCAAGCAGGCAGCAGTCCTGAACATCTCGGGTGGTTTCAAGCCATGGGACCCGCCGGAGAAGATTTTTGATGTGGGGCCCTCGGGCGTGCTCTCAAACATGCAACTCGAGCAGCACTTGTCTCCGTGCGGTGAACCAGCGAGCGTGACACCGAGTAAATATACCAACTAAAGAACATCTCTTATTTTGAAAAACATATAGATGTGACTTTAGTAAGGAAGGCTCTTCTTTAAGACATCTCAGCTAGTTTATCATCTGGGACTCACTTGTATGTATGCATAATCAATCCCTCGATCATTAATAAGAAATCGATGGTAAGTACTTTGCACATGTCATAATTGTAAATATCTATATATTTACACTTTCCTCGTCTAACTAGTACCAATATATTTTATTCATAATAATACTTTTCAAGATAATACTATGAGAAGTACATTATGCCTCACCTATACTAATAGACCTCACAGATCCAAGTAATCGCAACATGAAGCACAACAGTCCTAGTTGTATTGTATAAGGTAATTGATGGATGGTGCTACCTGATAATTGTTTTTGGTTAATTTCCACGAGCCAATGGTTTAGTTATCGGCACAGTATGTGCTTTTATTTCTGCATCAACAATGGTGCACTTAAGGTTGTTATGTATGTGTTCTAATTTGTCTTATGCATCTCTCTATTATGTATGTGTTGTAATTATGCTTGAGATTATAAGAACAATGCCGCATTTGAAATTTATTGAAATATTTATGTAAATATGTTTTGATATTTTAAATTAATATATGTCATATTAATTTTATTTGGGATTGTTCGTGTAATATGATGTATGCTATACAAATGAATTTAGCATATATGTGCATTTAGATATAGAATTAATATAATGTTGTATATATATATATATAAATATGATAGCATAAAATACACAACAATACTTGTTGGGACGACGAATTGAGCCAACAGGTTTTCTGGAAGGTGAGAGTAATGGGATGCAGAGCTCAGATTGTATTCATGAATCATGTGTTTATTACAACTGTAGATGGGGGTATTTATAGGGTGACCCGCCCCGGAAGGGTCGAGTGCCTCCAAAACCCCCCAACCGTTACTCGGTCTGACACAGGCTTGTAATACAGACAAGAATATCTGCTACATAGTACAGACAGGAAGGTGCGACTCTGACAGCGTATCAACCGTGTCGGGCGCTACAACGACCACCTGACACAACGCAGGCGGTCGCGATCCTATCCCCGGGGTACCTTGACCGGGTCATCTCCCGACGTACGGTTGCGCCCCAGAGCCTTTGCACCTTCCGAAGGCTGGCCTCCAGCGTCCAGTTGGGCGCTTTGCTTGAGGGCACCTTCTGTACGCTTCGGAGCTCCCGGAGACCCTTAGGCCTCCCCGCTTCGGGGTCCGCAGGTACCTTCGGCACAGGGCGCCGAGCCCTCCGGACGTGACCTCTGCCTTCGGGCCATACTGCTCTTCGAGCTTCCAACTGCCATCGGGATTATCTCCCCCAACAGTAGCCCCTCGCTTCTTTCCTTTCGGGAGTCCTGCACGTAACAAAGGGAAGGAGCGCATAGGATAATTCCAATAACTCATAAGAAACCAACTTACATAGAGGTCCTGGATCTCTGCTGCGAACTATCTTCATTCGATCGCTTCGAAGGCTCTCTAGGGCCTTGGAAATGCTCTAGAGCCTGGAGGTCGAGAGCCGGCCTCGGAGCGCCTTACACGAACTAGTCGCTTTGCACTCCGCAAGGGGAGAAACGTTGACTGACCGTCTTGATGTTCGCGCGGCCTTGACCACTGGGCTCTGGTGCACGAGAAGGTGGACTGGCGCATTACTTAGTACAATCAATGCACTAGGAGCATGGGCGACGCGAGGGAGGTGGACCGACGGAGACCGACGCACTCAACGGTGAGCCGGCAAGGCTTTAATGTGAGTGTCGCGTGACCGACGCACGCGCGTTAAGTGGCGGAAGGCGGACCGACGTGATGCTGAATCATCGAGGAAGTGGCCACCCTCTCACATAAATAGCCCCCATCTGTCGGCTGAGCCTTCTCCTGCTCACTCGCTCAGACTCCTAGCCCAAATCTTTGACGGGTGGACTTCCTCTCTTGAGCTTCTCTTCTCTTTCTCTCGCTTCCTCTAGTCATGGCAGAGAGGAGCGCCCCCGCGGTAGCAGTGGACCCCCGCTTCCTGCAGTGCCAGATGGCAGCGGCGGCGGCAGCGGCGGCGGCTCTAGGCCCATCAGAAACGCGTGACCCGTGGGAGCTCCGTCTGGCCTTGGAATGGTTTCAAGAGCATACCTTGGAGCTGGGGCCATCGGCGTGCATGGATGGGTCCATCGAGTAGGCGACTAGGGGCCGCCTCGGTCTTGACTCGAGGGCCAGGAAGCCAGGCACAGAGTTGGTCCCGGCGCCGCGTGAAGGGGAGGTCATCGTCTTCGAGGCGTTCTTCGACGCGGGGCTGGGATTTCCGGCTTCAGAGCTCCTTTCGGGGGTTCTGGATGCTTTCCACCTCGAGCTCCCGCAGCTATCCCCGAACGCCGTAGCCCGACTCGCCATCTTTGAGTGGGCCATGCGCGTTGAAGGCTGTGAGGGTAGAGCAGAGGTCTTCGCTCAGATGCACGAAGCCCTCTGCCAACCGAAGAAGAAGGACGGCCGGGTGCTAGCCTTCAGGAGCATCAACTTTCAGCTCCGGAAGAGGTACGCGGACTCCTTCCCTGCGAAGGCAATCAATGAATGGTGGTACTCCAAGTGGGTACACCGATGGTTTTATGTCTGAGTGGGGATGAACTCCGGGCTCGCCGGACCTCCACGCCACATCTGGTTCAGGAGGGAGGCGGTCGTCGAAGCCAGCGCTGTCTCGGTCTCCGCTCACATCCGGCTACTTCAGATCATTGCCCGCCGGATGAGCATGCGGGATCTGACGGAGGAGTTTGTCGCCCTCGAGATCCTGCCACTGAAGGAGGAGTGGCCGGCATCGCTCCGGAGCACCCAGGAGGAGTCATCGTCGACGGACCTCTCCCATCAGCTAGGTTAGCCCCCGCTTCTTTTTAAGCTTAGCAATTCTTCCATAAAGTCCGAGGGGCTAGCAAATCTAACTTCGGGTATAGTGTCCCTTGTCGCCAAGACTCCTGACGAAGTAGCCCGAATCATCGAGAGGATCCTCGGGGCTCCCACTCCGGCCGAGTACAAACGGCGCATGGAGCTCGTCGGATCCTGGGGCGACACAACCGTGTGTGGGATGCGCTCGGACTTCCTCCCCAGCTCTCCCGAAGAAGGAGGCCCTCCATGCGCCCTCGATGAAGAAGGGGCGGACCTCGACGTCGGGCTCTCCCCTAAGTGCCCCTTGAAGAAGAAGAATGTAGTGAAGGGCCCGAAGAGGCTTTCCCCAGCCCACTCCTCCGCCTCCCACTCCGAATGAGGGTACTCTAGTGAGGGCGGCGGGACGGAACCGGATGACCCCTCGGCGGACCCAGGTTTGATCCGCCCAGAGCAACCAGCTTCCGACAGTGCCAGAGGCACGCCAGTCCACCCGAGCCCACAGCCGCTTGCTCCGAGGGCCGGGCAGGAGGCGCCGAGCACTGAAGTGGAGGCGTCTCCCAAGTCCACCCCTCCGCGCGGCCTGGCTTCGGAGGGGGTCTCCGCCAATTCCCGGGGGAGCTGAGAAACCGACAGCCTGGACCGGGGGGGTTAGCCGATCCCCTGGGGGTTGTTGAGGAAAGCGCCGATGTTGAGGCCGAACTCGCCGCAGCGGTGGCGGGTTCCCCAGTAAATTCGATAGACAACCTATTTTATCGGCCGGGCACTCCGGGACGCGTTCGTCCTTCGGAAGTCCTAGCTGAAACCGCGGATGAAGGTACGTGGTTCCACTCGCTTCTTTACTTGGGTGCACCAAGTTCCCTCAGCCTTGACCTCTGTTCTTCTTGACAGGCACTTCCGCCCGGGTCCCGGTTCCAGCCCCAGTATCCTCCGGGGATGCCGCCAACATAGGGCCCGAAGTCCATGCCGGCGCAGCGAGGGCTCCAGGACTAGGTGACGGGGCGGAATCGGAGGAGGTCCCCGAGGAAACTTTCGAGGGGACAGGTCGAGAGGCCAAGATCCAGTCACCCTCCAACTCGAAGCACGCGCGTTCTAGCGTGCCCCTCCTGGTCCCCTTCCTGGAGGAAGGCGAAGACTTCGCGGTGAGGACAGCCCCTCTCCACGAGTCTTATCTGCGCTTGAGGGAGGCCGGGCTGATAGGCGAGCTCGGCCAGGTGGACAGCATCAACCTCGACCGGGCCATTGAGAGCGCCACGAGCCAGGTATTCTTTCGGATCGCCCTGGGACGAGCCCCTAGCCCTCTTCTTTTTTCCTAACTCGCCGTTTCATGCGCAGATAGTCGCGTTGGCACAGGGCTCGCTATTGTCCCAGCTCTCCGAACGCAGCCGCCGTGAGAGCAGCGCTTCGGAGCTCTCTGGGCGAGCGGAGACCGCCGAGAGGATGGTTCGAGAGCAAGCGGTCGAGATCAACCGGCTCCGGGCGCTGGAGTCGGAGGTCGAAACCCTTCGTCCTCGGGCCGCCAGGGTCGAAGCACTTCAGGCCCAGGTCGCGGAGGTCGACACCCTCAAGGTCCAAGTCGCCGAACTAGAGGGGCTTCGAGCTCGAGCTTCCCAAGCGGACGAGCTCGAGGCAGAGGTCAACATCTTCCGGGCCCATGCTGCAGAGGTGGAGAGGCTTCGGTCCCGAGCCGAGGAGGTAGACCGGCTCGAGGGGGAGGTCTTCGCACTTCAAGCCCAAGTCTCGGAAATGGACGAACTCCGGGAGATGGCAGCTGCCGCCAAAGTCCATGAAGCCCGGGTGCTCCAGCTCGAGCGGACCGTGGCGGACCTTCTGGCCCGGAATGAGGCGGCGACCGAGGTGCTGGCCCAAGGGGAGAACACGGCAATCGACATCGTGGTGTCCCTCCGGAGGACGCTGGCGCGCTATGGCACCGGGTGCGCAGATTTTGACGTCGCCCGGGAGCCCCTTAGCCACCGGCTGAAGTTCGTTCAGGCTGTCGTCCGGCAGATAGGCCTCACCGTGTCGAGATACGGTGAGGTATCGGCCCAGGAAGCTGCCCTCAGAATTCTTCATTAGCTGGAAGCTTCTGGGAGCCCCTTTCCTTTGTCCTCGAGTTCTCACCCTTTCGCCTTCGGAGGGAGTCGTCTCCTTTCCCCCAGCCTGGCGGTAGCCCAGTCTTGGAGGGTCCTCCAGGCGACTTGGCAAGCCGAGGGCCCCACTGTGGTCAAGGCCTGGCTGGACGAGGCCCTCCGCTCGAGTGAACCCCCGGCTTCCTCGAAGCCCCCAGCCGCAGCACGCCAACCGGACTCGAAGGTGTAGTCTCCTTAGGGTCTTCATGTCGTAATTCCTGTAATAGATAGGAACTCGATAGTTTATTAATAAAGAGTAATTGCTTTCCAGACATTATTCAGGGCATCCGCTCCACTCATGATTCTGACGTTGAGATTCTTGATGATGACGAGACCCTTCGGCGCCGATGGGCTACTTTCGAAGCCCTCAGGGCTAATCAGCCCGCACGCTTCGCCATCCCTTGGGATGACGACGGACGCGCAAACCCTGAGATCCTTCACGAGGTCCTAAGCTTAATCAAGGAAGAGGAAAGAGAACCTCGGGCCCCATCTTCATCACCCGAACTGGTGAATTGGTCCGACGTGGAGGCCGATCCAAATGAACCGCAACCCGGAGGTGGAGGTTTGCGCAGTTGGGCCCAACTCCAAGAAGATCAGAAAACCTTCTAGGCCCAAAATAAGGAAGAGAAAAGGCAAAAAAGGAAGGAGAAATCCAACCGTGCAGCTACGGAGTCCCCGGTCGGAGGGGGCTTCGGCCCGGGTGACTCTTCGGACCGAAAAGGTTTCTGCTTCTTGCTCGGCTTAGACGAGGAATTTTCTTAGTCTTATTTCTTACCTTGATTTCGCAACAGATATTGTTCGCGCTCTATGTATGATGCAAATAATCGAAGCCTCTCTTCTTTTCCCTTCCTCTCCCCCTCCTTTGCGGGTAGACGACTTGTCGACTGGGCGCAAACTGCTCGCACTTGGGATGAACAGAAGGGAAGATAGAATAATTAGGGGTACGTCGAGTCGGGGCTCGGAATCCGAATAAGAGGTGCGTCGAGCCAGAGCTCGGAACCCGGATAGGGGGCGCGTCGAGCCGGAGCTCAGAACTCGAATAGGCGGTGCGTCGAGCCGGAGCTCGGAACCCGAATAGCGGGTGCATCGAGCCGGAGCTCGGAACCCGAATAGGGGGTGCATCGAGCCGGGGCTCGGATCCCGAATAGAGGGTGCGTCGAGCCGGAGCTCAGAACCGGAATAGGGGGTGCGTCGAGCCGAAGCTCGGAACCCGAATAGGGGGTGCGTAGAGCCGGAGCTCGGAACCCGAATAGGGGGTGCGTCGAGCCGGAGCTCAGAACCCGAATAGGGAGGCGTCGAACCGGAGCTCGAAACCCGAATAGCCTGGTGAAACTACACTTGATACCGCAGTGCGTCCACTTTGGTCAAAATGTTCACCTGATATTATTATTGAGTTAAGGATCTGATACAACGAGGGCTGACATCGGCCGACACCGGAAGACATCGATGAAATTATGCAAAATAACGCTTCAAGTGCTCCGCGTGCCAAGTGTGCTTCAGATCTTCGCCTTCTAAGGTAGCCGGACGGTAGGATCCCGGATGCCCGGAGCCAGTTAATGTGTAGGGGCCTTCCCATTTATTGCCCAGCTTCGTCGGAGCGGCCACCGCACGTAGGACGAGGTGCCCTAGATGGAACTCATTGTGCTTGACCTTGGGGTCATATCAAGCCTTCGTCTGCTTCTGGTACTGCGACAGGTTGGCGATGGCTTGGAGCCTTGATTCCTCCGTAAAGTCGAGGGAGACGACGCGCTCTTGATCGGTCTCGGGAGTTGTGACCCGCAGCGAACCAGCTCGAAGCTCCGTCGGGGTCATAGCTTCATCGCCAAATAGAAGCCGGAACGGGGTGAATCCGGTTGCTCGGGAAGGGGTGGTCCGAATGGACCACAGGATCTTAGGTAGCTCTTCGGGCCACAATCCCTTGGCTAAACCCACAATGCGTCTATTGAGGCCGGAGAGAATATGCCCATTAGCCCTTTCGACAGCCCCATTTGACTGGGGATGCCGAACCGCCGCGAAGCATAGCTGGACTCCCAATTCCTCGCAGAATGCTTTGAAGGGCCCCGCATCGAACTGAGTGCCATTGTCCAGCGTGAGTTGTTTGGGTACTCCGAAGCGGCAAACTATATTCTGCCAAAAGAACTTTTGGACGCTTCGGGAGGTAATGGAAGTCAATGGTTCAGCCTCGACCCACTTAGAGAAATACTCGACGGTGATGACGGCGAAGCGCAAGTTGCCCCTTGCCAGTGGGAACGGTCCAATGAGGTCCATCCCCCAGTGAGCCAGAGGCCACACAAGCGTAATGAATTGAAGGTTGACCGGGGGCCTATGGCTCCGTCGCCCCATCCATTGGCACCCTTGGCAGGTGCACACCAGATCTTTGGCGTTGGTGACAATTGTGGGCAAATACACACCTTGCCGGAGGGCCTTCCCGGCTAGCGCTCGAGGGGCCAAGTGGCTGCCACATAGACCCTCATAGATCTCTCGGAGCATCAGTAGTCTGTCTGGGCGAGAAATGCACCGAAGTAGCGGAGAGCACACACCCGCCTTGTACAAGATTCCTTAAATGATTTGATAAGATATGGCGCGGAGTTGAAGCCGTGCCTGCTCTGGGCTAGGTCGGTCATCTACGTCGCTGTTGAGCGCTCGTAGGATGGGCTCTCGCCAATCTTCATTGGTCGTTCAAAGGACAGGAGCTGGCCGAGGAGGCGCTGGGGTACCCGTCGGCGGCCGGGGGGCGCCAAGGCCTCCGCCGACACAGGGGATGGCACTTCCCCATGGAGAGACCCGATGGCTCGGCAAGCTCCTCAAAAAAGGCGGTGGGCGGGAGAGTTTGACCACTGGCACCAGCTTTAGCGAGGATGTCGGCTTGGCAGTTTTCACTCCTTGGTATGCTCTAGACGGATATGCCCTTGAAAGATGTCTCGAATTTCCGAATGGCTTCGAGGTAGGCGGCCAGATCGGGGTGCCTGGCCTAGAAACTCTTGTCTATGTGTCCGGCGATGACTTGAGAATCAGTCTTGACAACCACGCGGGTGGCTCCGAGTGCGTGCGCCTTGCGAAGACCCAGCAACACTCCTTCATACTCGGCAATATTGTTTGTAGCCTTGAAGTTCAACCGAACGGAATATAAAGCATGCTGACCAGAGGGAGAAACGATCACTGCCCCGGCACTAGCTCCTGACACCTGGTAGGCGCCATCCGAATAGACGGTCCACACCCCTTCGCCTGCTTCGACACTGATGCGACCGGCTGCAGACGTCCATTCGGCGACGAAATCGGCAAGGATTTGAGACTTAATGGCGGTCCGAGCCACGAAGGAGATTCCGAACGGAGCAAGCTCCACTGTCCACTTCCCGATTCGTCCCGTGGCGTCCTTATTCTGGAACATGTCGCTCATGGGATATGCGGTTGGAATAATGATGTCGTGAGCCAAGAAGTAGTGCCGAAGCTTCCAGGACGCCATGACGAGAGCATATGCCACCTTTTCGAGCTCGGAATACCGAGTTTTTGCTCTGGAGAAGGCTTCAGATACAAAGTAGACGGGCCGTTGCACCAGCTTCCCGCCAATGTCTTCTTCTTGAATCAAGTCCGCGCTTGCCGCACTGCCAGAGCCAGCAAGGTAGACCAGAAGGGGATCGCCAGCTCGAGGTGCTGTAAGGGCCACGAGGTCGGCGAGGTATTATTTAATCATGTCGAAGCAGTCTTGGCATTCGGGAGTCCATTCGAAGTCTCTGGAGCCTCGCAGCGCCTTGAAAATGGGTAGACTTTTCTCAGCCGATCTTGCCAATAAATGACTGAGAGCAGCCAGGCGTCCGGCTAGCTTCTGTGCTTGCTTCAAATTCCGAGGAGGAGACATGTTTTGCAGTGCGCTGACTTGAGTGGGACTGGCTTCGATACCTCTACTAGAGACCAGATACCCTAGCAACTTCCCTGCACGTGCCCCGAAGACGCACTTCTCCGGATTAAGGAGGATCCCGCACTTTCGGAGACTGCCGAATGTTTCAGCTATGTCCGTGCTATGGCAATTCTTGTCCATGCTTTTAATAACAATGTCATCCATATAAGCATCGACATTGCGGCCGATCTGGTGCCCCAGAGCCTTAGATATTAATCTTGAGAAGGTGGCTCCGGCGTTGCGGAGGCCGAAGGGCATCCGAACATAGTAAAACACTCCCGAGGGGGTAATGAAGCTCGTCTTGACCTGATCTTCCGACTTCAACCAGATCTGGTGATACCCTGAATAGGCATCGAGGAAGCTTAGGAGCTCGGAACCAGCAGTGGAATCAACTAATTGGTCGATGCGAGGCATGGGGTAGGGGTCATGGGGGCAAGCTTTATTCAGAGAAATAAAGTCGATACACATGCGCCATTTACCAGATGTTTTCTTCTGGACAAACACTGGGTTAGACAACCACTCGGTGTGACTAACTTCCCGAATGACCCCCGCCCACAGCAACTTCTCAGTCTCGGTCTTGGCTAGCTCAGCTCGCTCGATGGACAGCTTTCGGAGCCCCTGGCGCACCGGGTGAGCTTTAGGGTCGACCGCCAGAGAGTGCTTGATAATCGAGCGGTCGATGCCTGGGATGTCCTCGTCGGACCATGCGAAGATGTCCAAGTTGTTGCAGATGACTTCTTCGAGTTGCTCTGACACCTTTGGCTCAAGGCCCCCTTCGAAGCGGATCGGACACTCCTTCCTGTTCTGGATCAGGATCTTCGTGACGATCTCCCCCTCCGGGAGTGGCTTGGCTGGGTGCCCCTTCGGAGGAGCGTCTCCGGCGCCTGGCAATTCGGCTTCTCCTGAGCCTTCTCGGACGTTGTGGACTTGTCGTGGCTCCAATGGGGCCAAGTGGCCATACTCGACCTGGCGGGCTGCTGCCTGATCTCCTAGAATCGACAGCACTCCCCCTGGGGTCGGCATCTTGAGGCACAAGTAGTTGTGGTGGGCGATGGCTCCAAAGCGATTGAGCATCCCCCTCTCGAAGATGGCGTTGTAGGCGTACGGAGCGTCGACGACGTCAAAGATGATCTCCTCGATGCGGCGAAGGGTGGATTCTCTGAAGGTCAACTCCAGCCCAATCTAGCCAAGAGCGTCGAGTGGCGGCCCTGCGAAGCCCTGGAGCGGCCGGGAGGCTGGCAGCAAGTGCTTCCGGGAAAGACACAGTTGGTCGAAAGCCTGCACGAAGATAATGTCAGCAGAACTCCCGCCATCAACCAGGATGCGACGCACCTCGACACCCGCAATTTCTGCCGAGATGATGAGGGGATCGGCGTGTGGGAACTTAACGCCGGCGGCGTCCTCGGAGGTGAAGGAGATGGGGACGTGGGACCATTCGGGAAGCGTGGAGAAGCTTGAGGTGCCGATATGTCCGACCTTCCAGACGTAGTCCCTCCGCTGGCGCTTGGACATGGCTCCCAGAACCCCTCCTCTGGATATGGGGAGGACCACCCGCTTTCCTCGGTCCGCTCCATCCTCGAGCTTGGGGGCCTGGACCCTGCCGAGTTCCAGAGCTAGGCCCAGAGCTTCTGGTTCGTCCCGGCGCCCAACTACTTGGACGGTGTCGGGGCGAGGGACAGGGGTTCCTTTGTCGGTGAGGCCGCGGCAGGAGTTTCTCTCGAGGTAGTCGTTCCGGAGGGCGAGGATGGTCCGGCAGGAGTCAGTGTCATGGCTCCGGTTCTCACCGTGGACGCTGCAGTACAGAGTTTCCCCTCTGGGAAAGGCCCTTGGTGGAGCCCTGGCTCCGGAGGCAAACCCTTCGTCAGAGGTGTGCGGGTGCTTGGCGGGGCCCCTCGGGGTAATGCTGAGGACTTCCCCTCGAAGATGCTTTCGGCCTCGCCGAGAGTCCCGGTGAGCGGAGTCTTGGCGACCGAAGTCCGAGCGACGAAGGTCTAGAACGGGACGGACCCCGCGGTCGAGATCTAGAGGCGCCTCGTACGCCCTGGCGTTTGAGGCCCGGACAGGGACAATCATCGCCTGCCGGCACAGCTGGCCTTCCTCGGACCGGGCGTACTCTTCAAAGTACGTCATGAGCTGAGCCACCGAGGAAATCGGCTTCCGATGAAGCTTGTCGAGGAGGCCCAGGTGGGTGACGCCCTCTCGGGTGGCATCGATGACCGAGGATGCCGAGAGTCCCTTAATCTGGGCCTTGGTGTGCGCGAAGCATTCAGAGTACTGCCGCAGCGTTTCCCCAGGCTGCTGCTTCACCTGAAAGAGGCTCCTGGTCGACATCGGGGCCATGAATGTCCCCTGGAAGTTGTTGATGAACTTCTTCTTCAGTTGATTCCACGAACGGATGGTTCCGGGCCGCAGCGACCAGAACCACCGAAGGGCGATTCCTTCGAGCGCCAGAGGGAAGCATTTGGCCATGGTGTCGCGGCTCCCCCCGCATGTTTCTATCGCTAGAGCGTACGAGCGGGAGAACTCTCCAGGGTCGGGATCTCTGGAGTACTTGGGGAGCTTGGCGGCATGAAACTTTGAGTCGAAGCGTACTCTCTAGAGGTCGGGGTGCAGAGGAGACTCCTCGTCGTACGACGTGTTCTCCTCCTCCACTTGATCTTCGTCGTCGCTCAAGGCCACGGCCGCAACCCCCAGCGCTCGGGAGGGCTCCGGAGGGCGGAGTGACGCCTCCTGACGCCATTGGGCCAGCTCTGCCTTCAACCTGGCATTCTCGACTACCAGGGCATCAGCCTGGCTCCCGCTTCCTCCGGAGGCAGTCTTTGGGTCTTGCGAGCGGACGTAGTCATTCCGAAGGGCCACCGCCGGGGGCTTGCTTGGGAGGTGCACCTCAAAAGGCCCCTCCTGGAGCCCTGAAGGGTTGACGGAGGCCGGCTCCGTACGGCCAGCGGGACCTTGAGCCTCCGGCACCCCCTAGGAGCCTGGTTTGGCTCTGTACTGGGCGCCTCGGCGGACGCGATGGCTGGAGGATCCGGAGTGGCGACTGGAGTAGGCTCAACTCCAGCGGTGCGGGCTGACCGCCGCAGAGGAACCGTGCTTGCGCCCTTCCCACCCGACATATCTCTGCAAATGGATGTAGAGAACGCTAGCTTCTCGAACTAGGATCCCCACGGACGGCGCCAACTGTTGGGACGACGAATCGAGCCAACAGGTTTTCTGGAAGGTGAGAGTAATGGGATGCAGAGCTCAGATTGTATTCCTGAATCATGTGTTTATTACAACTGTAGATGGGGGGTATTTATAGGGTGACCCGCCCCGGAAGGGTCGAGTGCCTCCAAAACCCCCCAACCGTTACTCTGTCTGACACAGGCTTGTAATACAGACAAGAATAGCTGCTACATAGTACAGACAGGAAGGTGTGACTCTGACAGCGTATCAACCGTGTCGAGCGCTACAACGATCGCTCGACACAGCGTAGGCGATCGCGATCCTGTCCCTGGGCTACCTTGACTGGGTCATCTCCCGACGTACGGTTGCGCCCCGGAGCCTTTGCACCTTCCGAAGGCTGGCCTCCGGCGTCCAGCCGGGCGCTTTGCCTGAGGGCCCCTTCTGTACGCTTCGGAGCTCCCGGAGACCCTTAGGCCTCCCCGCTTCGGGGTCCGCAGGTACCTTCGGCACAGGGCGCCGAGCCCTCCGGACGTGACCTCCCCCTTCGGGCCGTACTGCTCTTCGAGCTTCCAACTGCCATCGGGATTATCTCCCCCAACAATACCGATTCATGATCCAAATCGGTACTGATAATAGGTATCAATGTCAGTTGTATTATTGAACTGACACTAATATTGCGTATTGGTGTCGGTTCGTGACACGAACCGACATATCAGTGTAGGTTCGGTTCTAGAACCAACACAGATACTTGTTGTTAGTACTGATTCTAGTACTGACATGGATAGCCATCGACTATCAATTTTGACTAATCAGTTAAGATTTAAAACCTACCAGCAATAGCTATTTTGATCTGACTGTGACATTTGTTCCTGTTAGCGGTGAGACTTCATACAAGCATGAGTTGGTAGCATTGTTGAGTTGGTAGCATTGTCGTTTGACAGTTAATGAGAATGGGATATGGCATCCTAGTCATCACAAAGACCATCTCATTTCGGTGTGGACACATAGTCAAAACCACTGTGGTTTAGGCTGTAGGTTGCAATTTAGATGGACATGGATTTGGAACTTTGGATAGCTCACAATGACCGGGATAGTTTCCAAGATCGAACAATGTTGACGAAGAAACTGATGACAACCTTTGAGAGTCATTGCAATTTATGCACATGTCTTTATCAACCATTAAACCATTAAGAATGCACAAAAGAAGTTTGTAATGGTGCACACAAGGTGAACCTACCATGCATCTATTTTTGATAGAAGTTGATATATATGAGGAATGATAGAACCGGACTACAGGAATAGAAACTCGATCAAGAATATATGAAAGCAAGTGAACATATGGATCAAACAATCTTTTCTTACGTAAAAGATTGTTTCTTTCTAAGAAGAATTGTTTTATTTGATCACCGGGGTTTAATTTTAGAGGTTTTGTTTATAAATAAAAAAATTATCTCCTTGTCGTAAACAAACATTTGAACAATAAAGAAACTAGTTATTTCACATATAATGTGTTCTCTTATATTTTGTATATGTTTCTTCATTACAAACTTCACTTACTAGCATATGTTTTCGAACAATATATTTCGAGATAAATGGTGAGGATATTTTTCCGGGCCCGCATACAATATGCACATACAACTTCTTTCCGGCAAGCAACAATAATGTACGTACTTTCTGGTATGATTCATTGTCTGGAATAAAATTATTATAATATGAAAATATCTAATGGCATATATATCCAGTCAGAGAAGATCATTATAAATAATCATAATTTACACAAATTAAATTTAATGAAATTATTTCGAACATATGTTTTGAGCACATGAAAATCATATAGCCAAAAATGTATCATAATAAAAAATTTCGTTGTAATACTTATCTAACCTTTTTCTTATTTACGTAAAAGGATTAAGTAGTCAAAGTTATATCTAATTTAAATTAAACATAGTGAGAATGCCATTTTGAGGTAATTTCTCACGATAGACTATCCAACTACATAGGTTTGACTGCATAATTTTAATGCTATTTACCGTAAATATATACTTGCAAAGTTGAAATCGAAATTAAACAATTTTTAATTAACACGAAAATTTCCATGGCATGGTAATTTTTAAACAAGTAAAGGACATACTTAATTATAAAGTAAACGGATTGCACACGTTTTCCAGAATTTCCGTGCATACATACATCTCTTGAAAAATAAGCAATCGAGATCCGATCCCATTTCATTCATGTGAGGTTTACAGATTACTGTCACTATATGGCACACCAAGCTGGCCAGTTTGTTGGTCTAGCTAGGTCTAAATAAAGCATCCATATGCATGGAGATCGAGATCAATCGATCAGCTGCACATGCATAGTTCACATGCCGGCCAGAAACATGCGTGCTGCGTGCATACAGCTGCTGGTCGCCGGAGTTGGGAGAAAACCGGCGACGGCCGGCGGCGGATTTCGTTTCCACGGTAAATGTTGATATATCTATAATCATAGGTCACAAATAAACTAAGCACCCGTTACATACACCCGTTTGAAAACGATGAATAATACTTGAAATAATGATGGTGACCAAAACAGTTTGAGGGTTCATGCTAACGAGTTTAATGCTAACTTATCGATAAACAATTTTATAAAAAATTTCGATGTTGTTGATATAGAAAGATTATTTTTATTTAAAAATACAATGTTTATAAGTTTGAAATGTGTGCAGTACAGTGTCTCCAATAATCCGGATTCCAGATGGATTATCCGCCTAACAACTCCATCCAAACGGGCAAGTACTAAAATTCGAGAGTGCAAGTTGCCAAGTAGCCACCTCTCTCTGACCAAATGATGCAGGAATGCAGCTAACCGTAGGAATTTCCAATGTACGTATTGTTTCATATTTGCTGAGATTTAGAGTTTTTGGATGCTAATTGTTGACATTTTGATGATTAATATGCCACTTTAAACGTATCATGCATACATGTAAACTCGTTAAATAAAATATAATTAAGTACAACACAATCATATTAATTTAATATAAACAAAATAAAAATATACACACTAATTAATAACAATACATACAATACATACGTGTCCAAAAATTTAAGATTTATGGAGCGTCAGATGAATATACAGGCACGCATATACTAAGCACATATCCAAATATCCTCGTTATGCCAAATTAATATCTGATCGAACAGACACGTCAGGACAAGCAGAAAGTTGAAACTAAACGCAACGCGTGCGCCAAATTAAACAGATATGAGGAACAGTATTCAGCAAGCTAGCAAGCCTATTTGCTTTTATATTAGCTTCCACGACAAATTAAAATGATCATTGATTCTAGTTGATATACTAAATTACTCTATCCATTTATACTATAAGTTTTGTTGACATTTCTTAAATCAAACTTCTCTCGACTAAATTTTAAAAATATATATATTAACATCTACTATATCATCTAAATAAATTACTGAAACATATTTCATATAATAGATTTAACAAAACTAATTTGATAATATTATTGTTATAAGCATATTTTTATAAAATTAATTAAAGCTAAAAAATTTAACTTATAAAAAATCTAACAAGAGAGTAACCAACAAGTTGAGCTATATTATCTAAACTATATTATCTAAACTAGTGGCCACGTAAACAACGGGAATGCATGGCAGCTGCTTAATTCAGGTAGCTAGCTGTAGCCTCACTGCCGGAAAACTAAGATATCGTCGTACTCGGTGAAGAACATTCAGCGAATCAATAGAGGTCGCCAAGTATTTTTTATCGAACACTCGATAAACCCTTCGTTGAGTGTCACACACGGCACTCGATGTAAAAAAAGTTACTTCACAATACGCGCCAGAACATATATATGACGGGTTTACCAAGTGTCAAATTAATTTTGGCAATCAGCAAATAAAAATAGAAAATAAAAAAGGCAGACGCCAACGCAATGCCACGATGAGGAGGCGTGGTGAGGCATGGCCCAAGGCGGCACACCACGGAGCAGTGTAGCGCGGCACGATGCTGTGTAGTAGTGCGACGATGAGGTGTGACGGAGCGAGGACGAGCATGGCAACCAGAGGACAAGGTGCGGGGGTGGGATGGCAAGGTACGGAACTTGATACAGTGGCATAGCACAACCTAGCGTAGAGTAAGGGGCATCGACAGAGTAGGGGCACCGATGAAGGTGGGACGCCAGCGGAGGAAGCGCCGAGGAGGGGTGTCGATGGAGGACGCAGGGGAGGGCCGTGGTGGCGAGGCACGATGCAAGCACGGACGGTGATGTCAGCGAGGCGTGACGAGGCATCGACGCAGAGGGTGGCAACGTCGAGGCTCACCACCAGCGATGGGGAGGGCAGCGGGGGAGGGAGGATAGGGTGGTGGGTCGGTGGGTGGAGGAGAGGGCTGTGCAAATTTAAAGGAGGGTGAAATTTTTGGCACTTCGTTCAAAATTTTTGTGCAAAGATGTGAGTTAGCTAGCACCAAATCTCGTTAGAACTCTAATGTTAAGCATGCTCAGGCGGATAGTACCAGGATGAGTGACCTCTTGAAAAGTTCTCGTATAATATCCCCGACACACCATGGCATGCAAACAAGGTCGGGCCGTGTGGCCTATTTCAAAAAAAAGAGCAAAAATTTTGATGCTAAAAATTTTGGCGCTAAAAATGTTGTTGTCAAAAATTGTGTATGTCGAGTCCAAACTCTCAGCAAATATTTGTGTTTGATGAGTGCCTCAAATTTGGCACTTGACAAACTTTTTTTTCAAATGTGTTTTTCATACTTTAATTCACATTTTTATGTAATATTTTCAAATTTAGTGGATAAAGCCTTTTGGCTCAATGGATTACGCTAATAGGTTCTATAAAATCAAGAACTGACAAACGAAGTATTTGTGAATGCGGACTATCTCGAGCCTTCGAATAGGATAATAGCTCGAAGTAGTTCAAAGTGATGCATTAAATATCTGAATATTCGATGCCTATTACAGGCCAAGAACGGGGGTATTTATAGGTAAAATCTCTAGATAAAAGACCTTTTTACCCCTCAATTACAACCGACATAGTGGAAACTATTTCGGTATCCCGAATAGGGCTAATATGGTAAAATATGCTCGAAGGATGTCGATAAAGTATATGTCTCATCCTTCTGATTGTTTTCCACTCCGAAGGGGAAGCCTTTCGGAGGGTCCCTTCAGATCGGAGCCTGAATAGACCCTCCGACTTCAAATCCTTCAATCTAGAGACAAGTCTCGTACTCCGAGGTTATGACTTGCCATTATCTTAGATTTTGAGGATCATGAGGATGAAGTATTTTTCCCAAGCCTAAAAATGGACTAAAAACATGAATAAGGTTTTTTTTATAATTTAGTTTATTATTTCATGTACTTATAGTTGAAATTTGACATGTTTAAATTTAAATCCTAGAAACAATTAATTAACTAAAAATAGCTAATTAGGTTAGAAAAATGCTGAAATTTTTCGTGAGACAATTTATGCCCTATTTTAATTATAGAAAAAGTTTCAATTTCAAAAGAAGATTAATATGTTTAGAGTTTTTGGATGCTAATTGTGTTGACATTTTGATGATTAATATGTTACTTTAAACGTATATACCGTGCATACGTGTGAACTTGTTAATTATTATCAAGTACAACACAACCATTTTTAATACAAACAAAATAAGAAAATACACATTAATTAATTGTTTTTTAATATCTAACAATATATGCACGTCCAAAACTTTTAGAATTATGGAACCTCATATGAATATTCATGCCCGCATCTACTAAACACGTATCCAAATATCCTAATCATGCCGAATTAATATAGCTCCATCTGATTGTACTTACACGTCAGGACAAGCAGAAAGTTGAGACTAAAAGCAACGCGTGCGCGTAATTAAACAGAGACATTAGGAACAGAATACAGGCATACAGCAAGCAAGCCTATTTGCTCTTATATTAGCTTCCACGACAAACTAAAATGATCATTAATTCTAGTTGACATACTAAATGGCTCTATCCATTTATACTATAAGTTTTTTTATGACATTTCTTAAATCAAACTTCTCTGGACTAAATTTATAGGAAAATATATTAACATCTACCACTGCACACTAAGATTTAACGAAACTTTTTTGTTAGCATATTTTTTATAAAATTAATTAAAACTTAAGAGAAGTATGACTTATAAAAAATCTAACTAACAAACAACTTGAGCTATATTATCTAAACTAGTGGCTAGCTAAACAACGGGAATGCATGCGTGGCAGCTGCTTAATTCGGATAGCTAGTATCCTATAGGAGTTGAGCCTATAAATATGAGTGCCTCTGCGTTGCTTCTCCTCCAGTCCTACGTCTTGATCAGCTCCCAGCAGCAACGAGAGGATATCGATCATGGCGACACCGAGCAGCTCGTCTCCGGCGGTGCCGCCGATCCGGTCGGTGAACCTTGGTGGCTGGCTGGTGACGGAGGGCTGGATCCTGCCATCACTCTTCGATGATATCCCTAACAATGACTTCCTGGTACCATGATCTGTGCTTTTTTTACTCATCATACAAAATAATCGAGACATGTTTTGAGTCAAACTTTAAAAAATTTGTGTGTGTATATATATAGATATGAATTTTACCATCCTTGATAATGATTAGGACCTGTTGGCGTAAAAGATTACGCTAACAGTTTTAAATAACCACGAAGGATTATCAAGTGAGATGATTATTTGTGGACTGTTCAAAGCCTCCAAGTAGGATAATAGTCATGGATAGTTCGGAGCGTCTATTGATTATCTCTTGATTCGATGCTTATACCTCAACAAAGAGTGGGTATTTATAAGCAAAAATATGTAAGGAAAAGATTATTTTATCCTCTAATTACAATTGTCATAGAGGACACTGTTCTTTGACCTCTGTAGGGCTAAAAAGGTTAAAGTTCGTGTCAACACTTCGATAAAGCAGATGTCCAATCCGTCCTAGCGGCACCCCTTCGGGAGGGGAGCCTTCGGAGGGTTCTCCTTGGCCAGAGCCTTGCTAGACCCTTCGGCTTGCGACCCTCCGAAAAAGCTCTCTTCAACGGAGGCTTGTCGATCGTTTGCATTTCTAAGGAGTGAAGCTTCAGTTTCTTTACCCTTCGAACGAAGTACTCCGAAAAAGCCTCCTATTTTATCACGTGGATTGAAGTATTTCTCCCAACAGAGCCGTTAATCACTCTCATATAAAAACTCATATTAGATAGTACCTCTTAGTAGCTGCCTGCTCAAAAATTGGTACATCTTTTTCTAGTAGAAAGTAGAAGGGTATTCTCGTAAATTTATCTCAAAAAAGGAGCGGAAATTGAGCGACCAAGGTCTAGGGCTGGTCGGCAACGTCTTGGTTGGCGGGGCAGCAACGCAGCGCCAGCGGCGGCAGTAGTGGCGGTGGGGCAGCACAGCCTGGTGGCAGGACGGCGGCAGTGGTGGTGGCGGGGCATCAGAGCCCAGCGATAGCACAAGCGACAGGGCTCAAGGACAGCGTGGCAGTAGAGCCCAGCGATGGTGCAGGTGGCGGAGCAATAGAGCCTGGTGATGGTGTTCAGGGCAGTAGTGGTGCCATGAAATCTATGAGATGCTGCATGTTGGAATGACGGATCGGACCAACAGGTTTTCTTGGTGGAAATGAGGATAGTGTATTCAATGCTCCTTGAGCCTGTGTCTTACAATTACAACTGAGGGGTATTTATAAGGCGCCCCGTCCAGAGGACCAAGCGCCTCTGGACCGCCAACGGCTACATGGCCCCACACCAGTCGGTAGTACAGACAAAACAGATGATACATAGTACAGACAAGAAGATTCGACTCTGACAGCGTATCAGCCGTGTCGGACGCTGCCCGCGCCGCCCGACACGGCTCAGAGGATCGTGATCCTGTCTCTCCGTACATTTGTCCAGTCCTTTTCCCACCAGTACTCCCCTTGGGTTCGCCACTACGGGCCGGAGAGCGGTCTCCGGCATCCTTCCGCTGGAGAACGGCCTCCGGCACCTGCTCCCGGAGGATGGCCTCCGGTGTCCCTCCGCCAGAGGGCGGCCTCCGGCATCCTGGTCCCGGAGGGTAACCTCCGGCGTTGGGCTTCGGACCCCCTGGCTGTGGGGCCCTCTTCGGCTTCCGGGATTATCTCCCCCAATAGAAGCCCCTCGCTTCTTTCCTCTCAGGAGCCCTGCATTAAGAGAGGGTGGAAGCGCACATGATAATCCTGATATCTCTCACAAGGACATAACTTACGTTGGGGTGCTGAGTCTGCCGCAGCACGACCCTCTCGATGAATGCGGCGGGGCCCCGGAACAGGGAGGCGCGACTGGGCCCGAAGGTTGAGGACCGCCTTGAATCCCTCCTTCGACGGGTCGAGGGGAGTTTGACCGGGCTCACGGGACGCACGCACATCTTGATCGGGGGCCCCTGTCCCCGAGGAGGCGGCCTGGCGCCGCCGGAAGCAGTTAATGCATGCGCAAACGCCATCGGGGAGGCGAACCTTCAGGGGGCCGCCGCGCCCCGATGCGCCAGTTGGCCTTAAATGCAGTGCTACGCAACCGCTGCGTTCACACGGCAATCGAATCGGAAGAGGGACCGACGGCCCTGCGCTTAAATACAACTCACCGTGCGGCCTCCTCTTCCTTCTTCACCCTATTGCGCCCATTCACCACCTCAGCCATCATCCATCCGCTCCTTGAGCCCTAAGCCCTCTTTCGCTTCTTTGAGCAATGGTGAGGAGCGCCGTCCCGGCAATGGCAATGGACCCGCACTTCTTGTAGCGCCAGATGGCGGCGGCGGCGGCGGTGACAGCGACGGACTCATCGGAGGTGCGCGGTGCGCGCAAGCTCCGCCCTGCCTCAGAGCGGTTTCGGGAGCAGACCCTGGAGCTCGGGCCGTCTGCGTGCACTGAGGCGTCAATCGAGCAAGCAACCAGGGCCCGCCTTGGCCCTGGGACGCCGGCGAGGAAACCTGGCCGAGAGACGGCCCCGCAGCCGCGAGAAGGCGAGGTCGTCGTTTTCGAGGCTTTCTTCGACGCGGGGCTGGGGTTCCCCGCCTCGGAGCTCCTCGCTGGGGTGCTGGACGCGTTCCACCTGGAGCTCTCGCAATTATCCCCCAACGTCGTGGCCCGCCTCGCCATTTTCGAGTGGGCCATGCGCGCCGAAGGCTGCGAAGGGAGGGCGGAAGTCTTCGCGGAGATGCACGAAGCCCTCTGCCAGCCGAAGAAGAAAGGGGGCCAGATACTGGCCTTCGGGAGCATCAACTTCCAGCTCTGAAGGAAGTACACGGACTCCTTCCCGGCGAAGGCCACCAACGAAAGGTGGTACTCGAAGTGGGTGAACCGGTGGTTCTATGTCCGCGTGGGGCTCAGCTCCGGCCTCGCCAGAATCCCGCGCCATATCTGGTTCCGGAGGGAAGCGTGCATCGAGGCCAACGCCGGGTCTATTTCTGCGAGGGTCCAGCTTCTACAGATCGTCGCCCGCCGCATGAGTATGCGGGACTTGGCGGAGGAGTTCGTGGCCCTCGAGATCCCTCCGCTGAAGGAGGAGTGGTCGGCGTCGCTCCGGAGCAGCCGAGATGAGTCGATGCCTGCGGAGCTCTCCCGCCGGCTTGGTGAGTGTCCGCCTCCATCGTTTTGTTCCTGTTTTTCGTGCTCGAAGGGTGCTCCGGCTCTGATGATCGAATGCAGGATCGCTCGTCGCCCGGACCCCCGAGGAGGTAGCCCGCATGACGGAAAGGATTCTCGGAGTCCCTACCGCGGCCGAGCGGACCCGTCGAATGGAGTTGGTGGGCTCTTGGGAGCGTTCCAACAGGGTGTGGGGGGTGCTTGAGCTCTCGCCCCCGCCCCTCCCGGAAGGCGAGGTCCTTCGGGACGTTTCGAAGAGAAAGGCGACCGACGTCGATGGCGGCCTCTCTCCGCGCCGCCCCAAAAAGAAGAAGATAGTGAAGGGGCCGAGGCAGCTATCGCCGGGGCGCTCTTCCGCCTCCCACTCCGAGTGCGGGGGTTCTAGTGACGGGGCCCAGTCGGAGTCGGGAGACCCCTTGACGATTCCGGACCCGACCCCATCGGTTCGGCCAGGCGCCAGAAGAAGCGAAGACGCTCCCCCTCGCTCGGGTCCGACGGAGCCCGCACCCGGGACAAGGCAGGGGCGCCTACCATCGAAGCGACGCCGTGCCCCGAGACCGCTCCCTCGCACGGACTAGTTTCGGAGGGGGGCTCCGTCGGCTTCCACGAGAGTAGGGCTACAGACAGCTTGGACCGCGGGGGCCTGGTCGACCCACTTGGCGCCATTGAGAAGAGCGCCGACATAGAGGCTGAGCTCGCCGCGGCGGCGGTGGGCTCCCCGGTGAATTCCATTGACAACCTCTTCTATCGCCCGAGCTCGTCGGAGCACGTCCAGCCTCCGGAGTGCCCTACCGACGCTGCGGATGAAGGTACAATAGCTTATCCGTACTCCTCCAACGCTAGGGCTTTCTCGACCTTAACTTTTGCTCGCTTGCGCAGGCACGTCGGCCCGAGGCATCGAACCAGTCGCCCCATTCCTCGAAGACGCTCCGGACGCGAGGTCCGGAGCCCCTGTCGACGCGAGGGGGGCCCCGGGTCAGCATGGCGAGACTGAGTCCGGAAGCTCCGAAAGGGCCCCTCCGGAGGCCGCCGAAGATGCTGAGGTCCGACCTCAGCCCCCTACCGATCGTCGAGGCGTGCGCGGCACCGTGCCCCTCCTGCGCCCCTTCTTGGCGGACGGCGAGGACTTCACATCCAGGGTGGCCCCGGTTCATGACTATTATTTGCGGCTGCGCGAGGCTCCGGTGATAGGTGAACTGGGGCTATCCGACGGCCTGGACCTCGGGAGGGCCATTGAGACGGCAGCAGGCCAGGTACCTCCTTTGAGTACATTCGATATATCCTTAGCTCCTCTTCTGACCATCTTCTTCGCACGCAGGTGGTTGCATTGGCGCAGGGGCAGCTGACTGCCCTGCTCTCCGAACACCAACGCCACGAGGCGGATGCCGCGGAACTCGCGGCCCGGGTGGCTACTGCGGAGAGGTTAGCTCGCGACTGGTCCTCGGAGGTCGAGGCCCTCCGGCTTCGGGCGTCAAGAGTCGAAGCGCTCGAGGCCCAAGTAGCGGAGATGGACTCCCTCAAGGCCCGCGTCGCGGAGTTGGAGGGGCTCCGCGCTCGGGCCGCTCGGGCCGACGAGATGGAAGCGGAGATTGGCACCCTCCGAGCCCAAGCTACCGAAGCGGAGGGGCTTCGATCCCGTGCTGCGGAAGCGGAGCGGCTCGAAGGGGAGGTGTCTCGCCTTGGGACCCAAGCCTCGGAGGCGGTAGCTAAGGTCGAAGCCCTCGAGACCCGGGTGGCCCAGATGGAGCGGGTTGAGGTGGACCTCAACGCCCGGAACGGGGAGGTGACCGAAGCACTTGCCGAGGCTGGGAAGACGGCGGCTGACGCCGCAGAGTCCCTCCGAAAGGTGTTGGCACACTACGGCACCGGCTGCGGCACGTTCGACATCACCCGGGAGCCCCTGGTCCGCCGGGTGAAGTTCATCCAGGCCGCCATCCGGCAAATACACCTTACCATGGCGCAGTATGGCGAGGTGTCCACTCGGGTGGCCGCTTATGGAATTCTTCGGCATCTCGAGGCGTCTGGGCTTCCGCTTCCTTCATCCTCGAGCCCGCATCTGGTCGCCTTCGTGGGGGATCACCTCTGGACGCCGAGCCTCGCGCTGACCCAGTCCTGGAAGGTGCTCAAGGCGGTCTGGCAGACCGAGGGTCCTGAAGCGATCAAGGCTTGGCTGGAGGAGGCGCTCCGCGCGCGTGGTCCTCCGGCTTCCTCGAAGCCTTCGGCCTCGGCCCGTTCGCCAGACCCGAAGGTGTAGCTCCTTCGAAGTCTATTGCTGTCTTCGCCTGTAATAGCTTAGGGAACTTAATCATATATTAATAAAGAGTACTTTTTGGGGCTCACTCAGGGTGTCCGTGGTTGCGACTGTGACATCGAAGTGCTTGACTTTGACGACGCCCTTCGACATCGATGGGCTATCTTCGAGGCTCTGAGAGCGAACCGGCCTGCGCGCTTCATTCTTCCCCATAGTAGTGACGGGCGCACGGATCCTGACGTCCTTCGAGGGGTTCTGAACCATGTCAAGGAGGAAGAAAGAGGGCCCCGCTCCCTGTCCTCGTCCCCCGAACCGGTTGACTGGTCTGATACAGAGGTCGGCTTGGATGAAGCGCCCCCTGGGGGGCGATCTGCGCAGCTGGGCCCAACTTCAAGAAGACCAGAGGGCTTTTCGCGCCCAGAAGAAGGAGGAGGAGCGAAGGAAGAGGAAGGAAAGGTCCATGCGAGCCGCGCCCAGGCCTTCGACCGAAGCGCGCTCTGGCTCGGGTGGCCCCTCCGACCGAGGGGGCCTTCGGTTCTTGCTTGGCTTGGATGAGAACTTCTCTTGACTCTTCTTTTCCGTCTTTGATTTGTAATAAACATTGTACGCCCTCCGTGCTTCCGATATGTGCGGTTGAAGTCTTTCGCCTTGCTCCTTCCCTTCCCCCCTTAGCGGGTAGTCGGTTTGACGGCTGGGCGCTAACCAGCTAGGAGGAAGGCGCGTTGAATGTATCCCACGTACGGGGGCGGCACACTTCGGACGGAATCTAGGAGTCCGAGTGCGAGGGAGTGTCGAGCCGGAGCCCGAGACCCACTAGCGAGGGTGCGTCGAGCCGAAGCTCGGAATCCGATAGCGAGGGTGCATCGAGCCGGAGCTCGGAACCCGAGAGCGAGGGTGCGTTCGAGCCGGAGCTCGGAACCCGATAGCGGGGGTGCATTGAGCCGGAGCTCGGAACCCAATAGCAAGGGTGCGTCGAGTCGGAGCTCGGAACCCGAGAGCGAGGGTGCCTTCGAGCCGGAGCTCGGAACCCGATAGCGGGGGTGCGTCGAGCCGGAGCTCGGAACCCGATAGTGAGGGTGCGTCGAGCCAGAGCTCGGAACCCGATGGTGAGGGTGCGTCGAGCCGGAGCTCGGAACCTGATAGTGAGGGTGCGTCGAGCCGGAGCTCGGAACCCGATAACGAGGGTGCGTCGAGCCGGAGCTCGGAACCTGATAGTGAGGGTGCGGGAGCCGGAGCTTGGAACCCGATAGCGAGGGTGCGTCGAGCCGGAGCTCGGAACCCGATAGCTAGGGTGCGTCGAGTCGGAGCTCGGAACCCGAGAGCGGGGGTGCGTCGAGCCGGAGCTCGGAACCTGATTGCTTCGATGAAGCGAAATTCTTAGAGGCGTTGCGCGTTTCGTGCTGGGCGAAAATACTTGTCTGGTGATTTTATTACGAAATTAGGATACAAAAGCAGGCGCCATCGGTCGTTAGCGGAATACAGTGACGACTCTACGGAAAGTAGCGCTTCAGGTGCTCCGCGTGCCAAGTATGCTTCAGCTCTTCGCCTTCTAGGGTGGCGAGCCGGTAGGATCCCGGTCGCCCAGACCTTGTGATAATGTACGGTCCTTCCCATTTGTTGCCCAGCTTGGTGGGAGCGACCACCGCGCGAAGGACCAGGTGCCCCGGTTGGAACTCATTGCGCTTAACCTTGGGATCGTACCAAGATTTGGTCTCTTTCTGATACTGGGATAGGTTGGCGACGGCTCGGAGCCGCGTCTCTTCGGCCAGGTCGAGAGAGATGGTGCGCTCGTCATCAGCTCATCGGGACATAACCCTTTGGCTAAGCCGACGATGCGTTTATTGAGGCCTGAAAGGATGTGCCCATTAGCTCGCTCCACGGCTCCGTTAGACTGGGGATGCCGCACGGCGGCGAAGCAGAGCTGGACTCCTAATTCGTCGCAGAATGCCCGGAAGGGTCCGGCGTCGAACTGCGTTCCGTTGTCCAATGTGAGCTGCTTGGGTACTCCGAAACGACACACGATGTTCTGCCAGAAGAATTTCTGGACGCTTCGGGATGTGATGGAGGTCAATGGCTCCGCTTCGAGCCACTTGGAGAAATATTCGACGGCGACAACGGCAAAACGCATGTTTCCTTTCGCTCTGGGGAGTGGCCCGATGAGGTCCATGCCCCAGCGGGCCAGAGGCCATACAAGGGGGATGGGTAGCAGGGTTGCTGGAGGTCGGTGACTGCGCCGCCCCATCCACTGACAACCCTGGCAGGTGCGGACGAGTTCTTCGGCGTCGGCTACGACGGTGGGCCAGTATACGCCTTGTCGGAGAGCCTTGCCTGCGAGGGCCCGCGGTGCCAGGTGGCTCCCGCACAGCCCCCCGTGGATTTCTCGGAGCATGGCAACTCCGTCCGAGTGTGAGATGCAGCGGAGTAGCGGGGAGCATACTCCGGACTTGTATAGAATGCCATTGATAACCTCGAATGACCTCGCACGGAGCTGCAAGCGAGCTTGGTCTGGGCTAGGATGGTCGTCTTCGCTACCTGCGAGCGTGCGCAGGATGGGCTCCCGCCAATCAGCATCAGCCGTACACAGGACTGGAGCTGGCCGTGGTGGCGGTGGGGGCTCGTCCGAGGAGGTGGAGGTGGACACCTCGCTGCGAGGGGGCGCCGAAGGTTGGGTGAGCTCCTCGAAAAAAGCCCCCGGCGGCAAGGCTTGAGCTCCTGCCCCGGCTTTGGCGAGGGCGTCGGCTTGGCTCCCGCTTCCTCCTGAAGCGGTGTCGGGGTCCCGTGAACGGGCGTAGTCAGTCCGAAGGGACACCACCGGGGGTCCGGTTGGAGTGTGCTGCTCCGGCAGTACCTCCGGCACCCCTGCCAGGTTGACGGAGGTTGGCTCAGGTATGCCGGCAGGGCCTCCGGCCTCGGGCGTCCCTTCCGGCATCTGGATTGGCTCCAGGGAGGGCGCCCCGACCGGCGCATCGGCAGGGACCGAAGGGCCGGGGTCGGGGATCGCGGCGGGCTTGACCCCGGCGGTGCGGGCTGACCGGCGCGGGGGAACCGCGCTTGCTCCCTTTCGACTTGACATGCTTTGGTGAGTGGGTGTAGAGGACGATAGCTTCTTGGACTAAGGTCCCCACGGACGGCGCCAACTGTTGGAACGACGGATCGGACCAACAGGTTTTCTTGGTGGAAATGAGGATAGTGTATTCAATGCTCCTTGAGCCTGTGTCTTACAATTACAACTGAGGGGTATTTATAAGGCGCCCCGTCCAGAGGACCAAGCGCCTCTGGACCGCCAACGGCTACATGGCCCCACACCGGTCGGTAGTACAGACAAAACAGACGATACATAGTACAAACAAGAAGATTCGACTCTGACAGCGTATCAGCCGTGTCGGACGCTGCCCGCGCAGCCCGACACGGCTCAGAGGATCGCGATCCTGTCTCTCCGTATATTTGTCCAGTCATTTTCCCGCCAGTATTCCCCTTGGGTTCGCCACTGCGGGCCGGAGAGCGGCCTCCGGCATCCTTCCGCTGGAGAACGGCCTCCGGCACCTTGCTCCCGGAGGATGGCCTCCGGTGTCCCTCCTCTAGAGGGCGGCCTCCGGCATCCTGGTCCCGGAGGGTAACCTCCGGCGCTGGGCTTCGAACCCCCTGGCTGTGGCGCCCTCTTCGGCTTCCGGGATTATCTCCCCCAACACTGCAGGACATCATCGTTGGCACATGGAACGGCGGGGCGCTAGCGGTGGTGGAACGACTTGATGACGGCAAGCGGCCGTGACTGGCTAGATTTAATTTGGTACCTTCGGTACCTTGTACCTCGTTATACCTTTCTCAAGGATGGTAAAAACCCTCATATATATATATATATATATACATATATATATATTGTCTTAGCGTACACAAGTTATATGTATTGAATATTTATCTTGAAAACCATTTCCATAATATCTTAGTTTTAATTTACAGGGGATTTTTTGAAATATTTTGTAATATAAATTAATTATTCCAAAACATCATATTTTGGATGAATGTATGCAAGTTATATGTATACGATATTTATCTAAAAAACTAGTTCCATAATATCTCAGTCTTACAAGAGGATTTTTAAAAATATTTTGTAATATAGATTAATAGTCAAAGTTATGTTCTAAGGACTATATACATATATCGAAAACATCATATATTCGATAATGTATGCCATAGTACTCAAAATGTCGCTAAAACATTACGCCATACCCTTGAATGTTGTCTCCCACGTGGAGTGGCCGGGTGTGGTGCAGAGAGGTCGAGCGTGATGTAGATCCGGTGTGAAGATACCAGGTGCGGTGCGGTGCGGCGTGGCTGGGTTCGAGCAGCGCGTGGTCGGGCACAATCTGGGTGGGAGTGGCACACAACCATGCGTGAACAAGGTGTGAGCTGCGTAGGGCACAGCGTGGGCAAGCGCAGAGGCATAGAAAGGAAGTGAAGAGGCCGATAGGGATGGAGTGAGAACATGGATAATTTAATTATTTATCACTCTCTTCAGATGATTCTACATGTCAATGACTTAAACTGGTAATTTTGTTGCCATTCACATATTAAGAGTAACAAATAATTAAATCCCCGAGAAACAGAGTCTAATGTTTATAATGGCGTTAAATGGGCTTGACTAGAATTAAATCAATTAGCTCCTAAACGGAGCTTTAAATGTATTATTATATATAATTTTAAATTTTTAATTATAATTTTAACTATATATATATAGATTTTTAGTTTTATAAATTAACAATATTGCAATTTAATATTATATCATTATTTTTATGATTTTATATTGCTATTATTATTTATTTATTAATATTTTTCGTAAATACTATATTTTATACGGGCTTAACACGTCTCCTTGCCTTACTTCTTAACGCTTAGGCGGTAAGTAATATTCATGATGTATGCAAGTTATTTGTATACAATATTTATCTCGAAAAGTAGTTCCATAATATCTCAGAATTACAGGGGATTTTTAACTATTTTTGTAATATAAATTAATGGTCAAAGTTAGGGGTGACAATACACCCGACGGGTCCGGGGACCCGCCGGAGAACCGCCCCTATAGGGCCAGGGTCGCGGCCCATTTTTCCCCGCGGGTCTGCCGGGTCGGGCCCGTATAAGAGTGGGGGCGGGTTCGGGTTTATTTTTTGACCCACGGGTTCTCGCGGGTCCCCGCGGGTCCTCGACTTAGGAGAAAAAACGCAATATGTATAGCCCAAATACCGAATATGTGATGATACAAAAAAAATCCTAACAATTCTCAAGTCCTCAACCACTAAACCCATGACTCATATCCACCGTGTTGCCACCCCGGCTCCCCAACTTGCGGCAGTAAAGACGTCTATCGAGTTCCCAATATGTGTTTTAAAATGTAAAAGCGGGTCTGTGGGGACCCGACGGGTCCGGGTTCGGGTGGGGAAATCAATCCGCGGGGCTAACAGGGTCGGGTCCTACCGGGGCCGGGTTCGGGGCTGGTATTGATCAACCCGGCCCCGCCCCGCCCCGTTGCCACCCCTAGTCAAAGTTGTATTTTAAGGACTACATCAATTATTTACTTTTTTGTCACATTCTGTGGGTTTGATAACTGAGTCCAAAGACTACATGTCATAAACTCATATAGAACAAATGAGCAAATTCCACCAATTTATATGTGGCATGCTTGTATCCAAAACGTCATGTTTGTGACAGGAGAGAGCAGTACTCAACTTAGGAGTAAGCACAGCTAATTAACATTAAAATTCTTTTAACCTTGAGTAAACCATTATGTGCAGGATGGAACCCAGCTCCAGTTCAAGTCGGCGGTGCACAACATGTACCTGGCCGCCGAGCAGGGCGGCGGCGCCACCGTCGTGGCCAACCGGGCGAATGCGTCCGGCTGGGAGACCTTCAAGCTGTGGAGAATCGACGAGAAAACATTTAATCTCAAGGCATTCGACGACAATGCCGTGCACTTTGTCGGCGTCGACGGCAACGGCATGGTCGTTGCAACGGCAACCACGCCGGGGCCATCGGAGACATTTCAGATAGTTCGCAACGATGCCGACAAGAACAGGGTTCGCATCAGGGCGTCCAATGGGAAATTCTTGCAGGTAATCAAGGTTAATTTTTGTAGGACAGGAAATAATTCAGTTCTTGTGGGAACAAGGTTAATTTTACGTTTTGTCATCTAGATTTCAGGCAACTGATATCTTCGAAAATCTGACCACATTCATCACTGTCCTTACTCACTATTTGAGCACAATCTCTTCTTTCTTAGATAAAAGATTGAACCATGAAATGTTATAACCTAGACATAAAATAAATTTACAATTGATACATATTTAGCAAATTTCAATACAAAAGTATTCAAACTTTGATAAAAAATAAATTAACATCTTATACATTTTTTTAAAAAAATCTAGGAAGTAAATTTTAATATACATCAAATTAATAAGGACCATTTATTTTTATAGATCCAACGATTACGATTAAAAGAAGTTGACGTCTTACCTCTTATGAGGTAATAGATCTTTGATCTAATGGCTATAATTAAAAAAAGTTGACGTTCTACCTTTTAGAATTTTAGAAGGTGGTATGTCACCTTGCTTTTTCTAATAAGTAATCAATTAAAATTAACTATATCTCTTAACTGAAGAGCCAAGCGATGTACCGTAAAAGAGCCATTGTACAACTTAAAAGTACTGCAATATTAAGCTTGAAAATATATAATTTTAGGTGACTGAACAATAATTTTTTCAGTCAACTGAAATATAGTAAATACTACTTTTCCCTTTCTACAAAATGGGACTAACTTTGGAATTTTATGTACTGCGTGCTTATGGGCATCCATGTATACGTGCTACAAGTTGCCACTTTTAAGCTCGTCCAAGTTGGATATGCATCATAAATCCGAGTTATTAAAAACGGTCAAACGGTCTGTATGATGAAAATTGGTGTACTGTGTAAATAGGGTAATTGAGATTTGCCAGTTATTTTGTTCCTTTCAAGTTAATTTCACTAAGACATGGTTATTGTTAATGGGATAAAACATCAAGATTGCTTTTGAAAATATTAGGCGAAGACGGTGGATTCAGTGACAGCAGACCATGATGAGAGCACAAACTGGGGCAACGATGACCCCTCAGTTTTTGTGATAAACAGGGTCAGTGGACTACAAGGAGAGTACCAGCTCTGCAATGGATATGGTGCAAATATGGCCACACAAGTGCTCAAGGTAAGATATGAATTAACCTGAGTTCAGTAATTCAGTTAAGCTCTACTTGACCACTTGTTCAGTTCAAGGCACCTTGGAACATTGTTTTCCTCCCTGCTGGATGCAATGAATAATGTAAAATATATCAAACTTAATTTATAAGAAAGATGAGGATGTAGAAGAGATGTTCCTGGTATGGTAGGCAATATGCTGTATATGCTCCACATGGACTTCAAAAAGAAAGGAAAATAAATATTAGTTGTTTTAGACAGGATTACACGTACCAAGGTGATATTAAATAGAGCAACAAATGTTGTCCCAATTGATTACCGAGGAAAGATTCTATTGGTGCCACTAAAACGACTATTATTTATACACCGGAAGGAGTATATACCAAATGATTTTACAGTTTTGAGAAGGTAATAAGAGATACCATGATTTTTAGTATTAATTTGATACCTCTCAGTAGTTGAGATACCCATAGATATCAAAATTAATACTAAAGATGATGATGATGGTACCTTTTGTACTTTTATACCTTCTTCAGGACCATAAAATTTCTCACGATATACCACTTCAAAATGTGCAACCATCTGCCTGCAAATGTTAATTGCTGAAAATACAGAGCTGAGATTTGTGATTTGTTCAGTGAAACTGTTGGTAAGGAGGGCGTTCTAAAACATCTTTCCTGGTTTTGTTCAAATAACTAGAGTGAACTAAAAATGTCATTTTTCTCCTTGCTCTTAATTCGTTTCTTGTATTGAAGGAACACTGGAGTACATACATAGTTGAGAGCGACTTCCAATTCATCTCATCAAATGGGTTAAATGCAGTGAGAATCCCAGTTGGATGGTGGATTGCCAGTGACCCAAACCCTCCTGCTCCTTTTGTTGGAGGATCTTTAGAAGCATTAGATAATGCATTTACATGGGCAGGGTAAGAATAATCCTCATTTTCTCATCTGACAACAACTCTCTGTTAACTAGAATTGAAAAAGATGCCATACATACTAGCAAGTAATCTTGATTCTTGTGCACAGGAAGTACAATTTAGGTGTCATTGTGGACTTACATGCTGCCCCTGGATCACAGAATCCATGGGAGCACAGTGGTAGTAGAGATGGTTCACAGGTGTGGGGTACCACTGATGCAAGCATCACACAAACTGTTCAAGTAATTGATTTCCTAGCATCCAGGTCTGATCATGAAACACTACATTACAATTTCCTCAAAATTTTCTTATAATAAGCAATAAAAACAAATAAAATATCATAATAAACCTTTAATCTTGATTGGTCTACAGATATGCCAACAGCCCAAGCCTCCTTGCTGTCGAACTACTCAACGAACCACGAGGACCAAAAATACCAGCAGCAATGCTAAAGAAATACTACCAAGATGCTTACAATGTAGTGAGGAAGTATACATCAAACGCATATGTGATCATGTCGAACCCGTTGAATGCAGACTATTCAGACGAGATTCGCAAGTTTGCCGGGGGATTCTATGGTGCTGTGTTTGATGTGCACTACTATAACTTGTTCGACAGCACGTTTGACAACCATACAGCCGAGTGGAACACACAATATGTGAGAAACGATCGCTCTGCTCAACTCAGCAGCATCACAGAGCAGAACGGGCCACTCACATTTGTAGGTGAGCTGTGTCTCTGACATTTTTGCTACCGTGATCTCCTCCTCCATTAGCTGAGACTTGAGAGCTCTTGATTGCTACAGGGGAATGGGTGGCTGAGTGGAATGTGCGTGATGCATCCAAGGAAGATTACAGGAGATTTGCACAAGCTCAACTGGACGTATTTGGACGAGCAACATTTGGATGGGCGTATTGGAGCTTCAAGCATGTCCAGAACCATTGGAGCTTGGAGTGGATGATCAAGAATGGGTACATCTCACTGAATCAGCCTGCATTGCCCATCCGAGCTGTAAACCTTGGTGGTTGGCTTGTGACAGAGGGCTGGATAAAGCCATCTCTTTTCGATGGCATTGCCAACAAAGACCTCCTGGTATCACTCGATTTATCGATCAATCGATCTATCTATCTACTGATATGACATATTCATAAGCGTTCTTAACTACTGAGATATAATAGTACTCTCTCTCATTAATTATATAAGTCATTTTAGCATTCTCAACTCTTTCTCAAATATAAATCGTTTTAGAACTTTGAGACATTTTCTCATTTTATTTCTGCTTGTATTTTTTTCAAATAAATGACTTATTATTTCTAAAGCAGAATAAATGAAAGAGAACTTAGTTATTTGAGTTGATTTTTGAAATCTTGTGTTTAAGTAAAAAATGATGTGTATAAGAAATCAGATGGGTATAACACAACTGACTATTTGCATGTCTTATGTTGTATACTTGTATGCCCTTATTGATCTCTTTTTTTTTGAAAGAACCATTGTTGATCCCTTGGTTGCTTGAAACATGTGTTCATGTGTAGGATGGCACCCAGCTGCAATTCAAATCAGTCACCAATAAAATGTACCTTGCTGCTGAGCAAGGCGGTGGAGGTGCCATCGTTGCCAACCGGGAGAATGCATCAGGTTGGGAGACCTTCAAACTGTGGAGGATCAACGAGACCACACTCAATCTCAGGGTTTTCAACAACCAGTTCGTGGGCATTGACCGCAATGGCGCACTCATCGCAACAGCAACAGTTCCCGGGCCAAATGAAGCATTTAAGATCATGCGCCACGACGGCGACAAGAACAGGGTCCGCATTAGGGCGCCCAATGGGAAGTTCTTGCAGGTAAGATCAATTTGCAGATATAAATGCCATGTCGCCATGTGCAGCTAGTTGCCTCCTGCTACCTTCATGCATGCACGTATTACTTCTAAGCTACGTGCCATTCTAATCTATGCAAAAGAATGATCTTTCGATGTTAATTAGGTGAAGGCCATGGATTCAGTGATAGCAGACAGTGGTGAGAGCACAAGCTGGGGAGACGATGATCCATCAGTTTTCGTAGTAAACAATATTTATGGGTTGCAAGGGGAATACCAGATTTGCAATGGCTATGGTTTGGCCAAGGCCACACAGGTTCTCAAGGTAAGATATCACTACTAGCTTGTTTCAGATGACAAGCTTTGATAGATGATGAAATCAGTTTTTTTTAAAAGCAAACAATATCCACATTCTTAGATGAAATACATTGCAACTGTACACCTATTTGTATTGTTTAAAACCGATGCAACAGATTAATATCTGAAGTCTTTGGTTGGCAGGAGCACTGGAGCACATTCATAGTTGAGAAAGACTTCAAGTTCATTTCATCAAACGGGCTAAATGCAGTGAGAATCCCAGTTGGATGGTGGATTGCCAGTGACCCCAACCCTCCTGCCCCTTTCGTTGGAGGATCTCTGCAAGCCTTGGATAATGCATTCAAATGGGCAGAGTAAGCTGCTTCTGTTTAACAAAAGAATGACAGAAGAAATTACCTTGCTTAACAATGGAAATTTTTTGCTTTAACATCTGATCATTGCTACTATGTTTTGCTGCAAACAAGATGAGAAATGCATCTGTGTTATTTCTTCCGTGTGCAGGAAGTACAATGTAGGCATTATTGTGGACTTGCATGCTGCACCAGGATCTCAGAATCGCTGGGAGCACAGTGCATCCAGGGATGGATCACTGGAGTGGGGCACCACCGACGCAACAATCATCCAAACAGTGCGAGTGATCGATTTTCTTGCATCCAGGTAAACAATAATCGATTGTTCTGATATCACACTGAATCGTACTGACAAACAAAGCCTCTGAATTTCCCCAAACTTGTTGTCACGCTCAATGCAGATACGCCAGTAGCTCAAGCCTCCTTGCAATAGAGCTACTGAATGAACCACGGGCACCAGAAGTCTCCTTGGATGCACTGACAAAGTACTACCACGATGCTTACAACGCTGTGAGGAAGTACACATCAAATGCATATGTGATCATGTCAAACCGAGTGAACGGGGATCCAGCAGAGATTTTCCCTCTCGCCAACGCTCTTTTCGGTGCAGTCATCGACGTGCATTACTACAACCTGTATGACAGCACGTTTGACAACCTCACCGTGGAGCAGAATGTCAACTTCGTGAGGAACAACCGTTCCTCGGATCTCAACGTTGTGACGAAGCAGAACAGCCCTCTCACCTTTGTTGGTAAGTAGAAAGAATTCACTGAGTGAAGTAGACGAACAACACTGAAATTGCAGGAGTGTTCACTGATGCAATGTTTGGTGTGTGATCTTCAGGAGAATGGGTGGCGGAGTGGAATGTGCGTGATGCGTCCAAGGAAGATTACAAGAGGTTTGCGCAAGCACAACTGGAGGTGTATGGAAAAGCGACATTTGGATGGGCCTACTGGTCGTGGAAGAACGTCCAGAATCACTGGAGCATGGAGTGGATGATCAACAACGGGTTCATCTCCGTGGAGAAGCTGCCTCCGTCGGCGGCGCCCATCCGGTCGGTGAACCTCGGCGGTTGGCTTGTGACGGAGGGCTGGATGCTGCCGTCGCTGTTCGATGGCATCCCCAACAATGACCTCTTGGTACGTGCATATATGAAATATTCTTATTTAAAAATGATATATATATATATGGAAGCGCTATTCTACACAATATACGAAGAATAACTATTTTACACCCATGACATATATATATATATATATATTTCATATCTCAAATATACTTTATTATTTGAATGCAATATAGTTTTAGTATCATACCATACATATCTTAAATAAATTTTAATGTGTAATATTGCTCGGCATGTCTAGTATTGATCAAAATAGCATTGAAATCGACTAAAATTACTGAAATGGACCGGTATGGTAGTGAAATTTACTTAAATAACTGACATTAACCTACATTATTATTGAAATAATGACCCACTTCATATGTACCGTTTTGGTACCTAAATGACACATGGCGCTCTCTCTCACACGCATATATATATATATATATATAAATGCTAGGGGTAGAATAACTATTATACTGAAAAATCTACTATTGAGAAAAAAGTAGTACTCAATTATTATTCTACCGAAAAAATCTATTACTTAAAGTGGTCGGTGTAGAATAGCTATTCTACACACGTGGTGTAAAACAGAGCTCCCGCATATATATACATATATATACATACATATGTATACATATATATACATATACATATACATACATATATATATACATATACATATATATACATATACGTATACATATATATATATATACATACATACATACATATACATACATACATATATATACATGTATACAAATGTTATCTTATACCACGGGTGTAGAATAGTTATTTTACTGAGAAACCTACTACTGAGAAAAAAATAATACTCAATTGCTATTCTACTGAAAAAATCTACTACTAAAAGTAGTTGGTATAGAATAGTTATTCTACACACGTGGTGTAGAATATCGCTCCCGTATGTATGTATGTATGTATGTATGTATGTATGTATGTATGTATGTATGTATGTATGTAT
Source organism: Zizania palustris (assembly GCA_019279435.1). Taxonomy (NCBI): domain Eukaryota; kingdom Viridiplantae; phylum Streptophyta; class Magnoliopsida; order Poales; family Poaceae; genus Zizania; species Zizania palustris. The sequence goes on along the minus strand of JAAALK010000082.1, from coordinate 79,522,405 downwards.
GTATGTATGTATGTATACATACATGCATAGATATATACTTACATATATATGTATACAAATACGTATATACATACGTGCATCTATTAATTTCTGCATCTATTAATTTCTGTCTAGCATATTAATTGTTGCATATCTTTAAAAAAATAATCAATAATTTTTTCGTGCGAGCGACATGCATGTAAATTGCTTTCCATAATCAAAGTGGTTAACCTATTTTAGTTTTAAATTAATTATTTTAAATACTTTAATCAAGTGTTTAGATTAATTTTAACTATTATCTCAAGTAACTGAATATGGACTAATGGAATTAACCACTTTTTCTTCGACCATGTGTACCTTTGTAGGACGGTACCGTTCTCCAATTCAAGTCTGTGGTCCAGAACAGGTACCTCGCCGCCGAACAGGGCGGCGGTAGCACCATCGTTGCCAACCGGGCAGCGGCCTCCGACTGGGAGAGCTTCACACTATGGAGGCTCGACGACACATGGTTCAACCTCAGGGTGTTCAAGAGGCACTTCGTCGGCATCGACGACAATGGCACGTTAATCGCAACGGCGACCGTGCCAGGCCTAGCGGAGACGTTTCAGATCGTTCGTGGCGACACCGACAAGAACAGGGTTCGCATCAGAGCGCCAAACGGTTACTTTTTGCAGGTGAGATATGTCAACTCGAAATTTCTGTAGCAATGGCATTTGCAGGACAATCTAGATATGGACCTGTGCGATTTAAATAAGTTGGGGCATGCATCACAAGATTGCAACAATTTTGAATTTGTGCTAGATGCAAACCGGCGAAAATTAGTAGGGCGTTCTAAATATAATTTTTATGGAGCAAAAGGGAGGCGGGGCTAGAGCCAACTAAATATGCCTCCTGTTATTGTGAGTGTGGTTTGGTGTTAAAATTAATTACATTACGCTTCCATGCAAAAAAAAGATTAAGATAGCTTTTCTCTGCTTGTTATTAAAAAATTCCAGTCAGTACAAATATTTTCATGGTTAGGTGGGTTATGCTTGGTGAGTTATTTTCCAAATTGATTTATTATATCATCAATTGCCGCCCCAATGCCCATCAGTCCCAAAACATAGCAACTAATATAAAATGTTAAATTCATTTCTGAACTACATACACATAGCACATTTATATTTTTGGATCAAGACTCAGACAATACTAAAAGATTTTATATTTTAGGATGGATGGAGTAGGTAGTCGAATTGAACCCTTTATTACAACTTAAAATAATTATGATTATAATTATTCGATAAGCATTGAGATCACTGATTTTAATTATTACTTATATTTTTGATTCTGAATATTATTTAAAGTGGCTGTAATTTTTCTGTCTTGATATATATAATTCACTTGTACATTAACGATAAGTTTTAAATAAGTTGTGCCAAAGGGGCTTACAACTTAGAAGTTCTGTTTCCAAGGGTGGGACAATACATGCTTGCACAATTACCTGTATTTGAACATACAGCTTGTACTAGAATCAATATTGTTACCAACATAAAGAGACCATTCTAAAATGAAGAATACTCCATTCTCATGCCCGATTTTCTGTTAATTCGATCTACAGTTACTCTCTATTTTTTATTTAAATCGAGATAAAACCTTAATGTTTTGATCAAATTGTTTAATTTGCCTTCTTATCAGGCGAAGACGATGGACACTGTGACAGCAGATTATGGTGAAAGCTCAAACTGGGGGAACGATGACCCCTCGGTGTTTGTGATAAACAAGGTCGGTGGTCTCCAAGGGGAGTACCAGATTTGCAACGGATACGGTGCAGAGAAGGCCTCACAAGTGCTTAGGGTAAGATAAATCCGAGTATGTTGTATGTTTGAAATATCTAGTCATGCATGGCGAGTATCTAGTCATGTATATTTGAAATGGAATATGATGGATAAAGCTGAGGATTTTAGTCATTACTTATCAGCACATATTGTTACAGTTAGTATTTTAGGTATAACCATCATTGATTAATATTTGTGCTTAATAGTTACAAATACTAGTCATGTGAAATCAGAGCAAGTTTAGTAGTGACACTCTTTCTTGCATTCACTGCCGGCCTCTTTGCCCTGCACTGCTCTTGTTAGCAGTGTCAACTCACCTCCGGGCCACTCCCTCATCCCAACGACAACGACAGGCGCTTTGTGTGCAGATTATCATCAGATTTTTTACTCTATATCATTTCTTAAGATAGTATTAGAAATTAATTTAAACCTTCAAATAAGAAGAGATCAAGGTTAGTAAGTATTTTGTTGTCAATAAAATGCACAGTAAAATGGTTCTTATTTAGAGCATTGTTATTTTCCATTCTATTAATAGTATTATATTATCAATAAAAATGATTTTAGTCATCGATTTTAAAGAATAAATTAAAATTTTAATTAATCATATTTTGGATATTTTTTAATTACTTTTCATTTCTAAATTCTACTACAACCACCGTTTAAGATAATAGTAAAAATTCATTTTTAACCCTTAACGAAACTGTATGATTTGCGTGCAGGAACACTGGAGCACATACATTGTTGAGAGCGACTTCAAGCTCATATCATCAAGCGGACTAAACGCAGTGAGAATCCCAGTTGGATGGTGGATTGCCAGTGACCCAAACCCTCCTGCCCCATTTGTTGGAGGATCTCTCGAAGCCTTGGATAATGCATTCAAATGGGCAGAGTAAGTATTTCCTACATCTTTAATGTAGCATTCTAAATCTTAAGAGCAAGGAGATAATTACATTTTTAGTTCACTCTAGTTATTTAAACAAAACCAGGGAAGATGTTTTAGAACAACCTCCTTACCAATAGCTTAAATGAACAAATCACAAATAACAGCTCTGTATTTTCAGTAATTAACATTTGCATGCTTATGGTGGTTGCACATTTTGAAGTGGTATACGTTGTGAAATTTTATAGTCTTTAAAGAGATATCAAGGGATATCATAAATTTTATTGTTAATTTTGTTATCTCAAATCCATTAACAATAAAAACTATAGTACTCTTTTATCTCTTCAAATAATATAAAATCATTCAATATGATTTATTTAATTGTACTTTTATCTTATATTATCTTAAATATAAGTTGAGACTCGGGATTGGAGCTCCAGTCTAAGCTCAGCTACTCATGAGCCGTTACGTTGTTCGAACACAGGAAATACAGCATTGGCGTCATCGTGGACCTGCATGCGGCACCTGGCTCACAGAACCACTGGGAGCACAGCGCAACCAGGGATGGATCGCTACAATGGGGCACAACCGATGAAAGCATCACCCAAACCGTGCAAATCATCGATTTCCTCGCATCCAGGTTTGCTAAAACCCAATTTTTCGTCGTAGTCGTCGCTAAACACATCACTATATTAGTATTCTGCTTGTATGCTATAGCTCTTAAGTTTTGTATTTAAAATGCTTATGTTTTGAGACGCAAAACATGTTTTATTTTCTTGTGGGCCTCTAAATCATATATATGTTCTGATACGCTTAACCTACTAGCTAGTATGTTAATTTTCACGTCAAATCTACAGATATGCGAAGAGCCCGAGTCTGTTGGCAGTCGAGCTGCTGAATGAGCCATGGGGGCCAGACGTGCCCCTGGCAACTCTGAAGAAGTATTACGAGGACGCGTACAACGCCGTGCGGAAATACACGGCGAAGGCGTACGTGATCATGTCCAACCGGCTTGCGGCTGAGTCCAACACTGAGCTTGTTGATTTCGCCGCCAGGTTGCCGGGCTCCGTCATCGACGTGCACTACTACAACTTGTTCAACGACAAGACGTTCAAAGACCTCAACGTCGACCAAAACATCGAGTTTGTGAGGAACAGTCGAAGCTCCGAGCTGAGCAGCGTCACCAGGCAGAATAGCCCGCTCACGTTTGTTGGTATGCAGCGAAATCGCTTTCACATTGATTCTCATATTATATAAATCAAATCTAATTTCTCTAATTTCTCAACAAATACAACATTAAATTGGTTTTATTAAATACACTATTAGGATATATTTATTTGATACGACAGGAATTGATCAAAATTAAGGAAATTTAACATAAAAATTAAATACCTTATAATATAAAATAGAAGAAGTATTTTGTCATTGAAAGGTCTCTCCCTTAGTCCCTCCTCCTTTTTGAATATAATGTTATGTATGGAAAAGTCGGAAAATGGCATTTTCATCTTACCAGAATATATAAATTACAAACAGGTTTTCAAGTTTCTAAATGTTTGAGAATTTGAAACTGTAGAGGAATATATATGTGGTAATTGGATGTTGTTTGGCTCAGGGGAATGGGCGGCAGAATGGAATGTGCGTGGTGCATCCAAGGAGGACTACCAAAGGTTTGCAGAAGCACAGCTTGACGTCTACGGGAGAGCCACCTTCGGATGGGCGTATTGGACCTTCAAGAACGTCAACAACCATTGGAGCTTGGAATGGATGATCAACAATGGATATATCTCACTGAAAAAATAGGAGCAATATATATTATATTGCAATATTTCCATCTAGCTGTGACCACCACGAATAACTTAATAAATGTGTTTTATGGACAATAAGTCATTTCTATTGGCTAGGTGCAAGGGCATGAGCATGCATCAATCCATGTATTGGTATTGTAAGGCTTATATTTTTATTTGTGTACTACAGGACTACTATCATTTGAATTTAAGCGATTTCCTCTGTTTTCTTCCATAAGTTATTGATTTCTTGTATATGTTATTTTAGTCTTCTTAATTCTTTTTAAATATATAGGTCATTGGAATCGAGGTTTTTATCTTTTCTTGTACACGTCCTAATCAAATAAATAGTATTACTTTCACAAATAAACAGCTCATATTTTTTAAAGCGTAATAAATAAATGAAAATAAAGTTATGTGAGTTAATTTTTTTAATTCTTATGTAAGTCTAAAAACAACCTATATATATAAAAAATCAAAGGTAACACTTGCTATCAAAGTGCATAGATGTTCAGGTTGCATGCTCGTGAAGCCGTTCTAGCTAGGACAAATCGTATTTCTCTCATGTTTGTACCTGCACAATGTATGGGTCTACATGTCAGCGGTGGAACTGAGCAAACCGATTCTGTCGATGGCCCCACATGTCAGTGAGACAGAACCAGGACACAGGTGCTAGCGAGAGGTTGAAGATAGTGTGAACGCCTGATATTCGTCGTCGTCACATGATCTAATCATGGCGACTTAGCTAGCCAAAATTTAATATTGGCTTCGGGTCAAGAAGATAGGATGATTTTGTTAGGAATAAATCTATCGCATGCATGTTCTCAGATCATGTTAGCCATGGTCATTGTGTGCATGTGATGTGCGTGAGTGCGCTGTGTACATGCGTCCTGTGTGCTTGGTTTGATTTAGTCCGTAGCTTCCCGCGTATGTAGCGTGGAGGAGAGTAAAATGGAGTTTGTTAGCTCCTGCTTGCATGGATAGTTGCGGGTTGCTGGAAGGAATCGCTACACATGCATGTGCGTGTGCATGCAGGAAGGTAGTGGCGACCCGTTCGCGCGTCAGAATATCTCAGTTAGTTGAGGCGTTGTGTCGCCGTGTGTTTATAAACAACATGTAACTGCTGAACCGAAAGTAAGATAGAAGAGTGCAGCGTGTGTGTGCAGCTGCAAGCGTTTGGGCGCATTCCTTGTCTTCCATTGTGTTTATCCTCGCGTGTGTGAGTAAACATCTGAGCTCTTGCGTTTTTTAATCGGCCAAAGTGTATGTGCTCGTGAGTTTGATACTACTAGCTCATTTCTTGGCCAACGATTTCTAACAGATTTAACGTCTCGGATCTAGGTAATGTGGTCGGAGATAGCCTCGCGGCATGTCCCTGTTTCAGTGTTTTGTCTCTGGTTGACAGAGGCAGGGAAGAAGGAAAGGCCCTTGGCTCAATCGGGAATTTTTTACACCAAATTAGAACTATGAGAAGGCTAATGATATTCTTGGATTATCGAGGAAGTGACCTGTTGGCGCAAATGTTACGTCAACAGGTTCTCTGAAATCAAGAATGGACAAACAGAGAGTTTGTGTTTTAGGACTACCTTGAGCCTCCGAAAAGGATAATAGCTCAAGTGGTCCGAATAAGTGTAGATAAACAACTTGTTTTGGATCCTCTTTTACAAGGTACAATGGGGGGTATTTATAGGGGAAAAGCATAAGAAAAGGACCTATTTACCCCTAGATTACAACAGACATAGTGGAAACTATTCGGTATTATAAACAAGGTTATACATGGTAAAGTACTGCAAGGTAGATGGATAAGCTGGACATCCAATCAATCATGTCCTTCGGCTTTGAGGCCTCCATCCTCCCTTCGGAGGGTTTTCCAGGGCTTCGCTCCGTGGTACCCTCCGGTCGTGGCGACGCATGCTTCGAACAACAGTCCGCCAGCTTCGGAGTCCTCATCAGCCTTTGAAGGGTTAATCTTTAAGTCTTGGAAATGGAGTAATTTCCCCCAACAGTAGCCCCTCGAATACGCCTTTCTGTAGTTAACCTGTTTAGAAAGAAGGCAGTATACGGAAAGAACATTTCTATTTTCTGAGGCTTAAAGAGGATTTGGGGATGCTGCGACTTAGCCGAGCATTTTGATCCCGCCGCGTTCGAACCTTCCCCTTCGATTTCTTGATACAGTGGGAACGCATGTTGGGAAGAGAACGGTTTCAGAGTGCGAACGTCGTGGAGACGGTTCCGGAGTACGGACGTCGTGGGGCGCCGTTAGAAGTAGTCGTTACAGCGCAAATAGCCGTTACCCTCTGCAAAAAAGGTAACAGTCGATTTTTACAGCGGTTGTACGCCGTTCCAATTACCGGACCCACTTGTCGGTGACGGAAGCCGAACCGCATTCATCACCTGCGATGTGAAATCAATCGAAGAGTAGTACTGGTCGTGTGGTTATAAAAGAGAGAGACAGAGATTAACCGAGATTTTTTACCGCATTCATCACCTGTGATTCACCTTTCCCCCAATCCTCCAAACTCTTGAACACTCGAGCACGATGGCGAGAACTAGCCACACCACCCCGGTAGCGGCCAACACCCTGGCACAGAGGCAGGCGTGGGCCGCATCGGCAGCAGCGGCAATGGCGGGGGCTCCGAGCGGTGCCTGGCCCAAGAACCCTCGGGCGCTCCGTCCACCCTCCAAGAAGAAAATTGCCCAAAGCTTCATCATCAGCCAATCTTTGAGTACCGCTGAGTCCATTGAAGAGGCAGTGGACGAAAAGTTGGGCGCCGGGCTGAGGACTCGAGTCCCCGGGACGGAGTCGACTCCAAGGCCGCGGAGCGGGGAGGTGGTGGTCTTCGAAGCATTCTTTGAAGCAGGCCTGGGACTGCCAGCCGTGGATTTCTTGGCAGAGGTATTGGACTTGTTCCATATCACTCTGCCTCAACTGTCCCCCAACGCCATCACCCGCTTGGCCATCTTCGAATGGGCGCTCCAGGCGGAGGGGTGCGAAGGACGCTCCGAAATCTTCGCCGCGACCCACAAAAGCCATATGCCAACCGAAGCCACAAGACGGGCCAGGGGACTCCAAGGTGACGATAGCCTTCGGCAGCATCAATTTCCAGTTGCGAAGGGAGCATGCCCTCCACTTCCCTGCAAAAGCTATAAACGACAGGTGGTACACAAACTGGATACTTCGGTGGTTTTATGCCGAAGTCGGAGAGGACTCCCCCCTCGCTGGTCCTCTCTAGGAGATCTGGTTCCAGAAGGAGGCGGACATCTCTCCGAACCCTAGCCTGCTCTCGACGAGGCTAGGGTTGCTTACTTCGGTGGCTCGCCGCATGAGCATGCGCGACCTGGCTGAGGAATTCGTCGCCCTTCGGATTCCTCCCCTCGGAGCCAACTGCCCGATCTTGTTCCCACAGGCCTCGGAGGGGGACCTCCGAAACTTAGGTAAACCTTTTCCTCGCAGCATCATATTAAATGAAGAAATCAATTATACTCATATTCTCATACCTTTTTTCTTTCAGCGGCGCCTCTGGCATTGGCTCCGGAGGACGTAGTTCGGGCCACCGAACGAGTTCTCGGAGCCCCTTCGGTGGCCGAGAGGCAAAGAAGGTTGGAGCTGGTGAGGAGCTGGGAGCGATCCAACAGAGTGTGGAGAGCTCTCGGCATGGAGCCCCCGAATCTTCCCGACTTTGCCCCGACCGGAGCAGTTGGCCGCAAAAGGAAAGCCGCTGCCGAGCCCTCCAAGAAGGCCGGCATGCAGCCGCTTCAGAAGAAGAAGGTAGCGAAGCACCCTTCGCAATTGGCGCCTGCCTCATCTGCTTCGTCGCCGAGTGCGCAAAGCTCAGCTTCCGAAGAGGCAGAGGACTCCGACGGCCAGACAGCGGCGGTCTTCGAAGCCTACCTCCTGGAGGATGAAGACTTAGGGGAGGTCCCCCCTAATACTTCTGCCAGGGAGGTAGTAAGTGCAACTCCGTCTGTTCTCCCTGCGCCCGTCGTCGTGCAAGTGGAGTCAGACTCCCCTACCCCCAACTTGCCTGCACCCGAGGCGGTCCCGGCGGAGACCGTGGATCCGACTGGAAATGTTGAGGGCAGGACCTCGGGGGATGACTTCGCCGACATCCTTCATATGTACGAGGTCTTGGAGGATCCAGCAATCCTTCCCCACGAAGCTCCTGGAGGTTCTTTCCGAAGCTCCTCCTTTTTTAACTAATACTTGCCTGCTATCTGTGAAAACATGCTTATTAATTTTGTTATTTGAAATAGGTACCTCTTCGGGTGTTGATGTTTTGGTGGCGCCCGAAGTCCCTGCGTCTCCGGAGGCTGCTATTCGAGCGGACCCTCCCGCGCCTTTGGAGGCTCCGAACTTGGCGGCGGAGAATGTGTCCTTCGGGGCGGACGACGTGCTCGCCGGGACGGAGTTGGCGACGGGGGTCACTCCAGCAGTGGCCGCCTCAACCACCGAGGTTGCCTCCGCCGCTGCGGTTCTGGTCGAAGGGGTGGCGGCCGATGGTCGGAGTACTCCTGCTTCGCCCTCCTTCGTACCGGGGAGGGGTAAGAGTATTTCTAACCTCGGTCTTCTTCCTGGCCAGGCCGCGGCCTCCGTTGGCAATTCGGAGGATGAGGCCGCAGCGGATGATGCTCAAGCTCTGTCTTGGCTTCCTCTGCTGGCTCCGTTCCTGGAGCACCGGAGTGGCCTCCGGAGGCTCATGGAGCCCCTGGCTGAGAGAAGCTAGGACATCGCCAATTCGGAGTTGATCTCCGTCTTGAGCGAGGCCAGGGCTTCGTCCCTCAACACGGCCCTCGAAAGGGCTGCCCTTCAGGTATGAAAAAACACCATAGCTACTTCGCATTAGTGGTCATAAATACTTCAGTACTTACTTAGTTCTTTTTGCAGCAATTTGTCCTTGCTAGAGCGGCAGCGACTTCCAACGAGGTCGAAGTTAATCGACTTAAACGGAAGGTCACTACCCTCCAGACGGCCCTTAACGACTCCATCGGGAGATCCCTCAGGCTGGAGGAAGAAGTCTTGGAGGAACGGAGGGCTAGGGCGGCGTCTGACGAAGCCCTCGGAGCCCTTCGTTTGTCTGCCCAAGAGGTCGAGGCCGAGCGCGTCGTCCTTCGAACGGAGGTAGAAAGACTCCGCCAGGAGGCTGTTACCTCAAGTGCGCAGCTGGTGGAGCTCCAGGGGGCTCTTAGCTAGGCGATGGCCCTCAAGAGTTCTTTAATGCTCTGGGTGACCGAAGTGAGTGCAACTGCTGCAAACCTGGAAGCAACGGAGAAGAAGAACTCTAGTACTGCAGATCGTACCTTGGAAGCCCTTCAGGGTACTCTGGAGTACTTCGGCACCATGTGCCCTTCGTCTTCTGCTGCGACCCACGAGCCCCTTGACCGGAAGCTGACGAGGATCCAGGTTGCTTCGTCGTTGATGAAGAACTCCGGTATTCGGTACGGGGAGATCTCCGGACAGTGTGCTAGTATCGGGGTTTTTCGTCATCTTGAATCCCTTTGGATCCCCCTTGGCTCAGTCGGGGGTTCGTCTCCCGGGGGCTTCGCGGATGATGACTTGCTGCGGCCGTCTTCGGAGGTGGCTTCGGCCTGGGAAGCCTTCTGGTTGACTTGGAAGACGAACCATAAGGTCGCAGCTAAGGCCTGGATTGACGAGGCCCGTCGGCAGAAGCAAGCGCAAACTAAGCCACCACTTCCTGCTTCGCTAGCCCCTTCGGTTCCTGCTCCGCCGACCAACCCGCAGGTCTAGCCGCTTAGGATTGCTATGTATATGAAGCCTTGTAAACCCTGCTTTTATTAATGAAAAAGTTATAAACGAGAACTTGTCTTGGGTGTTCTGCTCTTTTTTAGGTTTTGTCATGCCCTTCGAGCCCTGACTTCGAACTTCTGGAAGTTACCGACGAGCTTCGAAAGGAGTGGGCAAACCTCGAGGGTTTGAGGCCTTACCGCCGCTCCCGCTTTTTTGTTCCTCGTGGAGACGGAGGGGAGATCACCCTTGAAGTTCGAAGGGACGTATTAGCTTATATTAAAGAGGAAGAGAAGACGGAGGGGTCCTCATCTTCCGAACCTATTGATTGGTCCGAACCTACGGAAGCTGACTCCAAAAGGCTCCTGACATGGGCAAAGCTTTAAGAGGAGCAAAAGAAGCTGCGAGCCTCGAAGAAGAAGAGAAGCACACGAACTAAAAGGACAACTTCGGCGGCTTCGAGCTCCGAAGGGCAAAGTAGCCGTAGGGGACGAAAAGGTCTCCGATTTTACTTAGGCTTAGATACAAATTTCTCTTGATGTATAAGTATAATGATTTAATGTGGAATGCTTCGAAAGTATGCTGTGTGACTCCTACCCTCCGACCCCCCTTGTGGGTTGCGGAGCCTTTACCATAGAAAAGGGTTTGCTAGGCACAATGGATGTCTGAACACCCGCATGTTTCGAACTTGTACTTATCATTTGCATTTTTGGTTTGCTTTCGAAGACTAAAAATTTGCTCGCTTTTTTTAAGTCTTTAGACTCTTGTACGGATCTTAACAAGCCGTAGCATGGAATCCGTAGGTTGGCCACCTTCGGCTCTTTTACAGATACTTCGCACCCGGAGGTCGAAAATCTGTTTTTCTTTAAAGTCTTTAGACTCTTCTACGGATCCTAACAAGCTGGAGCCTAGAATCCGTAGGTTGGCCACCTTCGGCTCTTTTACAGATACTTCGCACCCGGAGGCCAAAAATCTGTTTTTCTTTAAAGTCCTTAGACTCTTCTACGGATCCTAACAAGCCGTAGCCTGGAATCCGTAGGTTGGCCACCTTCGGCTCTTTTACAGATACTTCGCACCCGGAGGCCAAAAATCTGTTTTTCTTTAAAGTCCTTAGACTCTTCTACGGATCCTAACAAGCCATAGCCTGGAATCCGTAGGTTGGCCACCTTCGGCTTTTTTACAGATACTTCGCACCCGGAGGCCGAAAATCTGTTTTTCTTTAAAGTCCTTAGACTCTTCTACGGATCCTAACAAGCCGGAGCCTGGAATCCGTAGGTTGGCCACGGAGCCCTTGAACCAATGGTTCAAAGGCAGTTGCCTGGGTCTTGAGAAAAATGCTTGGCTCTACAAGCATCTCTGTCCTCCTAATGCGTCCATCAGGAGTAAGGGATATTCGGAGAGCAAACAAAATTCGACCCTTATCTTTATTCATAGAAAGGAAAGTTTTTACAAATGATTACAAGGGGCCCCCTAAGCAAAATAACGCTTAAGGTGCTCCGCATGCCATGCATGCTTCAACTCTTCTCCTTCTAGATTGGCTAATTTAAACGACCCGGGGCGTCCTGAGCGTAAGATAACATATGGTCCTTCCCATTTGTTTCCTAGCTTCCCCGGAGCTATTACACTTCGCAATACCAGATGACCCGGTTTTAACTCATTTAGCTTTACCTTCGGGTCATACCATGTCTTGGTGTGCTTGTGGTACTTAGTTAGGTTCGCGACAGCTCGAAGCCTTGTTTCTTCTGATAAATCCAGCGAAGTGCTCCGGTCACTTTCATCCCCAGGCTGTACTACGCGAAGCGATCCACCTCTGAGCTCCGTAGGAGTCATGGCCTCATCTCCGAAGAGTAATCTAAACAGTGTGAACCCCGTTGACCTGGTTTGAGTGGTTCGAATGGACCACAAGATTTTGGGGAGCTCTTCGACCCACAGGCCCTTGGCCAATCCAACAATTCGGCGATTCAGCCCGGAAAGGATGTTCCCGTTGGCTCGCTCAACAGCTCCGTTGGACTATGGATGTCGTACTGCTGCGAAGCACAACTTAATTCCCAGTTCTTCACAAAATGTTTGGAAGGTGTCAGCTTCGAACTGAGTTCCATTATCCACCGTCAACTCTCTTGGAACTCCGAACCTGCATATGATATTCTGCCAGAAAAATCTTTGCACATTCTTCGAGGTTATAGCTGTTAGTGGCTCCGCCTCAACCCATTTTGAGAAATATTCGATTGCCACCACTGCAAATTTCAAGCCACCTTTTGCCACTGGGAAAGGGCCTATGAGGTCCATGCCCCATCTAGCCATTGGCCATACTGGGGCAATAACTGGGAGCTGAGCTGGCGGGCGATAGCTCCGTCTGCCCATCCACTGGTAGCCTTGGCATGTTCGAACTAGTTCTTCCGCATCTCTTACTATTGTTGGCCAATAAAACCCTTGCCGAAGCGTCTTGCCCGCTAGCGCTCGAGGGGCTAAATGACCTCCGCATAAGCCTTCGTGGATGTCTCGAAGGATGTCTTGACCTTCGGGTTGTGAGATGCATCGAAGTAGGGGTGAACACACTCCGACCTTGTATAGCACTTCATCAATAAGCTTGTAATTTCGAGCTCTTGCTTGCAACCTTCGGGCTTCTGGGCCTTCGGGAGGGTCCATGCTACTTTGCAACATGCTTATTATCGGAGCCCGCCAGTCTACAGTTGGAATGCACAGTACCTCCGAAGAGGGTATTTGAACAGCTGCTGGTTGCGCTAGCTCTTCGTAGAAAGCACCCTCCGGGAGGTCCACCGCCCCTGCTGCCGCCTTGGCAAGAATATCTGCAAGTTGATTCTCTGCCCAAGGGATACTTCGAACTGTAAACCCTTTGAATGCTGCTTCGGCCTTGCGGATTTCTTCAAGGTATTGCGTGAGATGTGGGTTTTTTGCTTGAAAACTTTTGTCAATATGCCCCGCGACGACTTGGGAATCTGTCTTGATCACTATTCTTGCAGCTCCGAGCGCTTTAGCCTTTCGGAGGCCTAGCAAGATTCCTTCATACTCGACAATGTTGTTAGTGGTTCTGAAGTTGAGCCTTGCGGAATACATGGCCCTTTGCCCTGATGGTGATATGATGATGGCCCCTGCTCCGGCACCTGATGCTTGATAAGCTCCGTCAGAGAATATTGTCCAAAAACCTTCGGAGGGTTCTTCCGGGGTCCAAATTGCAGATGGAGTCCATTCTGCTACGAAATCTGCTATAATTTGAGATTTAACAGCTGTTCTCGCCGTGAAGGAGATTTCGAAGGGTGCCAGCTCGACCGCCCATTTTCCAATCCTGCCGGTGGAATCTTTGCTTCGGAGCATATCCCCAAGAGGATACGACGTAGGGACGATCAGGTTATGTGCCAAGAAATAATGCCTCAGCTTCCGCGAGGCCATTACTAGGGCATAAGCAAACTTCTCGAGCTCGGAGTATCTGACTTTAGCTCCGAATAATGCCTCCGACACAAAATACACTGGGTTCTGGACTAGCTTTTCTTTAAGCTCAACTTCCCGGACCAATACTGCGCTTACCGCTAAACTTGTTGCTGCAAGATAAAGGAGCAGTGTTTCTTCTGGGAGGGGGACGGTCAAAATTGATAATCTTCCGAGGTATGCCTTTATATCATCGAAGCTCTTCTGGCACTCCGATGTCCACTGAAAGCTTTCGGACCCCTTTAGTGCTTTGAAAATTGGGAGGCTTCGCTCTGCTGACCTGGCCAGGAACCTGCTAAGAGCTGCGAGCCTTCCTGCTAGCTTCTGAACTTGCTTCAAATTCTCTGGTGGAGCCATCCTTTGTAACGCACTTATCTGTGTTGGGCTAGCTTCGATTCCCCTACTCGAAACTAAGTACCCTAGCAGTTTTCCTGCTTGTGCTCCGAATATACATTTTTCTGGATTGAGGCGTACTCCACATGCTCGGAGGCTCTCAAATGTTTCAGTTAGATCTAGGCTATGCTGGTGCTTTTGAGCACTTTTTATTACAATATCATCCATATAGGCCTCGACATTCCGGCCTATCTGATGACCTAGAGCCTTAGCTATTAAACGAGAAAAGGTGGCTCCGGCATTTCGCAGCCCAAAAGGCATTCTTACATAACAAAATACTCTGGAAGGAGTTATAAAGCTTGTCTTGGCTTCGTCTTCGCGTTTTAGCCATACTTGGTGATATCCGGAGTATGCGTCGAGGAAACTTAGCAATTCGGACCCAGCTGTGGAATCTACCAACTGATCTATTCGAGGCATCGGGTAGGGGTCTCGCGGGCATGCTTTATTTAATGAAGTGAAGTCAATACACATGCGCCATTTGTTCGAGTCCTTCTTCCTTACAAAAATAGGGTTAGCCAACCACTCGGTATGGGCTACTTCCCTGATGATGCCAGCTCTTAACAATTTTTCTACTTCGGTCTTGGCGAGGCTTGCTCTTTCTGTTGACAGCTTGCGGAGCCCCTGGCGCACTGGCTTGGCCTTTGGGTTGACGAGCAGGCTATGCTCGATGATGCTTCGATCGACTCCGGTGATGTCTTCGTCAGTCCAAGCAAATATATCCAGATTTCTCCTGATGACTTCTTCTAACGAGGCAGCTATTTCCGGGGATAGCCCCTTGCTGAGCTGTACTGGGTACTCTTTGCCATCTTTCGAAATTATTCTTGTCTCCACCTCACCCTCCGGGCTTGGCTTGAGCGAAGATCCTTTCGGAGGGTTCAAGGTCTCCGGCACTCCTTCGATGCTTTCCGTCACATTATGCACTTGCCGGGGGTCCAACGGCTGCCCATGGCCATACTCCATCCTCCGGGCTACAGCTTGGTCTCCTGAAATAGTAAGCACTCCACCTTGCGTGGGCATTTTGAGACAAAGGTAATTATGGTGTGCTATAGCCCCGAACTGGTTCAACATCCCTCGGCCTAAGATAGCATTGTAAGCGTATGGGGCGTCAACCACATCGAAAATCACCTCTTCTACTCGGGCCAAAGGCCCCTCTCCGAAGGCAACCTCGAGGCTTATTTGGTCGAGGGCATCGAGAGGCGGTCCTGAGAACCCTTGAAGTGGCCGGGCTGCTGGAAGTAGGTGCTTCCGAGGTATGCACATCTGATCGAAGGCCTGGACAAAGAGTATGTCTGCGGAGCTCCCGCCATCTACCAGGATCCTTCGAACTTCTACTCCTGCTATATCAGCAGAGATGACCAATGGGTTAGCATGGGGGAACTTCACCCCTGCAGCATCACTGGCTGTGAATGAGATGGGCACGCGGGACCATTCTGGCATCCCTTCGGCGGAACTCGAGGTCCCAATGTGTCTGACCTCGCGGACGTACTCGCGCCGCTGCCTCTTGGACATGGTTCCGAGGGTCCCCCCTCCGGAGATGGGCAGGACCACTCTCTTGCCGCGGTCCTGCGGGTCTCCTTGCTTTGGTGGCGGCATAATGCTGGCCACCGGCAGCCGCATGGGGGCTTCGAGGGTACCGGCTCGGGCCACAGCTTGGATAGGCTCCGACCGTGCCGATGGTGGGGCTCGATCCGAAGCACCCCGCCCCGTACTTCGTCCTAGGTATTCACCCCGAAGGGTTAACACCGACTTGCAGTCCTTCGTGTCATGGCTCCTATTATCGCCGTGCACGCAGCAGAAAAAACTCTGGCGCCTGCCAGGCACTCTCTCTTGAGGCTTCGGTGCTCCAGCCCTGAAGTTCTGCGCCTGCTGGAAATTGGCAGGTGCCTTCGGGACAGACGGTGCAATGCTTAGCACCTCCAAATGGAAATGCTTCTTCCCCCGCTTGTACTCAATGAAGCGGTTGTCTTGTGGAGGTTGCAGAGGAGCGGAGGCTTCGGGCTCCCTTTTGACTTCTCGGAGGGTGGGCAATGGTGCTTTAGCTCGCCGAAGACAGCCTTCTTCCGCCTTGGCATACTGTTCGAAGTATGCCATGAGCTGCGCTACAGACGTCACCGGCTTTCGATGGAGTTTGCTGAGGAGGTCGGGGTTCAGCACCCCTTCGCGGGCAGCATCAACTACCAAAGAGGTAGATAGGCCCTTGATCTGTGACTTGGTGTGGGCGAAGCGCGTGAAGTACTCCCGGAGGGTTTCTCCCACCCGCTGCTTCACCTAGAACAAACTTCCTGTAGACATCAGGGCCACAAAGGTGCCTTGGAAGTTGCTCACAAATTTCTTCTTCAGCTGCTCCCAGGAACTGATCGATCCTGGCTTTAGGGACCAGAACCAGCGGAGTGCCACGCCTTCGAGAGCGAGGGGGAAGCATTTTTCCATGGTGCTTCGCACCCCTCCGCTCGCTTCTATTGCCAGGGCGTAAGAGCGGGCGAACTCTCCGGGGTCCGACCCCCCAGAGTACTTGTGCAGCTTCGAGGCCTTGAATCTGGGGTCGAAAGGCACTCTCTGCAAATCCGAGTGTAACGGAGATTCGTTATCGAAGGATGCATTCTCGGCTTCCTCTGGGACTTGGATAACTTATGGGGGATTGTGGGTACCACCATCTTGAGGCCCTCCTGGAGTTTCGGTGGAAGCTTGAGTGCGGAGGCGATCGGTGGCCTCTTGCCTCCACCTGGATACCTCCTCCTAAAGCCTGGCTAGCTGCGTAGCCTCGGTTTCGGGAGGGCCTTCATCTTCGTCGGAGGGCACTTCTGGATCTCGGCTAGCTGCGTAGTCGGTCTGAAGCACCGTAGGAGGAGCCAGAGGGCCTCTGGGCGCTCGACGCCCAGCGGTCTCGGCGGGAATCGCCGGATTAGCTGAGGGTCCGGCTCCATTGGTCCGAGGGGACCTTCGGAGAGGACCCGAAGCCTGACTCCGCTTCGGAGGCATAGCTAGCCTCGAAGAGGTCTTGGAGATGGAGGACTTCGAACGACTCGGGGGGTCGAGAGAAGGCCTTTGGGCTGTACTAAGAAGCCCTTAACTGAAGGGTGCGCGAGATCTTGGGACTCCGAGGCTCCCTCTGTAAGTGCTCTTCGAAGTGCAGTCAGCAGCAGAGAACAAGCTTTTAGAACTTGGCTCCCCACGGACGGCGCCAACTGTTGGCGCAAATGTTACGCCAACAGGTTCTCTGAAATCAAGAACGAACAAACAGGGAGTTTGTGTTTTAGGACTACCTTGAGCCTCCGAAAAGGATAATAGCTCAAGTGGTCCGAATAAGTGTAGATGAACAACTTGTTCTGGATCCCCCTTTTACAAGGTACAATGGGGGGTATTTATAGGGGAAAAAGCATAAGGAAAGGACCTATTTACCCCTAGATTACAACCGACATAGTGGAAACTATTCGGTATTATAAACAAGGTTATACATGGTAAAGTACTGCAAGGTAGATGGATAAGCTGGACATCCAATCAATCATATCCTTCGGCTTCGAGGCCTCCATCCTCCCTTCGGAGGGTTTTCCAGGGCTTCGCTCCGTGGTACCCTCCGGTCGTGGCGACGTATGCTTCGAACAACAGTCCGCCAGCTTCGGAGTCCTCATCAGCCTTTGAAGGGTTAATCTTTAAGTCTTGGAAATGGAGTAATTTCCCTCAACATGACCCTATTGGCCTGGCGACAGTGAGCCGAAACGGCGAAACAGGGGTTCTCGTCGTCGGCGAGGTACAACTATCTTTGATGCATGCCGGTGCCTAGAATGTGATACACTACTCATGGTCTCATGGAGATGCCGTGATTACAAGGAATCGGTGAGCGGCGGTCACCTTGTTTGGGGTCAATACTGTGCGTCGTGCGGGTCCAGCGACCAGCGAGCTCGAGATATGGTTTTCACCACCGGTATGGACTACGGCTGGAAGTTGTGAAAATGGAGCCATTGACCTTTAGTGATCATGTTCAGTTGTTCATGCAATGGGCTATATAGATTGACTCATGGAAAAGAGCCGTGTAGAATTTTACCGATGGATATGTCATGTTGTTGGACTAGAAACGACGACCAGAGGGGGGGTGAATGGGAGCTTTTAAAATTTTAGACTAAAGATAGTCTTCTGTTTTAATTCTGTCTTCTGCGGAACGGGCTTCGAACACACCCTTCGAAGTTCTGGTTCGGAGGTATTTTACAGCTCCGAAAACAGGCTTCGCAAGGAGCAAAAGTTCGAAGCCAAGAAGACTTCGCTCCTTCTACACCTCTGATAAATTTAGCTCTGCTAAGTCAGTGCAGGCTCCTCACACTAGGTGCCTTTGAGCAGGCTTCACACTTCACCCTTCGCAAGAGTAGACTTCCCTCTGAGGACTTCGACCAAATACTCAGCGATAGAAACTGGTGCTAGGCTTCGTACTTCGAAGGTCTAAACGCACACTGAACACACTTTGCCGAGGACTTCGACAAGGAAAGAAAACGGGCTTCGATCTAAGCCAAGAACAGTGTTTTGCTAGTAATCAGAGAGGTCTTGCCTCTAGTTTACATAGAGCAAACAGACACTGAAGATCACACACTTCACACAAACAGACTTCTCACACACTTCTCCAGAAAAGATTCAGTGCACAAACTCAACCCAGAGCAAGTGAGACACAGAGAGATCAAAGCATGTAGTGTGAAGTAAGCATATAAGTTCAAGCATTAAATGAAAACAGAATCAAAGCTTCATTGCTTGAACAGGGAACACAAAATGAACTCACAGACTGAATACACAGAATATGTGGTGGCTAGCACAGGAGCTCAAAAATGGCTGCTCAAAGTGTTGATGTGACCTAGCTAGCTTCCACTATTTATAGGCACTATTCAGCCCTGTGAATAGACTACTTTACCCCTAGGGTTTACACTATTTGTTTCTCATCAGAACAGGGGGGTACAGCTGGTAGTCTACTTTATTTGGAGGCTTCTTTTGTCAGCTTCACAGAGGAGACAACATCAGCTTTTGCAGAGCAAACACGGTCAGCCTTTGCAGTTTTGGAGCCATATGAAGCCCTCCTTCGCACGCGAGGGGTGCGGTAGCTTTGGTGAGAAGCCTTGAGCCTGACGGCCTTCGCTTCACCGAAGTCAGCCTTCGATACAAAGACAGTTTTGAGCCGAAGCCATCAAAGCCCTTGGGCCTTCGCACCAACACCTCCGGAGTGGACCACCATGGCTTCGCAGCTTTTCTCAGCTCGAACTCCGTCAGCCCGTGTACCAAAGCCATGCATGGCCGAAGTACCCGAAGTCAGCCATACTCTGAAGCCCCACCTTCGGAGTACCACCCTTAGAAATCCCTCCTTCGTCCAAGGCCTACGCACGAAGCATTCCATGAGCACTTCGTCGTAGTGTCTCTCCCCGAGCACACTCCTCGACGAGCCTCAACTGGACCATGCCTTCAATGCACCTCGACTTCTGAGACCTTCGTCGGGTATACCTTCGAGTGCCTCCCTCCGGAGCACACTTCGAATGCCTTGCCTCATTACTGAGGACTTCGTCCACCATACTCTGAAGTCACTCTATTCGGAGTACCGTTTGAAGTGCCTCGCCTCCGAGGACTTTGTCTCGGAGTACCTTCAGATGGAGCCACACTCCGCACTTACTGCCTTCTCCTGGCGCAACTCGACCTGAGGTCCGACCTCGACCCCTTCACATCCTTCGTGATGGAGCTCCCTACTCCCCTGGCATCAAGCCTCCCGCTTGACCCAGGTTCACTTGCTGCGAACCGTCCGTCGCCTCCGAAGTCACCTGTGCACCACAGACAAACAGACAAGTGTATCCAGTACCTCGGAGACCTCTCCGGGTAAACAACCTCCTGAACACACTCCGGTGTACCGCCCAAAATACCGAGACCTTCGGTATAACCCAGTCATTGTATACTGTCGGATCCCTCTGACAGGCACACTCCGCTGCAACAGCTGCAGCAAACAGAACCACTAAAACCTTCGGTGAAGCTACCTCCAAACCCCTTCGGAGGGACCCCTTTGAATCAGAGGATAAAATCTGTCAATCACTCATCACAGACTCCGAAACCAACCCTTGGTTTCTCAATCTCCCCCTTGATGAGTGCATTGACAACCAAATCCAAGTTCAAGAAAATTTGAAAAATTTCAGTACACAAGTGACCATAAAAACTCAGAGACGAGCCAAACCATATCACTTGACAAAAGAATTTTCCTCCCCCTTTTCAAAAGAGTAAAAGCCCCTTCGGCAAATCTTTCCCTTTGCAAGATAAAACTCCCCCTGAGTTATTTTACCCCTTGCTATAGAGAACTCAAAAATTTCTCCCCCTTTGGCAATGCAAGCATCAAGGAGCATTCAAAAGATGCAAAGCTTCGAAATGGGCAGAATTGCAAAGACATATAAAGCAAAAATATGCCAACATTAATACCAATTATCATGTGCTCAACTCAATTTAACATTCTCTAAAAAACATGACGACAACATGTGATTTTATCATTTTGAAATAAAAGCATCACCACTTAATCAAGGTAACTAGACAAGTAAAAGCAGTGACTACACAAAGCTAGTCAATTTCTACTCTAGACAGACAAGTCCATTTCAAGTGGAGCATTGAAAGCAAACTTGATGATCAATGAATTTGTTGTTCTTTTCATAATGCCAGGGGTTATTTGTTTGTCTACCTTATACTTTCCAATCAAGCCAAGCCTAGGCATGAAAGCCATCAGAAGCTTAAGGCAATGATTTTGGCATACACTACACTATCCCAGTTCAGACCAATTTGCAATGGTAAGCAGTCTAGAATAGAGTAGTGCGACAAACAAACCCACCTGGATCTTTTTGCTTTGAAGCATGCAAATCATGGATTTTGGAATTTTGATTAAGTGAACAAATTGTTTAGCACTTGATGAATATCCCTGAGTAAGTAGAATAAATTTTCAAGTTGCAATGTTTAGCATCCATAGAAAAGGAGTCATGCTATCAAGCAGATAAAAGATAACTGAAGCAGTCCTGCTTAAACATGATAGATTCAAGACTAAGTAGTGAGCATGATTTGATTTTGGAAAGAAGAATCATGCACATAATGTTTTAGACATATTAAATAGAGCTGAGCTGACAGGATTTCATGAATTAAGATCAGGCATATAATTGCAAAAGATGTAAGTGCAATTTCACACACAATGAGCATATGCAAGACAATCAAAATCTGCTCCCCCTCACAAAATGTCATAAGGGTGACAAACACCAAGTTCCCCTCGCAAGTAGGCAAAACGAGAAGCATCGAGGGGTTTTGTGAAAATATCGGCTAGCTGGTGTTGGGTATCAACATATTGAAGTTCAATATCACCCTTCTCATTATGATCTTGAGAAAATGATATCGCACATCAATGTGTTTGGTTCTGAAATGCTGAACCGGGTTGTTTGCAATACAAATCGCACTAGTGTTATCATAGAAAAGTGGAACACTCTTATAATCTAACCCAAAATCCCGCAAGGTGGAAACCATCCACAAAATCTGAGAGCAACAGCTAGCTGCAGCAACATATTCGGCCTCAGCCATCAATTGTGCAACACTAGACTGTTTGCGGGAAGACCAGCAAACTAGTAAAGTACCCAGAAAATGACAAGTACCGAAGGTACTTTTCCTATCAATCCTACACCCAGTAAAGTCCGCATTGGAATAACCTCGAAGACACAAAGAAGAAGACGCAGAATACCAAATGCCAAATTCAAGGGTATATTTGAGATACCTGAGAATGCGCTTTACCGCTTGGTGGTGCGAAGCACGGGGTGAAGCCTGAAAATGAGCGCACAGACACACTGTGAAGTGTATGTCCGGCCTCGTAGCAGTCAAGTAGAGGAGGGAGCCGATCATGCTTCAGAACTCCTTCTGATCTACG
This sequence comes from Zizania palustris, assembly GCA_019279435.1. Classification (NCBI taxonomy): domain Eukaryota; kingdom Viridiplantae; phylum Streptophyta; class Magnoliopsida; order Poales; family Poaceae; genus Zizania; species Zizania palustris. The sequence continues at coordinate 79,500,471 of JAAALK010000082.1, read as the reverse complement.
GCTTCTCCTTCCTCGTCAGGATCCAATGCTATCGAAGTAGCCATCGGAGTAGCGAGGGGCTTCGCATCAGCCATGTCAAACTTCTTGAGTAGGTCCTTGGTGTACTTCGTCTGGTGAACGAAGGTACCTTGTTTGCTTTGCTTGATTTGCAAACCAAGGAAAAACGTGAGTTTGCCCATCATAGACATCTCGAACTCCCTGCTCATGGTATCTGCAAACTCGGCAACCAAAGCATGAGAAGAGCCACCGAAGATGATATCATCCACATAAATCTAGACTAGGAGGAAATCTTTGCAATTCTTGAGAGTGAATAAGGTTTTATCATCAGATCAAATCAAATACCCCCGCTCAAGCAGAAGAGATTTAAGTCTATCATACCATGCCCGAGGGGCTTGCTTGAGTCCATAAAGAGCCTTATGAAGTTTAAGGACTTTATGTGGGTATTTGGGATTTTCAAAGCCAGGGGGTTGTTTTAAATAAATATCTTCGCCTATGAAGCCATTAAGAAAAGCACTTTTGACATCCATTTGATAGAGTTTGAATCCCCGGGATGTCACAAATGCAAGTAAAATCCTAATGGCCTCAAGACGAGCCACATGTGCAAAAGTTTCAGTAAAATAAATCCCTTCTAATTGAGAATAACTTGAGCTACAAGTCTAGCCTTGTTTCTAACTACAGACCCATCATCCTCTTGTTTGTTTTTGAAAATCCATTTTGTTCCAATGAAATGAACATTTGGTGGAGGATCAACTAAAGTATAGACTTGGTTTCTCTCAAAATTTTCAAGTTCTTCATGCATGGCAATGATCCAACTAGAATCAGAAAGTGCATGACTAACATCTAAGGGCTCAAAAGAAGCAACAAAAGCGGAATCAATGAGATGAGCATGAGAACGTGTTACCCTTTGATCAAGCTCATCAATGGTCTTCTCGGGAGGATGCATCCTTTGGACATGATGTGGAGCCTCGCGGTGGGATGCAGTCTCCCCCTCAACTTGTGCGTTGGAGTGGTCCAAGATGACCGATGTCGAGGTAGTTACTTCGGGACCTTGTGCCGAAGTGGTCGAAGCGGGGTCGGCTTTGGGGGTTGATGTCGAGGGTAGTAGGGGTTCATCCTCGAAATCTCCGGGATCTTCTTCTTCGAAGATGGTCTGCTCCATATCATGTTCATTTGCCTGTTCAAAGGTCGAACTAATAGAGGGGCTTGATTCATCAAAAGTCACATCACATGACTCGATGACAGTGTTAGTTTCCAAATTATAAACACGATAAGAATGACCATGTGTAGTGTAACCCAAAAAGATCCCGTCAGAAGAGCGCGACTCAAATTTTTCCAAATTTCCACGTTTTAGGATAAAACCACGACAACCAAAGACTCGAAGATGAGTAACTTTGGGTTGTCTCCCAAAACGCAGCTCATAAGATGTTAAGTTCAAAATTTAGCGCAAGAAGATTCGGTTTGAGATGTAACATGCAGTGTTCATGGCCTCAGCCCAGAATTTTCTAGGAGTCCTGTGCTCATCGAGCATCGTCCTAGCCATCTCAACCAAAGTGCAGTTCTTTCTCTCAACAACACCGTTCTGTTAAGGATCCCGTGGAGCATATAATTGATGTTCTATGCCATGCTCCAAGCAAAAGTCAACAAAGAGATTGTTCTTGAACTCAGTGCCATTATCACTTCGAATGAATTTCAATGCACCAGGGAGTTCAGTGAAAAGTATAAAAGCCAAGCTCCGAAAGTGTGAAAACACTTCATCCTTGCTGGCAAGAAAGAAGACCCAAGAGTAACGAGAGAAATCGTCGACAATAACTAACACATACCACTTGCCGCCCAAATAACTAACCCGAGAAGGACCTACAGTGTCCATGTGGAGAAGTTCTCCGGGTTGTTCAGTCATCACTGTGGTGACTGGCGAATGCGAAGCGACAATTTTTTTTCCATGTCGATAGGGAGCGCAAACTAAATTCTTCTCAAACTTGAGATTGGGCAATCCTCGGATCAGACCTAGGGCACTCAGACGAGCAAGCAACTCAAAGCTCATATGCCCTAGTCTCCTATGCCACTTCCAAAGCTTAGAAGTTGAATGTGCAACAAGACAATGAGAAGAACTAGATGACTCAGAAAAATCAGCTCCAAAAACTCTCCCAACTCTAAAGATCTTACAGACCACAACGCCATCAGAGTTGAGTACTTGCGAAGTATCACGATGGAATCACACTTCAAAGCCCTCATCAAGCAATTGAGATATAGAAAGCAAATTGTATCCCAAGTTTTCAACCAAAGCAACATCTTTGAGAGTGAAATTCGAGTTAATTCTTACCACACCTTTACCTTTCACTCTACTCCTTCGATTGTTGCCGAAGGTGATATGTTCCTTTTGCTTGGTTGTGGTGAGGCTGGAAAACCATGCTGCATATCTGGTCATGTGGTGCGAACAACCGGAGTCCATGATCCACGTGCCCTCCAAGCCTCGGTACGGCGCCTACACATGATAAGAAAATCTCGATCGCTCAGTGCTGGGGTGAGTGAATACATGAAGAGGCATCCAACACTGAGTGATACGAGTAGTAGGCACAGTAAAAATAGACCGTCTACGCACAGGATAATCAGAATGATGCAAAGTGCAAGGTCTACCTACAAGCTGAGACCCAAATGTATGGCGATGTCTCCTAACCTGTCGAGGTATAAAGCTACTCACATGGGGTCTACCACCATATGGAACATGTTGAACACCTCGAGGAGCAAAAGCTCTCTGAGAAGTACGAGGAGCCTCGAAAATAGGGCGTGAGTACAACTCAGACTCATGCATACCTCGAGACGGGCAATGCATGTCCTGGAAACTCATCGCCTGAGAGCGTCGCTCATCCTTGATGCTACGAAAACAGAACCCAACCAAATGACCTGCCCACTGACAATAGGAACAATGAAATACTCTCCTAGGGGCACTCACATGGGTCATAGGAGCAATCCTCACAGGCTCCTTGGGCTTCTACTGAGTGATTTTCTTGGGAGGAATTTTCTTTGCAGGAGGAGTGGTTTTCTTTGGGGTTTGAGTAGGCTTTTTGGCTGATGGTGTGTCTAACAGGGCTCTTTCTTTCTCTAAGGTAGTGGGTGAGGTAAAAACAGTTTTGTTTTCACTATCTGAAGGAATCCTCTCAAAACCCAATCCTAGAGCTAACCCTCCTCTGTCAGCACACATCTTGGTCTTGGCCAAGAGCAAGTCCATCCTACCCTTTCCCTCAGTGCATTTGTTAACCACGGAAAGAAGGTACTCATTTTCAATCATGAGGTTTTTAGCGCGCTCTCTAACAGTGCCTAGCTTGTCCTTAAAGGTTATGCAAGTGTCACACACAAGTTGCACATCCTTAGAACTACCGGCCCTCTCCAATCTAGCCTCTAAATAATGAACATGCTTCTCACGTAATAAAGGGCAGTTCATGCATTCAATTATATCATGAGAACTAGAATCAACCATCAAAAGCTGCTTCTATGCAGTCTCAAGCTCAGAAAGAGTTTGAGCATGCACAAAACGCAACTGAGCAAGCTCACCCATGACAACAGTGCAAGATTCACATTTAGCATCATTAATCCTAGACTTAAGCATGGCATAATCAGTAGAAACAGTTTCTAGCCTAAGTCTAAGGTATTTTCTTTCTCTAGCGACTTGCCCAAGTAATCTATCCTGACCAAGAACTACTTCATTTAGTTCATCTAATTTAACTGAAAGCTAGTCATAGGATAGAGGTACCTCAGATGAGTCAATCTCATCGCCGCTGTGATCGCTGTCGGCCATGAAGCAAAGGCCGGTGAAATCTCGTCCCTTCTTGTCCTTCTTCTCCTCCTTCCTTGGGGACTCATCCTCCTCATCAGAGCTCGACTCCTCTGTTGAGGAAGTGTCGATGTCACTGAGAGCAGCAACAAAGGCTCTGGAAGCGGCTTTGGCTACCCTCTTAGCCACCTTGCCGCGCTTGCCCTTCACAAAGGGTTTCCTCTCCTTTTTGTGGTATCTGGGGCGCTCACTCTCATCTCTCTTCTTGAGTTTTGGGCAATTGGCCTTGATGTGAGAAGTGTCACCACACTCAAAACAACCACTAAAACCACCTCTCCTCTGATCTTGTCTCTCATGGTGAAAATGGGTGAACCTTCTGTCAATGAGAGAAAGCTCATCATTATCCAGAGTATCCACCTGCTCCTTAGTGATGGAGACCAGGGAGGACAAGGCAAAACCATCTGCAAGAACACAAGTGCCTGATGTGCTTGGTTCTGTAGTGGTGCCACGAACAACTTCTTGTCCATGTACCAACTCGTATGGACTAACTTTGGTAGCACATGCTTTGCAATTCTACAAGCCCATAGCGCCTCGGAAAGCACTTCATGCCACCTCTTAGGGAATTCTTCAATTTTCCTCTTAATGAGCTTAATTACAGTTTTATTACTAGACTCGGCCTGACCATTGGCCTGAGCATAGTATGGTGAAGAGTTTACCAACTTAATACCATAAAGTTCGGCAAAGTCTCTCACTTCTTTGGAAATAAATGAACTACCTTGATACGTAGTGAGAGTTTGTGGAATACCGAATCTATGTATGATGTGCTTCAAGATAAAATAAAGTACCTCATTGTGAGTCGTATTATTGAGAGGCACGACTTCGGTCCATTTGGTGAAGTAGTCCGTTGCCATCAACACGAACCAATGCCCTTTTGAAGAAGAAGGATAAATCTGGCCGATGAAGTCTAAACCCCAACCTCGGAATGGTCATGGCTTGATAATTGGGTTAAGCAATGAAGCAGAAGCTAGTTGAATATTTCCAAACTTTTGGCATGCTTCACACCCTCTATAATATCTAAAACAATCCTCAGTCATAGTCGGCCAGTAGAAACCTGCTCTTTTGAGCATCCAACTCATTTTCCAGGCCGACTGATGAGTACCACAAAGCTCTTCATGGAATTCTCCCGTTGCTACATAGGATTGTTCATCGTCTAAACACTTTAAAAGTACTCCATCAACAGTTCGGCGATACAGTACATCATCTAGCAACACAAACTTAAACGCTTGTCACCAAACTTTCCGATCAACCCTTTGACTAGGATTTCTCAAATACTGGACGATTGGAATTCTCCAATCGTCCTTATGGACCTCCGGAGGGTTTACTGACTCCTTTCCCATAGTGATGTCCAAACTGCCAACTTCGGGGTGCCCCCGGGCCTTACCCATTTTTGCCAAAGGCTGCTTGGGCCGGTCGTGCGAAGCCGATCAGTCTGAAGCCTTCTGCCGGAGGGTTCTGGTTCCCGAAGACCTCCGTTGTCTAGCGGGCTTCGGCGTAGGGGCTCCAGCGTGCCAGGCCCTTTGGCAGATGGGGTGTCCCGGCAAGAGGGCTCTGACACATGACACCCTCCGGCAGCCGGAGGGGTTTGACCCGTAGGATTCGACAGACCTTGCGACTGCCTGAAGCTTCTGGCTTCGGCAGTAAGACCAAACATTGGCTTTTCCTATACAGAAAACTTTCCTTTCCTGACTTGATAGCCAGATGCTTGCTGAGCCAAATCATTTGCAATTGAATTGGCTTCTCTTGACACGTGAGATATTCTGAAGTCGTCAAAAGTAGCAATTATGTCTAAACATTTATCTAAGTAACTATTTAGCAAACCATTATAACATTGAGCGCTCTTAGATACTTGTTGTACTACTAACAAAGAGTCACCATATGCATGGACATGTTTAGCACCTATAGATTATAGAAATTCAAGTGCTAGTAATAAGGCTTCATATTCAGCTTGGTTATTAGTAGAGGGAAATTCTAAATGGGCCAAGGTCTCAAAGTGTGCCCCATTAGGTGATATGAGAACCACTCCAATACCTTGGCCACTCTTGCAAGCCGAACCATCAAAATAAAGTTTCCATGGTACCACTTCAGTTAGAACAACACTGTCACTCCAACTGACATCTATGTGGTGATCAACTATGAAACTAGCAACAATTTGGCCTTTCATAGATCTTAGAGGTTCATAGGCCAAATCATACTCAATCAAAGTGTAAGCCCACTTTCCGATTCTTCCACTTAGAATCGGCTTTTGCAACATGTATTTTATAACATCGGTTTGGCAAGCGACAATACATGTAGTAGGGAGAAGATAGTGACGCAATTTGGTACATGCGTAGTAAAGTGATAAACATAAACGCTCCACAAACACGTACCTAGTCTCAGCGTCCAGCAGGCGGCGGCTTAAGAACGTGATGATGTACTCTTTTCCCTCCACCTCCTAGGTTAGCATGGTCCTTATCACGCTATCTTTGGTGGCAATGTACAACCGAAATGGAATTCCGGCTTTTGGTGCTCTCACCACGGGTGGCGATAATAGGCATTCTTTAATCTTTTCAAAGGCGCTTTGTTAACTTGCCCCCCAAGTGAACTCAGCTTCATTTCTTAGCCGGAGTATAGAGACAAAGGCACCAATCTTGCCAGACAAGTTAGATATAAAGAGGCGTAAATAATTCATCTTGCCTAGCAACTTTTGCACATCTTTCTTGCATGTCGGTGCTGCAAAGTTTCTAATTTTCTCAAGCCTCTTAGGATAAATTTCTATACCCCTTTCGTGAATCATGAATCCTAAGAACTTGCCCACCGACACGCCGAAAGCATATTTGAGCGGGTTGATTTTCAAGCCATACTATCGCATCCTATCAAAAGCAACTTTCAAATCGGCTAAATGGTTTCCCATGCCGTCCAACTTGACTACAACCCCATCTATGTAAACTTCTAACATAAATCCTAACAAGTCATGAAAGATCAAGTTCATAGCACGTTTATATGTAGCGCCAGCATTCTTTAATCCAAAAGTCATAACGACCCACTCGAACAAGCCGACAAAACCGAGGCATCGAAAGGTTGTCTTGTAGATGTCCTCTTCGGCCATAAAGATTTGATTATAATTAGCATTGCCATCAAGAAAACTTAGTACCTTGTGTCATGAAGCATCGTTGATTAGCATGTCGGCTACCGGCATGGGGTACTCATCCTTCAGAGTGGCCTTGTTCAGATCCCTAAAATCAATACAAACTCGTATTTTGCCGCTCCCCTTCTTTTCTAAAAGCACAATGTTAGCGACCCATTTAGCATACCTACATGGCCTAAGCTAGACATAAATACTAATTTAGAAACAGTCATGCTACACCAGCCGACTTTACATACACTAGTACGAAACGTCCTCCGGACACGCTGACAAAGTCATAATCCGAAAGATCCCTACCCGATAGACATTCTACTTTGTTGTGGATGGCGTCAATGGACACATCGACCAATGCTACCTGGGCCGAAGTATCTACGAGTATGACTTCTACCTCATCGTCGTCCCACTAAATTAGGCATTGGTGCAAAGTAGATGGAATGTAGAAGTTTGCGTGAATCCAATCACGCCCGAGTAGCACACTGTAGTTACCTTGCACGTCGACGATGAAGAATGCTATCGGCAATGTCTTGTTGCCTACTATCAACTCCATGGAGAGCACGCCTTTAGCCTCAAAATTCTCGCCGTTGAGCATTAAGTTAGTTTTCTTTAGGTCCTCCTCATATCTGCCAAGTTTCTTCAATAGCGAGTAAGGAATTAGGTTAACAGTGGCACCACCGTCAACAAGCATCCTAGAGATCGGCTTCCCGTCAATGTGACCCCTGACGTAGAGAGGCTTTAGATGGCGAGCCATATCCTCGGGTTTTTCAAAAATAGCATTGCTCAACTGAGCGACCTTGGCCTCGTCCTATGGTAGGGCGAACTCGGTGGGCAGCATGACGATGTTGATGTCCATCGCCTGAGGTGTGTGTCCCTCGGAGATGGGCAAATAATCGACGTCGAGCATATCGTCATCATCACTCGGACTAGGAGCCGGGTTGGTTATCTCAACCAGCTTGATCCTCCATACATGTCTCATCATTGGCTGAGGGAGGATTTCCTCAAAAATGGAGTCTCGCTCATCCTCGGCTTTCTTCTCGCACATCTCCTATGCCTGTAGGCGTTGCAGACGCCTTTTCTGTGATTTGGACAAACCTGGAGGCACCCAAGATGGTTGTGGATTGGTACCAGGCACCACTGCCTTGTTCCTATTATCATTGGCCGAAGGGGTACTACCCAGATCGGCCTCGCATGCTTCATAATCGGAGGGGCCTTCGCTGCGGACCCTGCCAATTGGACTGGCCTCATTTGGCCGATCGGACCAGGCTCCGGCACTGGCTTTGGCTAGAGTAGGGGACTCACCTTTGTCAGGCTTCGGCGAAGGGGCCTTCGGGATTAGGACTTCCTGAGACCCTACTCTGACCATGATAGCTTCAGATTCCCTATCCTTCGCCTCTTCGTGCTCATCTCCTTTGGCTCCATTTTGTGCGAGTCGATTCAGAGGTACCACGGACAGCCTGTGGACGATGCCTCCCTCCACTGCGCCTGTTTGTCCCTGCCAATTATAATACTCCGAAGGAAAACAAGGGACAATGTTATGTTGTCGAGGATGCTCTGATTGTGATACGTACAGAGCCCATGGGGTCCCCGCCCAATTGTATGGTAGGGGCATCGGTGGCTGCAGCGGCTTCGCCCACTATGAGCCGAACCCATTACCCGGAGAGGGGTTTGGCCAGGACGTTGGTATCTCAGACCATATCAATGAGGGGTCCTGCCAGGCCGGAGGTATGTTCGGCCAGTGTGGGCTGAAGCCTCCCGCCGGAGGGTTCGTCCGGAGCGGAGCTGAGTTTGGCCATTGGGGTCCGAACTCAATCTGTGTGGAGTTCGACCACTAGGGTTCGAGGCCACTGTACGGAGGGTTCGACCACTGGGGTCCGAAGCCACCGTAGGGGGTGTTAGGTCACTATGGCCCGAAGTCATCACGCGGAGGGTTCGGCCACTATGGTCCGAAGCCACCACGCGGAGGCTTCGGCCACTGTGGTTCGAAGCTACCCTCCGACTGCTTTGGTCCCTTCGGTTGGCTTAGCCTTTTGGCGTGGGGACCTGTTTCCTTAGCTTTTCTTTGGTGTTTGTTTAACAACATCTAATATGTTACCGTCGGCTTCTTGCGAGCCCTAGCCGAAGGAGGCATTCTAACATTCCGTTTCCACACTCCTACTTTAGGGTTCTTAGGTACGAGTGTGCGTGTACGTGATTCTCCAACAATGACTGCTTTCCCCTTAGTTGACTCGGGGTCTTTGTCTAGCTTCATCTTTGGACTGTGCTCTATCCTCAATCGTCCTTCCTCTATGGCCGATTGAACCTATCGACGAAAAATATTGCAGTCGTTAGTATAATGCGAATGCGAATCATGCCAATTACAGTATGGGTGTTTCTTTAGCTCGTCGATAGACGGAATGACTTGGCCTTTGGGCAACCTGAGAAGCTGGTTCTTCAAGTGAAAATCAAATATTTTATCACACTTAGTTATATCAAACGAGTATTTGACCTCGCTAAGCCGATTCTTAGTGGGAGACGGTCGTAACTTGGAGCAAGTAATAGGCTTGCTTTTAGCATTCCAAACCCATTCGGCCATGTACATGTCGACCGAATCTTCTTTCTCTTCTGATTCTTCCTCGTCGGAGTGTTCCATGACGTGGACCTCAGCCCTAGGCTTGTTAAATGTCTTAATAAACTTTTTATCCCTGGCTCGGCCTTCCTGGACTAGAGCCTGTTATAAGACTTGGCTAACTTCTAAAAAGTGCTGGATGTCTAGTCTCTCTTTGATCTCAGAACGCAACCCGCTAAAAGCTAGATCCGCTAAATCCCTTTCTGAAATATTAAGACTAAAACACTGATTTCTAGTATCTTGAAAGCTCTTGATATACTCAGAGATGCTCTCGCTAGATTTCTGTCTAACCGATGTCATGTGTGAAAGCCTAAGTTTTGTTTCACTCGTGTAAAAGTAGTCATAGAATTTTTGTTCTAATTCAGCCCACGTTTGGATAGAGTTCGGCGGGAGCGCCAAAAACCAAGTGAAAGTGGTGCTAGATAGGGAGAGAGAAAATAATCTAAGTTTTAAAGAATCCGACCCACTAGCTTCTCCACACTGTGCTAAAAACTGACTGACATGCTCTAGTGTGGTTTTGTTACTTTAACCGTCGAACTTGGTGAATTCGGGGACTCTATAGCCGTGAGGGTAAGGTATTGTATTGAAATTATCGGGGTACGACTTTCGGTAAACCCTAGCTCGACCCTTGGGTACGAAACCGGTACACTCCCTAAACAGTGCGCGGATCCGTTCCTCAATATCATCTTGGCCTACTGCCTACGCGCGTCTCTCATACGGGGGCGCGACACGTGGTGGGATGTCCATGTGTCGGCCACGGGTTTCTTCCTCATGCGCTAGCTCGGGACGTACAACGTGTTGGGGCTATGCGCTTGTGCATGTGGTGCGGCCAGCGTGGGCAAAACTAGCACCGGTGTAAGTAGAGGCGGCACATGGTAGGCGTCGCTAGTTTGGCCGTAAGTATAGTGATTGGTCTCGGCCATGGATATCGAGGCTAGAGATGCAATGGCTTTGCCGGTACTACTGTCAGTTATACTATAAATGTGATTTATTGGGGGTATACTAGCAATCGGAGCTGGAGGTACGACCTCGGTAAAGCCGATCCTTCTAAGTGTCATCTCTACTTGGGAGCTAACTGTCAAATCTAAACGGTTGGCTAGCGAAGCGCTAACAGCTTGGTCTACCGATGCGACTATTTTTTCTCAATTTCTAAAGAAGATAAATGAGGTGATATTGGTGTTACCTGGATCTAAGCGAGGTAGAGGACGTTGACATCATGATTGATGAAGCACGCGCGTGTTTTGACGTAGGTCCCAAGCATGAGGTCCTGGAGTGCCTTCATTTTTGCCTCAATCTCTGCTCGGTCTTCTGTGGGAATATCTTCAAGGGTAGGCATCACGATGTTGCAGTTGTCAATATCCGCGCCTCCCATGGGATCCATCGGTGATGTAGACGTAGTAGTCGTCGTATATGTACCAGCGGCCGATGTAGATGTACTCGTCATGTTGGTATAGCCCTCCCCAGTGGAGTCGCCAAAAAGTGTGTTGACACGAAAACGTGCCCCCGCATTTGGGTCAGTTCGACGATCCAAAAGTGTGCGGATACTTAGGGACAAGCCTAAGCTTAACACAACACCGACGTCGCATTCCGACTACCCTTAACCGTGGTAAGGGGGTGGAGTCGCTAGGAAATCAGACCACACAGAAATAATCCAATTGGCCAAAAAGAAGTATATTAAACAAAATAAATCAGCAAGCCGAGCGGAGCCTAACTGATTCGAAGTATACAGTGCGAAGGGTATCACCGAAGGGTACCTTCGGCGTCTGATGCGAAGGGTCCCACCGAGTGCCTTTAGCATTCGGACTGATCTAGCTGAAGGCGGGCTCCGAACAGATCTAGACGTGACAATCACCTTTGAACAGCGGAGTTCAGCGCAAAGTCTCTGACATGATAAAATAACTCGAACGCTATGTGTGGGCGTGACTTCGTCTGACGCGGGGTACAAGCATGGAGAAGCCTCTCCTGACAAAGCCTGTTGCGAAGCGTGCTGGCGCGCGGGACTCGTTCAAACCGACAACAACGTGATGGTCCGAGATGGGTAGTCGAAGCAGTATTTCCGCCGAGGGTGTTCTCGCAGCCTCCGAAACTAATCTCTTGGCTCCGGACACCTCTGGTGAAGTGGCTCCAAGCGTGGAAACCTACAACAGAACAGAGATCAAGTGCCAATTCGGCCTAGGTACCGAATTCTACTAAGTGTTGCACTAGAGGGCGAAGGTAGCAATCTGTTACGCATATTAGCAGGTACTTCACAGGCGAAGTAACAAGGCGATAGCAATCTATTACGTAGATTAACAAATACTTCACAAGTGAAGTAACAAGGATTACCACTATTCCGAAGTGGCCAGCGGAGGGCTTCCAGGCAAACCCACGAAGGTTGCAGAAAACTAAAGATAAAAGTAAAGGTACGGTTCAAAGCTAGGGCTTTGTGTTGATTTGTGTTGGGGAGGTTATTGAACCGTACTCACCCCTATATTTATATGGGCTAGTCTTCTAATCTCTAAGATTAATCTGTTAAGATTCGGCCTAATCATGCGTAGGGATAAAATCAGCTAGAATCAGACTCAAACTCTATCTCTGTAATCCTACCCAAAGTGGGCCTTCGGCCAGGCCCACCGAAGCCTGCTCCTTGGGCCGAAGCTTCGGCGAGGCAGGCCTCCGAAGGCCTTCGGTCCAAAGCCAGCAGGCCTGCCAGAAGCTTCTGAAGCATATAGCTTCAATGGGCCTTCTGCCCTGTAGGGCTTCGGCCCAACCTAGGACATGTGTATTTTTGGCCCAAATTACCAAAATTGATATTTTGACATTCTTAACCATTTGATGCCATTTTTTGCTATCAACAGTGTCTGAGGATGATGTTTTATCACCGGTCATCTAAAGGCGATACCATTGGTATCGACTATTTCTCTGCTTCTCTGTAGATCCTTAGGCATTTATCCATACGCTCAGGAAATATTTCTTCAAGTACTTTCCATTCAATGCCTTCCCGAACACTTCTCCGTCTAAATTGTCAAGTAGGTAGGCATTATCAGGAACAACTTGATGTACCTAGAAGGGTCCTTCCCAATTAGGCGACTACTTACCGAACCAATTGTATTTAGATCCAATCGGCAGGATAAGCTTCCAAACGAGGTCTCCTTCTTCAAATGACTTGGATACTACCCTCTTATTATAATACCTGGCTAACCTTGCTTTGCTTTCCTCGATCTTTTCTAGGGCTCTCAATCAATTTTGCGCTAAATCATTTAGGCCATCTATTATTAAATTATAATAATCATCGGTTGTAAGTTGGTTTCGTAGTGCTATCCTTCTCGAGCCGATATTATTTTCCCAAGATAGTAATACTTCATGGCCATGGACTAACTGATATGGTGGCACATGCATGGACCCATGACGCGCCATCCAATAAGCCCAAAGTTCTTCTGATAGAGATCGATGCCGCTACTACAGTTGCTCGTTAATCTTCTGCTTTATCAACTTGATCAAGCTTTTATTGGATGCTTCAACTTTCCCATTAGCTTGCACATAATGTGGCGATGAATTTGGGAGTTTGATCCTCATACCGGCTGTAAAATTCTAGAATTCTTTAGCTACGAAGATTGACCCTTGGTATGTCGTGATAGCCTATGGAATCCCGAAACGATACCCTATATGTTCCTTGATGAACTCGACGACATCAGAAGAAGTTGCCCTTTTGAGCGGAACAACTTCTACCCATTTAGTGAAGTAGTCAATGGCTTCCAATAAAAATTTATGTCCTTTGCTTGACGTCGGGTATATCTAGCCGATCATGTCTATATTTCCTCTTCTTCAGGACATCAATGGGATGTATCACGTGGTTAGGCGACAACATGATTTGTTTCTCCTTGAGCAGCAGGTTGAATATCTTGTCGGCTTTATTGATGCTGAAGTTATATTTCTCCTCTTCGTTGGATGCCTTCAACTAGGGACATGTGACCAGCTTGTTGTTTCTAGACCATTCGTCTAACCCTACTTCTGCATCAGACTCACTATCTTTATCGAAATCCAAAAGGTATACTTAGGCATATGCGATCTTCTTTTGATACTTCTCCCTTCTCGCTTCTTGGAATCGACTCTCATGTGTCGATAGCCTCTGTACCAGGTGCGAGAGGCTCTCAAATTCTTGTGACTAAAATCTCTCTTTTATGGGATTCAGGAGTCCCTGGAAAGCTAGCTCTATCAATTAGGCATCGTTGAGGCTCAAACTATAGCACCTGTTGCACACGTTCCAGAACCTTTGAACGCAATCCTATACTGACTCATCCATATTCTGTCGTACTGCAATCAGGTCAGTAAGCTTCATCTCATGCATCTCGGTGAAGAAATATTTGTGGAACTTCTTCTCCAAATCTACCCATCCTCTGACAGAATTTGCTAGCAGTGATGAGAACCATGCGAAGGCTGATCCCGACAGTGAGATCGGGAAGAACCGAACCTTCAGTGCCTCATCGACTGATGCCTCTCCACACTGGGAGAGGAAGAGACTGATGTGCTTGATTGTGGAGACTAAGTCTTACCCTGAAAACTTTGTGAAGTCAGGTACTTTGTATCGGTTCGGTAGTGCCACCCTATCAAACCACTCTGGGTAGGGCCGTTGATGCATGTATGTCTGATATTTGGGTTTAAGCCGAAATTGGTCTCGAATGACTTCCGTCACCCGATTCACCCAATCCTCCTCATGTTGGCTTGACATGGGGTACCGGTCAGACACCAAGGCCTATGGGTACTAGTCCAGCCGAGCAGCATTGTACCTGTATTGCTCTTCATTGGCGTAGGGTTACGCCCCATAATACGTGGTCTGGTGGTACCCTGAGGGATACCATCTAGTGCCCCCCTTGGCTACATGAGGTCGGGTAGCACGTTCCTTGCAACGCCATACAAAGTTCAAAGTACTTCTTCCCCCATTGGCCCCTACAGAGCGGTCGTGGGCTGACGCACCGGCACGCCCCTCTCGAGGCCATACACACCCTGTGATGGGTCCTATCTCCCTATCCCCTGAAGTGTAGGAGTCAGTGCCTGGGTCATCGTGCCTCTTTGGGGACCAAACGAGACGTTCGGTAGTTCCTGCCTCATCGGCCCTAGTGGCGGTGGCATCGACCGAGTGTGCTGTGGATTAAGTAGTAAATGCGGATAGTTGACAGGAAAATACACCAAACCTAGCACTGGTTCATGAGCTACCATGTCATCAATAGTCTTCTTGATCAACCCATGCAGGGTGTTGACCAACACCTCAGACTGATTGATGAGGGCATGGTGGACCATGTTGTCGATAGCTTCTTAAAAACTGACACGGGGGCTTTCAGTCTGTTGGCCGGATCCCTCGATTAAGGTCGGCTTTGGCAATTGATTCCTCTGGACAAGGCTAGATCGAGTCATGCAGAAGGATTCGAGGCACAACTTGTGGTAATCGTCCACGTGCCATTGTACCTCTGATCTTTTCTCATTAGTCAATGTCTCTAAGGTGATCGGGATGATGTTACTGTTGTTGAGTTTGCTCGCCATATCTGAGTCGTTTGAAGATGGTCCCACTAGGTGCGCAAAAAAGCGTGTTGGGACAAAAACGTGTTGGTGTCGTTCTTAGTCACAGGCGTGGCCTGGGATATCTGCTTAACTCTAGTGCAGGTCCTAAATTCTTGGGGTTCTGTGCGTGCCAATCAGTTTGCCCCTACAACTGATAAAGTACAGAAAAAATGTTAGTAGCAACACCCATCGACTATCAAGCCGATGGCCACGATATGCATCAGATTACACGTATCGATCGAAGGAACCCATAGCACGTAAACCATCGAGTATCACAAGACAAGATCCTGGCCATCAAGCCGATCAGGCAATTGGCCGATACGCGGTACCCCCACCGATCAGGCTGATCATTGAGCAAGTGGTGCACTGTATATTCAAGCCGATTGATGATCCCGATACAAATGAGATGTGACATTGAATTAAAGATAACCTACTAGCTTATGCTCCGATAGAATCTAAATCTAGTATACTAGAGAATGTATTTATACTATTAAATCATCATAACATCAAGATCAGACTTAACTAAGATAGTTGCTAAATCACGAATAACCCATAGTATTTCACCACCTCAGGCACACTTTATTCTGATGAACGATGCATAGCAATAGATCAAATACAATAGATCAAGATATCGGACTTAACCGATGAAGCCTCAAAATACAATATCTAATATAAATCAATCTAAGAGATTGTAACGATACATCCTTAGATGACGTAGCTAATACATATATCAAGATAAACCAATGATTATACTGACCGAACTAGTGTACCACAAGAGATTGAAGCGATGCAACCTTGAGCAACACCGATCTGGCCAATACAACCGTCGAGGTGGCAGGACTTACCCCTTCGCTAGAGGTCGAAGCGATGCAACCCAGCTCCAGGTGCTCAGTCCCACCGAGATTAACCTTGATTGAACAAGGGTGGCGATGCACCAAGAGTAGTTTTGTGGTTGTAGTTGTGTGTTCTCTAATCTACCTAATAAGTACATATTTATAGTCTAGAGACTTGCCGTCTAATACGATTGTAACTGATATTAGGTCTTATCTCTATTTTCTTCATCTCTATCGACTCCTCCATATCCGGTCATGTACAACACACGAACTTCTTTGACCAACCTTTGACCGAACCTCTTTGACTTTTGTTGACTACACCAGATTTTTGCTAGACTTGGGCCTTAACCAAATTTTGTTGTCAACAGAATTTTCAAAGTTTATTCTCATAGGCTGAATGATAAAATCAAAGTTATTCCTCTTGGGGTCTTTACTGTGCTGCTGGGGTTTCGGCCATATGGCTCGTGCAAAATGATTATTTTTTCATCAATTCTTTGCTTTTGAATGTGTTGTCTTTGCTTTACAAAATGATCTGTTTGTGTCCTAGTGGAAGAATTCGGCTCTGGTGCATCTAACAGAAAAAGGTCTCAAGGTGCAACTAATTGCTCCTTGCAAACTTTATAAAGATGGCAAAGGATGAAAGGGCATGAAGCGCACTAGATTGTTGTAGCAGTTAAGACTTCTCCCGAGAGAGGCTTTTTGTGATGGTTAACTGTAGTTGGATGGTGTGTGTTGGCGCAAATGTTACACCAACAGGTTCTCTGAGATCAAGAACGAACAAACAAGGAGTTTGTGTTTTAGGGCTACCT
Source organism: Zizania palustris (assembly GCA_019279435.1). Taxonomy (NCBI): domain Eukaryota; kingdom Viridiplantae; phylum Streptophyta; class Magnoliopsida; order Poales; family Poaceae; genus Zizania; species Zizania palustris. The sequence continues at coordinate 79,483,742 of JAAALK010000082.1, read as the reverse complement.
CAAATCTCTGGATTGGATAATAATTCGAGTAGTCCGAATGAGTGTCATGAATAACTTGTTCTGGATCCCCTTTTACAGGGTACAAAGGGGTGTATTTATAGGTAAAAACATAAGGAAAAGACCTAAATACCCCTAGATTACAACCGACATCGTGGAACCTATTCGGTACCAGGAACAAGGTTATATAAGGTAAAATACTACAAGGTAGATGGATAAGCTGGACATCCCATCAATCATGTCCTTCGGCTTCGAGGCCTCCATCTTCCATTCGGAGGGTTCTCCAGGGCTTCGCACCGCTGCACCCTTCGGCGTGACGACTCATACTTCGAACAACTGCTCACTAGCTTCGGAGTTCTCCTCAGCCTTTGAAGGATTAATCTTTAAGCCCTGGAAATGGAGTAATTTCCCCCAACAGTAGCCCCTCGAATACGCCTCTCTGCAGTTAACCTGTTTAGAAAGAAGGCAGTATACAGAAGGAACATTTCTATTTTTTGAGGCTTAAACAGGATTCAGGCATGTTATAACTTAGTCGAGGACTTTGAACCCAACGCGTTCGAATCTCCTCCTTTGGGTTCCTGATGCAATGGGAATGTGCGTTGGGAGGGGAACGGTTCCGGAGAGCAAACGTCGTGGAGCGCCGTTTGATTGTGGCCGTTACAGCGCAAGTAACTGTTACACTCTGCAAAAGGTAACGGTCGATTTTTACGGCGGTTGCTCGCCGTTCCAATTACCGGACCCACTTGTCAGTGATAGAAGCTGAACCTGCAGTGCAAAACCAATCGAAGAGTAGCACTGGACGTGCGGTTATAAAAGGGAAAGACAGGGATTAACCGAGAATTTTTACCGCATCCATTATTCGTGATTCACTTTCCCCCAATCCTCCAACCTTTCGAGCATCCGAGCGAGATGGTGAGAACTAGCCACACCAATCCAGCAGCAGCCAGCACCCTAGCGCAGAGGCAGGCGTGGGCTGCCTCGGCAGCAGCGGCAATGGCGGGGACTTCGAGTGGCGCTTGGCCCAAAAATCCTCGGGAGCTCCGTCCGCCTTCCAAGAAGATCGCCCAAAGCTTCCTCATCGGTCAATCCGTGAGCACCGCCAAATCTATTGAAGAAGACGTGGACGGAAAGTTGGGCGCTGGACTAAGGACTCGGGTCGCCGGGCCAGAATCAACTCCGAGGCCGCGAAGCGGGGAGGTGGTGGTCTTCGAAGCGTTCTTCGAAGTAGGCTTGGGGCTGCCGGCCGTGGACTTCTTGGCGGAGGTACTGGACTTGTTCCACATAACTCTGCCTCAGCTATCTCCCAACGCCATCGTGCACTTAGCCATCTTCGAATGGGCGCTCCGGGCAGAGGGATGCGAAGGACGCTCCGAGATATTCGCCGCGACCCACGAAGCTATATGCCAGCCGAAGCCACAAGACGGGCCTAGGGACTCCAAGGTGACCATAGCCTTCGGCAGCGTCAATTTCCAGTTACGGAGGGAGCATGCCCTTCATTTCCCTTTTTCTTTCAGTGGCTCCTCTGGCATTGCCTCCAGAGGACATAGTTCGGGCCACCGAATGAGTTCTCGAAGCCACTTTGGTGGCCGAGAAGCAAAGAAGGCTAGAGCTGGTGGGATGCTGGGAGCGATCCAACGGAGTGTGGAGAGCTCTCGGGATGGAGCTCCCTCTCTTCCTGACTTTGCCCCGACCAGAGTGGCTGCTCGCAAAAGGAAAGTCACTGCCGAACCATCCAAGAAAACCGGCAAACAGCCGCCCAAGAAGAAGAAAGTAGCGAAGCCCCCTTCGCAGTTGACGCCTACCTCGTTTGCTTCATTGTCGGGCGCTCAGAGCTCAGCCTCCGAAGAGGTAGAGGACTCCGACGCTCAGACAGCGGCGGCCTTCGAAGCCTACCTCCTGGATGACGACGAATACCTAGGGGAGGTCCCCCCAAGCACCTCCGTTAGGGAGGTAGTAAGCTCAACCCCGACGGTTCCCCCTGCGCCCGTCGTCGTGCAAGTGGAGTTAGGCTCCGCTACTCCCAACTTGCCTACACCCGAGGCGGTTATGGCAGAAATCGCGGCTCCGGCAGGAAATGTTGAGGGCAGGACCTCGGGAGATGACTTCGCCGACATCCTTCAGATGTACGAAGTCCTGGAGGATCCAGCAATCCTACCCCACGAGGCTCCCGGAGGTACTTTCTGAAGCTCCCTCTTTTTTAATCAATACCTGCACACTATCTCTGGAAATATGCTTACTAATTTTGTTATCGAAGTAGGTACCTTTACGGGTGTCGATGCTTCGGTGGCATCCGAAGCTCTTGCACCTTCAGAGGCTGCTGCTCGAGCGGACCGTCCCGTGCCTTCGGACGCTCCGAGCTTGACGGTGGAGAACGCGTCCGTCGGACCGGAGGATGCGCCTGTCGGGACGAACTTGGCGACGGAGGTCACCCCTGCAGTGGTGGCCCCGACCACCGAGGTTGCCTCTGCCGCTGTGGCTCTGGTCGAAGGGGTAGCTGCCGATGATCGGAGTATCCCCGCTTCGTCCTCTTTCGTACCAGGAAGGGGTAAGAGCATATCTAGCCTCAGCCTTCTTCCTGGCCATGCCGCAACCTCCGTCGATAATTCGAAGGACGAGGCCGCAGCGGATGATCTTCAAGCTTTGTCTTGGCTTCCTCTGCTGGCTCCATTCTTGGAGCATCGGTATGGCCTCCGAAAACTCATGGAGCCCCTGGCAGAGAGAAGCCAGGACATCGCCAATTCGGACTTGGTCTCCATCTTGAGCGAGGCCAGGGCTTCGTCACTCAACTCAGCCCTCGAAAGGGCTGCCCTTCAGGTATGAAAAGACACCATAGCTGCTTCGCATTACTGATCATAAATACTTCAGTACTTACTTGTTCTTTTTGCAGCAATTTGTCCTTGCTAGAGCGGCAGCAACTTCCAACGAGGTCAAGGTTAATCGACTTAAACGGAAGGTCACCACCCTCCAGACGACCCTTAATGACTCCACCGAGAGATTCCTCAGGCTGGAGGAAGAGACCCTAGAGGAACGGAGGGCTAGGGCAGCGTCTGACGAAGCCCTCCGGGTAGCGCGACAAGATAGCGACGCACTTCGCTCCTCTGCCCAAGAGGTCGAGGCCGAGCGCGTCGTCCTTCGGGCGGAAGTTGAAAGACTCCGCCAAGAGGCTGCTACTTCGAGCGCGCAGTTAGTGGAGCTCCAGGGGGCTCTTAACCAGGCAATGGCCCATAAGAGCTCTTTAATGCTCCAGGTGGCCGAAGTGTCTGCGACTGCTGCAGGGTTGGAAGCAGTGGAAAAGAAAATTCCGGCATGGCGGACCATACCTTGGAGGCTCTTCAGGGTACCTTGGAGTACTTCGGCACTATGTGCCCTTCGTCTTCTGCTGCGACCCACGAGCCCCTTGACCGAAAGCTGACGAGGATCCAAGTGGCTGCCTCGCTGATGATGAACTCCGGCATTCGATACGGAGAGATCTCCGGGCAGTGCGCCGGCATTGGGGTTCTTCGTCACCTTGAGTCTCTTCGGATCCCCCTCGGCTTAGTCGGGGGTTCGACCCCTGGGGTCTTCGCATCCGATGACTTGCTGTGGCCATCTTCGGATGTGGCTTCGGCCTGGGAAGCCTTCCGGTCAACCTGGAAGACAGACCACAAGGTCGCAGCTAAAGCTTGGATTGACGAGGCCCGTCGGCAGAAGCAAGCGCAAACAAGGCCACCACTTCCTGCTTCGCTAGCCCCTGCCATTCCTACTCCGCCAACCGACCCGCAGGTCTAGCCACTTAGGGTTATTATGTACACGAAGCCTTGTAAAGCCTCTTTTTATTAATGAAAAAGCCATAAACAAGAACTTGTCTTGGGTGTTCTGCTCTTTTTTAGGTTTTGTCATGCCCTTCGAGCCCTGACCTCGAACTTTTGGAAATTACCGACAAGCTCCGAAAGGAGTGGGCAAATCTCGAGGGCTTGAGGCCTTACCGCCGCTCCCGCTTCTCCGTTCCTCGTGGAGACGGAGGAGAGATCACCCTTGAAGTTTGCCAAGATGTCTTAGCTTATATTAAAGAGGAAGAGAAGGCGGAGGGATCTTCGTCTTCCGAACCTATTGACTGGTCCGACTCAGAGTACCGGGCCGAAGACCCTGCGGAGGCTGACTCCGAAAGGCTCCTGACATGGGCGGAGCTTCAAGAAGAGCAAAAGAAACTACGAGCCTCCAAGAAGAAGAGAAGTGTTCGAGCGAAGAGGGCCAAGCTGACAGCTTCGAGCTCCGAAAGGTAGAGTAGCCGGAGGAGTAGCTCTAGATGTCGACAGGGTCTTCGATTTTTCCTAGGCTTGGACCAAAATTTTCTTGATGTAAAAGTATAATGATTTAATGTGAAATGCTTCGAAAGTATGTTGTGTGACTCCTATCCTCCGACCCCCTTGTGGGTGGTGGAGCCTTTACTATAGAAAAGGGTTCGCCAGGCACAATAATGCTCCGAATAACCGAATGCTTCGAATTTACACTTATCATTTGTACTTTTAGTAGTACCATTTGTACTAAAAATCTGTTCGCTTTTAAAGTCTTTAGACTCTTGTACGGATCCTAACAAGCCGGAGCCTGGAATCCGTAGGGTGGCCACCTTCGACTCTTTTACAGATACTTCGCACCCGGAGGCCGAAAGTCTGTTTTTCTTTAAAGTCCTTAGACTCTTCTACGGATCCTAACAAGCTGGAGCCTGGAATCCGTAGGGTGGCCACCTTCGGCTCTTTTACAGATACTTCGCACCCAGAGGCCAAAAATCTGTTTCTTTAAAGTCCTTAGACTCTTCTACGGATCCTAACAAGCCGGAGTCTAGAATCCGTAGGGTGGCCACCTTCGGCTCTTTTACAGATACTTCGCACCCGGAGGCCGAAAATCTGTTTATTTAAAGTCCTTAGACTCTTCTACGGATCCTAACAAGCCGGAGCCTGGAATCCGTAGGGTGGCCACCTTCGGCTCTTTTACAGATACTTCGTACCCTGAGGCCGGAAGTCTGTTTCTTTTTAAAGTCCGTAGACTCTTCTACGGATCCTAACAAGTTGGAGCCTAGAATCTGTAGGGTGGCAACGGAGCCTCTGAACCAATGGTTCGAAGGCAGCTGCCTGGGTCTTGGGAAAAATGCTTGGCTCTACAAGCATCTCTATCCTCCTAATGCGTCCATCAGGAGTAAGGGATATTCGAAGAGCAAACAAAATTCGACCCTTATCTTTACTCATAGAAAGGAAAGTTTTACAAGTGATTACAAGGGGCCCCTAAGCAAAATAACACTTAAGGTGCTCCGCATGCCATGCATGCTTCAATTCTTCTCCTTCTAAATTAGCTAATTTAAACGATCCGGGGTGTCCTGAGCGTAAGATAACATATGGTCCTTCCCATTTGTTTCCTAGCTTCCCCGGAGCTATTACACTTCGCAACACTAGATTACCAGGCTTTAACTCATTTAGCTTTATCTTCGGGTCATACCATGCCATGGTGTGGTCCTGGTACTTAGTCAGGTTGGCGACAGCTCGAAGCCTTGTTTCTTCTGACAAATCCAGCGAAGTGCTCCTGTCATCTTCGTCCCCAGGTTGAACTACGCGAAGCGATCCACCCCTGAGCTCCGTAGGAGTCATGGCCTCATCTTCGAACAGCAATCTAAATGGGGAGAAACCTGTGGACCTGGTTTGAGTGGTTCGAATGGACCACAAGATTTTAGGGAGCTCTTCGACCCATAGCCCTTTGGGCAATCCAACGATTCGGTGGTTCAGCCCGGAGAGAATGTTCCCGTTGGCTCGCTCCACAGCTCTGTTGGACTATGGATGTCGCACCGCCGCGAAGCACACCTTAATGCCCAGTTCTTCACAAAATGTTTGGAAGGTGTCAGCTTCGAACTGGGTTCCATTATCCACCGTCAACTCTCTTGGAACTCCGAACCTGCATATAATATTCTGCTAGAAAATTTTTTTTACATTCCTCGAGGTGATAGCTGTTAATGGCTCCGCTTCAACCCATTTTGAGAAATACTCGATTGCCACTACCGCAAATTTCAAGCCGCCTTTTGCCATTGGGAAAGGGCCTATGAGGTCCATGCCCCATCTAGCCATTGGCCACACTGGGGCAATAACTTGAAGCTGAGCTGGCGGGCGATGACTCCGTCTGCCCATCCACTGGCAGCCTTGGCATGTTCGAACCAGTTCCTCCGCATCTCTTACTATAGTTGGCCAATAAAACCCTTGCCGAAGCATCTTGCCCGCTAGCGCACGAGGGGCTAAATGACGTTCGCACAACCCTTCGTGGATGTCTCGAAGTATGTCTTGACCTTCGGGCTGTGAGATGCATCGAAGTAGAGGTGAACACACTCCAGCTTTGTATAACATTCCATCAATAAGCTTGTAATTTCGAGCTCTTGCTTGCAACCTTCGGGCTTCTGGACCTTCTGGAGGTTCCATGCTACTTTGCAACATGTTCATTATCGGAGCCCGCCAATCTGTAATTGGAATGCACAGTACCTTTGAAGGGGGTAATTGAACAGCCATTGGCTGCGCTAGTTCTTCGTAGAAAGCACCCTCCGGGAGGTCCACCGCCCCTGCTGCAGCCTTTGCAAGAATATCTGCAAGTTGATTCTCTACCCGAGGGATACTTCGAACTGTAAATCCTCTGAATGCTGCTTCGGCCTTGCGGATTTCTTCAAGGTATTGTGCTAGATGTGGATTCTTTGCTTGAAAACTTTTATCAACATGCCCTGCGACGACTTGGGAATCTGTCTTAATCACTATTCTTGCAGCTCCGAGCGCTTTAGCCTTTTGGAGGCCTAGCAAGATTCCTTCATACTCGGCAATGTTATTAGTGGTTCTGAAGTTGAGCCTCGCAGAATACATGGCCTTCTGCCCCGATGGTGATATGATGACAGCTCCTGCTCCGGCACCGGATGCTTGATAAGCTCCGTCAGAAAATATTGTCCAAAAACCTTCGGAGGATTCTTCGGGGGCCCAAATAGCAGATGGAGTCCACTCTGCTACAAAATCGGCTATAATTTGAGATTTAATAGTTGTTCTTGCCGTGAAGGATATTCCGAAGGGTGCTAGCTCGACCGCCCATTTTCCAATCCTGCCCGTAGAATCTTTGTTTCGGAGCATATCTCCAAGAGGATACGATGTAGGGACGATCAGGTTATGCGCCAAGAAATAATGCCTTAGCTTTCGCGAGGCCATTACTAGGGCATAAGCAAACTTCTCGAGTTCGGAGTATCTGACTTTAGCTCCGGATAATGCTTCCGACACAAAATAAACTAGGTTCTGGACTAGCTTTTCCTTAAGCTCAACTTCCCGGACCAATACTGCGCTCACCGCTGAACTTGTTGCTCCAAGATAAAGGAGCAGTGTTTCTTCTGGAAGTGGAACGGTTAAAATTGATAATCTTCCGAGGTATGCCTTTATATCCTCGAATCTCTTCTGGCACTCCGGTGTCCACTGAAAGCTTTCGGACCCCTTTAGTGCTTTGAAAATTGGGAGGCTCCGCTCTAGGCTATGCTGGTGCTTTTGAGCACTTTTTATTACAATATCATCCATATAGGCCTCGACATTCCGGCCTATCTGATGACCTAGAGCTTTAGCTATTAAACGAGAAATGGTGGCTCCGGCATTCCGCAGCCCAAAAGGCATTCTTACATAACAAAATACTCCGGAAGGAGTTATAAAGCTTGTCTTGGCTTCGTCTTCGCGTTTCAGCCATATTTGATGATATCCGGAATAAGCGTCGAGGAAACTTAGCAATTCGGAGCCGGCTGTGGAATCTACCAGCTGATCTATTCGGGGCATCGGGTAGGGGTCTCGCGAGCATGCTTTATTTAATGAAGTGAAGTCAATACACATGCGCCATTTGTTCGAATCCTTTTTCCTTACAAAAACAGGGTTAGCCAACCACTCGGTATGGGCTACTTCCCTGATAATGCCAACTTTTAATAATTTCTCTACTTCTGCTTTAGCGAGGCTTGCTCTTTCTGCTGACAGCTTGCGGAGCCCCTGGCGCACTGGCTTGACCTTCGGGTTGACGAGCAGACTATGCTCGATGATGCTTCGATCGACCCCGGTGATGTCTTCGTTGGTCCAAGCAAAGAAGTCCAGATTTCGCCTGACGACTTCTTCTAACGAAGTAGCTATCTCCGGGGATAGCCCTCTGCCAAACTGTACTGGATACTCTTTGCCGTCTTTTGAAATTATTCTTGTTTCGATATCACCTTCTGGGCTTGGCTTGAGCGAGGACCCCTTCGAAGGGTTCGAGGTCACCGGCACTTCTTCGATGCCTTCCGCCACATTATGAACTTGCCGGGGGTCCAATGGCTGCCCATGGCCATACTCCGTCCTCCGGGCTACAGCTTGGTCTCCTGAAATAGTAAGCACTCCACCTTGCGTGGGCATTTTGAGACAAAGGTAATTATGGTGCGCTATAGCTCCGAACTGGTTCAACATCCCTCGGCCGAAGATTGCATTGTAAGCATATGGAGCGTCGACAACGTCGAAGATCACCTCTTCTATCCTGGCTAGAGGCCCCTCTCCGAAGGCAACCTCGAGGCCTATCTGGCCGAGGGCATCGAGAGGCGGTCCTGAGAACCCTTGAAGCGGCCGGGCCGCTGGAAGTAGATGCTTCCGAGGTATGCACATCTAATCGAAGGCCTGGACAAAGAGTATGTCTGCGGAGCTCCCACCATCTACCAGGATCCTTCGGACCTCCACTCCTGCTATATCAGCAGAAATGACCAATGGGTCAGCATGGGGGAACTTCACCCCCGCAGCATCGCTGGCGGTAAATGAGATGGGTACGTGGGACCACTCTGGCATCCCTTCGGCGGAACTCGAGGTCCCAATGTGCCCGACGTCGTGGACGTACTCGCGCCGCTGCCTTTTGGACATTGTTCCGAGGGTCCCCCCTCCGGAGATAGGCAGGACCACTCTCTTGCCGCGGTCCTGCGGGTCTTCCTGCTTTGGTGGTGGCATAATGTTGGCCACCGGCAGCCATATGGGGGCTTCAAGGGCACCGGCTCGGGCCACAGCTTGTACAGGCTCCAACCGTGCCGATGGTGGGGCTCGATCCGAAGTACCCCGCCCGGTACTTCGTTCAAGGTAGTCGCCTCGAAGGGCCAACACTGCCTTGCAATCCTTCGTGTCATGGCTTCTATTGTCGCCATGCACGCAACAGAAAAAACTCTGGCGCCTGCTAGGCACCCTTTCTTGAGGCTTTGGCGGCCCAGTCTTGAAATTCTTCACCTGCTAGAAATTGGCAGGTGCCTTTGGAGCAGAAGGTACAATGTTTAGCACCTCCGAACGAAAATGCTTCTTTCCCCGCTTGTGCTCGTTGAAGCGGTTGTCTTGAGGAGGCTGCAGGGGAGTGGAGATTTCGGTCTCCATCTTTACTTCTCGGAGGGTGGGTGATGGTGCTTCAGCTCGCCGAAGACAGCCTTCCTCCGCTTTGGCATACTGTTCAAAGTATGTCATTATCTGTGCCACAGAGGTCACCAGCTTCCGATGCAGCTTACTGAGGAGGTCGGGGTTTAGCACCCCTTCGCGGGCGGCGTCGACTACCGAAGAGGTAGACATGCCCTTGATCTACGATTTGGTGTGGGCGAAGCGCGTGAAGTACTCCCGGAGTGTTTCTCCCACCCGCTGCTTCACCTGGAACAAACTTCCTGTGGACATCGGGGCTACGAAGGTGCCTTGTAAGTTGCTCACAAATTTCTTCTTCAGCTGCTCCCAGGAACTGATCGATCCTGGCTTCAGGGACCAGAACCAGCGAAGTGCCACGCCTTCGAGGGCGAGGGGGAAGCATTTTGCCATAGTGCTTCGCACCCCTCCGCTCGCTTCTATTGCCAGGGCATATGAGCGGGCGAACTCTCCGGGGTCCGACCCCCCGGAGTACTTGTGCAATTTCGAGGCCTTGAATCTGGGGTCGAAAGGCACTCTCTGTAAATCCGAATGTAATGGAGACTCGTTATCGAAGGATGCATTCTCGGCTTCCTCCGGGACTTGGATAACTTCTGGGAGATTGTGGGTACCGCCGTCTTGAGGCCCTTCTGGAGTTTCGGTGGAAGCTTGAGTGCGGAGGCGATCGGTGGCCTCTTGCCTCCACCTGGATACTTCCTCTGGCTAGTTGCGTAGCCTCGGTTTCAGGAAGGTCTTCGTCTTCGTCGGAGGGCACCTCCGGGTCTCGGGAGCTGACGTAATCGATCTGCAGCACCGTAGGAGGAGCTCGAGGGCCCCGGGGTGCTCGACGCCCAACAGCCTCGGCGGGAATCGCCGGTGCAGCAGAGGGTCCGGCTCCTGTGGTCCTAGGGGACCTTCGGAGAGGGCCCGAAGCCTGACTTCGCTTCGGAGGCATGGCTAGCCACGAAGAGGTCTTGGAGACGGAGGACTTCGAACGACTCGGGAGGTCGAGTGAAGGCCTTCGGGCTGCACTAAGAAGCCCTTAACCGAAGGGTGCGCGGAATCTTGAAACTCCGAGGCTCCCCCCGTAAGTGCTCTTCGAAGTGCAGTCAGCAGCAGAGAACAAGCTTTTAGAACTTGGTTCCCCACGGACGGCGCCAACTGTTGGCGCAAATGTTACACCAACAGGTTCTCTGAGATCAAGAACGAACAAACAAGGAGTTTGTGTTTTAGGGCTACCTCGAATCTCCGGATTGGATAATAATTCGAGTAGTCTGAATGAGTGTCATGAATAACTTGTTCTGGATCCCCTTTTACAGGGTACAAAGGGATGTATTTATAGTTAAAAAATATAAGGAAAAAACCTAAATACCCTTAGATTACAACCGACATCATGGAACCTATTCGATACCAGAAACAAGGTTATATAAGATAAAATACTACAAGGTAGATGGATAAGCTGGACATCCCATCAATCATGTCCTTCGGCTTCGAGGCCTCCATCTTTCATTCGGAGGGTTCTCCAGGGCTTCCACCGCTGCACCCTTCGGCGTGACGACTCATACTTCGAACAACTGCTCACTAGCTTCGGAGTTCTCCTCAGCCTTTGAAGGATTAATCTTTAAGCCCTGAAAATAGAGTAATTTCCCCCAACAGTGTGCATAACTGCATGGGGTTAGTTAGTTACTGATTTTCTTGTTGGTTCTGGTCTTTGGTCCCGGGTATTTTCTTATCGCTTTTGTGTTCCGTCGTGTGGTTGTTTATTCTGTGATGTGATATCCGAAAAATAACCTGATGGTGCTATGTGTCTTTGAGGCCGGTTGTGTAGGCGCAATTGGTTGATTCCTCGTCTGGGTTTGTGTTTATCCAAGTAGATGGTGTTGGGCGTGCCTGTAAGCGGGAATCCGAGCATAAAATTTATGCTAACAAAACACGGCGTAATGCCTATTATCCAAAATATATTTGAATTTATATTTTATACTAAATTCATATGTGAAAATAACTCTATATAAAATTCGATCATTAAAGGTTGTCAGTAATATATTATAAAAATAATATTAAGGTTCTGCTTTGAAGATGACCACGAAAGCTAAAATTTATAGATCCTAAGTTTTTCATAGAGGGAATAAGTTAAGTGCGCTGATAACGTTCATGAAATTTAGGAGAGAGGTCCCTCTAGACTGATATGTGAATCTAGGGATCTAGGTGTCACTGACAAAGTTACAAAAAAGTGACAGCAGATTATCTCATTTAAAAATTAAGTTAGGCTGTTTCCTCACTGCTAGGGCACCATACGACACCATTATTTCTGAAATGCATGCCCATCTCCGTGTACTTATCCCAGCCTCTAAATCCATCATTTAATCTATCTGAATATCTGATCGATCGATGATTACCCAAAGATCCATGTGAACCGCTCGATCAGCATTGGACGGACGTTGAGCTCAGTTTGACAGGTCAAATTAATAATGGCGTCCTGCCGGCCGCCCCAGCATAGCGTAGGTCCGCGACGGTCAATGGTCAAACTATTCTCGTGGCCACATCTTCGTCAACGGTTGCGCTTAGTTATTACGGAGTATTAACCACGCAGCTCGATCGTATGCACATCGCACAGGCATACCGTAGTTCCATGTATTAATGTATACTACATATACATCGCCAAAGTGTCGCCAGCCAGCCAGCTCGATCGAGATCGGTAAGCTCATCTTCATCGATAGAACGATCGATCATGCGGCAGCTTGAGCTTCTCCTCTTCTTCCTCGTCTGCTCGTCGTCGTGCATCTTCCATGTCTCCCATGGAAGGAGGACGATGCCTCAGAAGACGAACGACTTGGCGCCTCCCATTCGGGCCGTGAACCTCGGAGGGTGGCTCGTCACCGAGGGCTGGATCCTGCCCTCCCTCTTCGAGGACATTCCCAACAAGGACTTACTGGTACTTAAATATATATTCAGCGGCTACTTATCGAACAATTTTCTCTACTTTTACTCCATCTGATTATTTTGTAAACGTTTTGAATTAGGATGGGACACAGCTTCAGTTCAAGTCAGTCGTCCAGAACATGTACCTTGCCGCAGAGCAGGGTGGCGGCACCATCATCGTCGCCAACCGGACGCAACCCTCGGGGTGGGAGACCTTCAAACTGTGGAGGATCGATGAGAACACATTCAACCTCAAGGTGTTCAATAACCAGTTCGTTACCGTTGCCAGCGACAGCATCACCGTCGTCGCCACGGTGACCTCGCCAGGGCCGGGGGAGGCATTCCAGCTCGTGCGCAACGACGACAAGACCCGTGTTCGCATCAGGGCCCCAGATGGGAGGTTCATGCAGGTAAGACGACACCCATCACGCTCGGGCTCTCGGCTAGCTTGCATGATCCACTGGCAACAGCTCGTTATTAGCTAATGGCTAGCTAGGATCACTGTCAGAGCTGCCACTTGCGAGCTGCATACTCCAAATTGGCTTCTATTCTATCATATCCTTGCGTGGAATTGTGGAAACAGCAAGATTGTGGTGAATGACAAACACCAGCGCATGCAGATCGAGATAGAACTAGAGGACAAGCAAGTAGTGTAGTACTGTAAAAAAATATTGTTAGTAGTTAGTTACAAAAGACCAGCACATCCAGCTTAATTTCCTTTCATAAAAAGACTAGCTAGTTACAAAATCACCTTTTTGTTTGATGATGATGGTTTCCAATTGTTTTTTTTTCAAATAAGAGTTAGTTAATGTTTCAAGTAAGATTGTTTTAGTTTTATTAGCTTAACATACATGGGTCAATTTGGTTCAACCATCATTATATTAAATACTAACCCAAGTTGTGTTAGACAGAGATATATTATAGGGGACTAAACTACATTATTAAGTACACTAACATTGGCACATAAGGTTAGCTTAAAATCTAATTGTGTTTGCTGACTAGTTCATTTAGTCTACAATACTGAAGATAATTTAGCAGGTTATTTCTTTGTCATAATTTAGCTTTTTGCCTTTAATTTGTTAGGTTAGAGTTTCACTGATATCTAGTTTAGGGGCCGGGATTAAAGTTGTTAATCCCTTACAAAACACAATAACATATATGAGTAAAAAATGGTGGAGCCACACAGCCACTAAGGGGGTGTTTGGCATGACTCTGGAGCCGAACTCCAGGCTAGAGTTGATCGGAGCTAGCCAAACACCCCAACTCCAAAAAATGTAACTCCGTGGAGTTTTTGGAGCTCTAGTTCATTTGTTTGGAGCATCTCAATCGCAGCTCCACAGCTCCAGCTCCACTCAGAGCTAGCTCTAGCTGGATTTCTGAAGTGGAGCTGCTTTGATTGGAGTTGGAGCCATGCCAAACAGGGCCTAAGTATCCCTCGTTGACGTCACTAAGTTCGGAAGTTATATATATATATATATATCTTTGGAGGACCATCAAATTAAATTAAGTTAGAAATCTACGTCACATAATTGTCGTAATGAAAAATGTAATATATAGAATATCATAAGATCGATGGAACTTTGCTTCACTTGAACTTTCTAATACGTACATAATTCTAAAATATATATTGTTTGAAAGTATGTCTCTTGATTAATTTATTATAACCTTTATCAAGGTTTCTTTCTCCGTTACGCGTGAAAATAATAATATTTTTTCTCTCTTGTGATGATGCTAGGCGAAGACAAGGGATTCAGTTACAGCAGACTACGACGATGAAAGCACAAATTGGGACGACGATGATCCCTCTGTGTTTTTGCTCACGACTGCTACACCACTACACGGGGAGTATCAGATTTGTAATGGCTATGGTAAAACAAAGGCAACACAAGTGCTAAATGTAAGGCTCGATCTATCTCAATTTTATTTAGACTTGTTGACTGCCGATTCGTCGCAACAAGAAAAAAATTATAAATTAGAAGAACATCATGTAAATAGAGACGAACGAAACTAAAACCGAAAAGTTTTAATTTGTTGTACATGAGAAGGCGTTGTGTTGGTGGCATACTCACTATCACTAACTTATTTTAAAATAATATAGATAAAATAAAATCATGCAAATAGATATAAATGAAACTAAAACCGTAGAGTTTTGATTTGCCGTAAGAAAAAATTGTGGTAGTGGAAGACTCACGACCACTAACTTCATTTCTTTTAAAGTAGTATGGATACATAGGCTCTCTTTAGAAATAGTTTAAAATAATCAGAATTATAATATATAATCATGATTATTAGATAAGTAGAAGATAACATTGTTGATTATCATTACTTAAGCTAGCTATAATTTTTATATTTATTATATACTTTGTTTCTACTTTAAAAATAAGTTGTACAAAAGAGGTTGAGTTGAACCTTTCTTTTAATTTTCTTTTTCATATTATACATTTACAGGACAAATAGGTCAAAATTAATTGAAAGTATAAGGGAATTCAAATTACAGATTCCATACTTCCCTTTGCATGGCAAAAAAGAAACCATAAGAATATATATAAGAATATGTAGCTTGATCTTGCGAGTATAGTGGTAGTGCAACTACAACTCGATGTTAGGTGTATAATATAGCACACTAGTTTAATCCTTAGAAAAATATATGTACTTTTCGGATCTTGAAATAAAGTTACATTTGTGATACACTAGCTAGCTTATAAAAATAATTGGTGACCAAAAGTATTTCAATAAAAGGACAATCCATCTAGATAGCTAGCCTAGCTTCCTTCTAAGCTCCGTTTGCAATTAATGCATTCTATCCGATCAACTAGAGACCGCGATGATCAACTGCTATTAGTCAACTAATTACAGCGGGTCTCTGAATAAACGTTCCGACAAGTATATATATGAAATTGACGAAAATTAAATTCGACTGCGATAGATGATCAACTAGTTTTGAGAGGACGCATATTTTCCAGTCTTATTTCCTGACAGTCTAAAGGCCGGTCTCACTAGCTAGGGCAACTATTTCCTTAAATATTGAGGATTTTAGGAAAATTATTTATTTTTTATTCAATATTCAATATTTCGGTTTGTTTTAAAAAAAATTACATAATTAGATTTTTCGTCGATAGGAGTCGTATCAAAGTGTGGATCAAACCAATGGTCCATAGGACCCTTATCGACCATTGGTCGGTTGACGGTGGATTTTTTTTATTATATGGCCCGTTTGTCAATATTTTAAAAATATCCAATAATTACATAAAGATTCCTAATTTTTATCTAATTATTAGGTCTGCTTATCAACATTTGAAAATTACCTGATAATCAAATAAACGACTATATTGACCGACCATTGATCGATAGAAATCCTTTCAAGTTGATCAATGATTGATCGACACAGTCTAGTTCCATAATTTTTTAAAAAGCACACTTAAAACTATAGTTTTGAATAAAAATGATTATTTATATATATAATCCAAATATTGATACTAGTCCACTGATGACAACCCGCCTATAGACAAGCACATGTGAACTTGCATTTCTTCGGGAGGGCTATATGTATGCACAGTTGTACAGATACATATCTCCTGCTATATACTATTTTTTCCTTTAGGACAGGCATGCAGCAGCCAGTTGTTTGTATTAATTGCACAAAATATCAGCAAAGGTGGTATACGTATCGTTCATTTGGAATATCTTATTTTGTCTGAATTTGCATGTTTAATTTTGCAGGACCACTGGAGCACATATATAGTTGAGAGCGACTTTAAATTCATATCAACAAGTGGGCTAAACGCAGTGAGAATTCCAGTTGGATGGTGGATTGCTAGTGATCCCAATCCTCCTGCTCCTTTTGTTGGA
Source organism: Zizania palustris (assembly GCA_019279435.1). NCBI lineage: Eukaryota > Viridiplantae > Streptophyta > Magnoliopsida > Poales > Poaceae > Zizania > Zizania palustris. Next base: position 79,467,576 of record JAAALK010000082.1, on the reverse strand, counting down.
GGATCTCTCCAAGCTCTGGATAACGCATTCAAATGGGCAGAGTAAGTATATAAGTTCCATTTCCCATAAAAATGCACTTTCTTCCTTTTTAAAATCTAGCAGGGAGGTTATCATTTGTTTAGCACAACAATGGACAGTCCTAGCCACTGGTCAGCTGGTTAAGCAAAATGTAAACTAGTGATAAGTTTTTGTCTCCTACAAGTTAATAAGTACGTACTTTGATCGGCTGGCTAAGCAAAAGTTAAAAGATGTGAATGTGTGACGGTAATATATGATAATTTGGTATTTTCATGTATCTAAATTATGGTGCAAAGTAACACAAATTTTTTGTGCTCGGACAGCCCTTCGGAAGATATTAGATATTATTAAAATATAGATAAGATATATTATTAAAATATAAAAAATATGATATGCATGGTGTTATATGAATGGTCTATTGTAATATAATAAAAGATGGAGGGAATATTTTTTAAATGAGTATTCAAATGGCAATATAAAGGTTTAAATTTGAATGACATATCGGTGATGCTTTAAAATCACTCCTTTTTGTGTCGGTATCATAACCGGCATTTATGGACGATTGAGAACAACTATTTATTTGGTGTTATATGCTAATGTTGTAACTGTGTTCTACAAGCAAGTATATATTTGAAAAAGCATGATCTATCTCTCACACACACTGCAGGAATTATAACTTGGGAGTCATCGTGGACTTGCACGCTGCACCTGGGTCGCAAAATCCGTTCGAGCACAGCGCCTCCAAAGATGGTTCACAAGAGTGGGGCACATCGGATGAAAACATAGCCCAAACTGTCCAAGTCATCGACTTCCTCGCATCCAGGTATGTAATTAAGATGTCAACGGCACGTACCTCAGAATGAATGAACTAATATTGCCAAAAATCAGCATTTCAATTCGTCATAACGTAAAATATCTTGTGAATAATTCAGATATGCAGACAGCCCAAGCCTACTGGCAGTAGAGCTGCTGAATGAGCCGCTCGCACCTGGCGTGTCTCTACCAGTTCTGACAAAATACTACAAGGACGGCTACGACGCCGTGCGTAAACACACGGCGAACGCGTATGTGATCATGTCTAACCGGCTGTCCGCCGCGAGCACTGAGCTTCTCGATTTTGCTACCGGCCTCAGTGGTGCAGTCATCGACGTTCACTATTACAACCTCTTCACCAGCGACTTCAACAACCTGAGTGCAGATCAAAACATCGAGTTTGTGAGAACCAACCGTTCCTCCGATCTCAGCATCGTCACGAGGCAAAATGGTCCATTGACATTTGTTGGTAAGCACGCATATATGAATTCAGCAAATAAATTGCTCTACTAGATTTGGATCAACAAAGTGTTATTGCATGTACATGAAATTAATACAATTGACTCTACCCAGGTGAGTGGGTGGCAGAGTGGAATGTGCGTGACGCATCAAAGGAAGATTACCGGAGGTTTGCAGAAATTCAGCAAGATGTGTACGGGCGAGCTACCTTCGGATGGGCATACTGGACATTCAAGAACGTCCAGGAGCGCTGGAGCATGGAGTGGATGATCAACAATGGATATATCTCACTCAAAAACTAGAGACGAATAAATGCAGTTGTTTCTGGTTGTCACGAATTCGAATGAATAGATAAGCCTAAGTAATAAGGCTAAGCAAGTAGCATGTACTTACATGTCATATAATTCGTGAGCAAATAAAAGTCTCAGAAGCGCTAACTAAATGTGAGGGCATTTAGTTGGCTGCTGTGAATTCTCTTCTGTGAAACTGAGGATATGTCTGGAATAACTTCAGATCAGATGACTTAATTGAATATTTTCAATCGTGTCTAAATCCAAGATTTATTGAAACTAAATCTGATCACTAAAAAACTTGAGATCTGAAACTGTATATATCAAACATCAAACAGGACCTAAATATACCAAAACAAAGCTTCTTGTTGCTAGGTGTTGGAAACTAATTGGAGCCCGGTAATCCTGAAAACGACTATGCATATATTGTTTTCTACAACAAAATCGTTTCAAGATGTATCAAAAAAGATCATTTCAACAATGGTAGAATTGGGTTTGTTTCAGAAGCCAAAAATCACTAAGGCCTCGTTTGTTTCCTTGGAAATGAAACTCATTCCATGAATAACATTCTAGATATTAGATTCCCAAAGAAAGTAATTGCTTAGAATTTGATTCAATTCAATTTTTTTGTTTGGATGCTAATGGAATTCTTTTCCATGAATCAAATTCAATATCATGTTTGGATAGTTATATATGGAATTTACATTGGTGGAGATCATAGATAACAAAACATACATAACTCAAATGTAACAATGATCATAGAGGTTGGTAACAATCAGCAATGTAACAATGAGACAGGTTATTTAAAAAGAACATGTCATAGCATCTAATCCATCATTTACATTTTCCCAGGGGCACAAAAAAATCAACCATCTCCACACTCCAGTTTTGAATAACAATCTCAAACATAAGGTTCACAATGCAAGGTTCAATCCAGTTTTGAATAACACTCCAGTTAAAAGAGGAGAATGCAGAGAAAATGATCTTCGTTTTACACCACACAATGCAAGGTTCACTTTTTCAGTTGCTTCAACAGCCATCTCTTTCTCAGGATCACTGGAAGTGCCAATAAGGACTCGTACTTGCGCGCATCACTTGTTAAGATATCAAATAAGTCTAAAAATGTGTCTTCATCTAACCCATCTATCTCCTCCAATGTGCTATATATTTCTTTTGATGTCGGCCCTTTTGGTGCTTCATCCCTAATAGCTTCAGTAAACTTGTCTAATTTCTCCGCCATCATTGAGGTGAAGGAATCACTGGACCGTTGCCTCTTTAAGCTTCCTGAAATTGTTGATGAAGTAAGCTCTTGACCGGTTCCATCTTCCTTACTCATATCTCTCGCGCCATCTGCTGGGGTCTTTGCCGCTTCACCAGTTGCATGATCTTTCCCAAATACCAAGCTGATCGAGTCCCAATATAAGATTGTCTTGTGTCTGTACCCATTAGCTTCTTTATTTTTCTGCAAAAAACAGATAAGAAGAACAAGTTTCAATAAAATGGCAGCATTGTATATGCACTGTCCATATTCAGCACATAAGAACAAGTTTCAATGAATATTGTTTATCACACATCTGAAACACAAGAGTATACAACAAAAAACAGAAAAAACTGAAACTTACCGCCACATAAGCCTCCCAAACAGAATCACTATCAACGGATATCTTGTTCTTGTTCCAATCCCAACCAAAGCCACTTGTTTCTAGCATACCATTGATGATAGTGTGGTGCTTGTCAAATGTCTTGTTCCTTGACATGATGTTATCTTTTGTGATTTCCACATTGCACTTTTCTCGGACATTCTTGATAGCAGCCGTGTAGACATGAGACTTCCAGCCATTTTGGCATCTGTCACCCTTGTTGTAGTACTCCACGAATGTGTCAAGAAGTGCTTTGTCCATATCATCATTCCAAGAAATGTACCCCCTGCCCGAGCCTGACTTCTTACCCTTCTCCATATCCTGCAAATAAAAAATACAAAGGTTACTAAAGTTATTACAGCAACACAATATATATAAAAAAGAAATCAAACAAAACTATCATACATTGACCACGTCTCGCTTGGTAATCAGCAAACATTTGGTTAGCTTTATGGTCCCTGAAGTTACTCCATTGATTTGATGATTGCACATTGGTAATCATACCCACTTCACTTTGAACATCATGAGATTCAACGGATATTACTTGATCAAGTTGGCCTAAAAGTAAATCATCCATATCTCTCTGCCTATCTCTTACAAAGTTGTGCAATATGCAACAAGCATTGATGATCCTAATCTGATTTTGTAAGTCAAAATATGAGTTTTTCCTTAGTATAGCCCACCTCATCTTCAATAGCCCAAACGTTCTCTCTATCACATTTCTAGCTGTTGAATGGCGCAAATTGAACAATTCCTTGGCATTTGATGGGTTATTCCCTTGGGCAGCCCACTCATTCAAGTGGTAGCGAGTGGATCGATATGGAGCAAGAAAGCCTGGTCCATTGGTGTATCCAGCATCTACTAGGTAATATTTTCCACTTGGAATAGCAAATGCATCGTCCCGAGACATGGCATCACGTAACACACGTGAATCTGAAGCTGACCCTTCCCATCCAGCTAGAACATAAACAAACTTCATGTGTCGATCACAAACACCCAAGACATTGGTGGTGATTTGTTGCTTCCTATTCCTATACCTCCCTTGATCAACCAAAGGTACAAAAACATCAATGTGTGTACCATCTAGTGCTCCAAGGCAATCTTGAAACCACCTCCACTTAGAATCTTCAGGTTGTACAGCTAAAGGATCATGAAGCTTGACAAATTCATGGCATAGTGATAGAACACCTCTCAACACCTCATTGAAATAACAGCTAATTGGTTCAAGTGACCATCCATATGAGCTACGGATTATCCTCATCTTAATGCCATGACCCACTACAAGCAAAAAGATAGCAACCTTTTCTTCTACCGACACATTCAAGGTGTCACACATACCACACCTCTCACGTAAGATGGTGCATAGGTCCAAAAAGGATCTCTTAGTTAGACGCAAACTGTCATAGCAATAAACATTTGATCCTTGATACAGATTCCTTAGCATTTGTTTCCGACCAGCTACATCTCTCTCTATCACCTCAGAGGGATCCATAAGATGTCTAGGTCTTTTCTTACGATAATAGTCCGCAATCATGCCCATGACAGTTGCAACAAATAAGGATGCTACTCTCTGCCTCTTCTTCCTACGCCTCTCTCTCATTTCAGTAGGCATATATGCACAGAAGGACCTTTTTAGATTGAACTGATCAAGAAAAAAATCAAGTTATCACCTCAATTCCACCTTATACTACTTAAAATCATCCATCTATATAGAATGGCAATGCACTTTTGTTAAATTTTGGTTCAATATGCAAATTTCAACTTCAGATTCACTTTAGTTCAGCATGTATAAATTCAGAACATGATAATCATTATGGATCCTGAAAATTCACAACTCTAATCATTCAAATTCAGATTACTTGCAAATTTCTATCTTTGGTAAAACTATTCCTGAATTGATAACAGCCAAATAGAAATTGATTCTAACAGCATTTACACTATTCAGGAAATAAAACTCAGGCAAACAAAGTAGTAATACTGATCAGTATTGAAGAAATAATACTACAACTAATACAGGACAATATCTAGTGGAGATATATGTTGAAAACAGAAATCTCTAAATACTGTAGTAGAACTGACAATTCTAAATTGACTGAATTTAGAACATACAACAATGAATCAATATCTGTGTTCAGATTGAAAACTGCATTCATACAATGGTCACAGCAAACTCATGCTAAATCAGAAACTAGAATTGAATAATCTGTCAACTAATGAAATCAGAACTGAACATTTTGTTTCAATTCAAATTCAAGAACTCATAATGAAGAAAAAATATTTCAGATGTTATTGAATTAACTAAAATGGAATACTTAAAATGAACTCAATTCTGAATATCCATTTAATCAATAACTTCTGATTTTGTAACACCACATAGTAAACCTCCTTTAGAACAAAAATTCATGAACACAATTGACAACTACTTCTCCACAGCAAAATTGGTAACACTCCAGCATTGCACAGAACTCAGCTCCCACCCGCCATCCGCATCAGTGCATCACCCACTCGAGGAAAACCTCCGTCTCAACTCAGACTAGCACCACTGCGCCCCCCCACCGCCACTCCACGGCAGCATCAGCCGCCACAGATCAACTCATCAACACACTCCACCGCCCCGGGGAAGCAGAGAGGCGATCGCGGAGGAGGAACCGAACCCCCACGTCGCAGATCCAGCGCTAGCGAGAGACAACCATATCGAACGACAGATGCTGCCACCCAGGCGCGGGCGCGGCCACCCGGGCGCTGGCGATGGGGGCATGCGTGAGAAGCCAGGCGCTGACGACGGCAGGCGGGAGCAGCCGAGCGCTGGCTGCGGTGGCGGCAAGACGGCAGCAGGGCACATCGCAGGCTTGGGGCAGGGGACTTACCCTGAGAGGATGAAGGCCGACGAGGAGGCGCTCGGGGTGGAGGCGCGAGAAGGGCGGCGACGGCGAGGAGGAGGAGGCGCGTGCGGCGCTCAGGGGAGGAGGAGGCGCGTGCGGCGCTCAGGGGAGGAGGAGGAATTAGATTCCTCATTTTAGGGCAGGAATTAGTTTTGGGCTTCTGATTCCGGCCCAAAAAATAGATGGAATTGTAATTTCCAATTCTAAAGTTTGCCAAACAGGCCAGCCCAAGAATTAAATTCAATTCGGCCCAATTCCATTGAAACAAACAGGCCCTAAGGAAAATCTGCATTTTGCTAAGTGCCCTTGACACCCGGTGAAGAGCTTACCGTTTATTACAAATAACACTCGACAAATAATACTCCTGCCAGGACGCGTACCGGTATCCCGATACGTATCGGATACCTCCAGATACGGCGAATTTCCTTTTTTCAAATAAATAAAATAAATGGGATACGTATCCAGTGCATCAGGATACGCAAAAACAGCAGGATTTCTGTCGCACCCTGCCGGCCGCTCCAGCCGCGCATGGCTGTGCCCGAGCTCCGGCTCGTGGCCGTGCGCCGCGTCGCGCCGCGCGCGTCGCGCGACGTCGCATCACCGCACCACGCCGCGCCTGACGCCAGCGTCCGAACGCTCTCGCCACGCCGTACGCCGCTCACGCCACCCACGCCCTCGCCTCGCCGCGGCCGTACCATCCTCGTCAGCCACACGACACGCCCACGCCCTCGCCGTTGACGCCGCGCCACTCCCGTACGCGTCGGCACGCCGCAGCCATGCCGCCGTACGTCGAACACCGCACGGACCGTCGGTCCGTCGTCGACCCCCTAGCGCCACCTCACCATTGACTCGCGTGCACCGTCTCGTCGTGTCCAGCCACCCTCACCTACGCCCGAGCATGCTCCCGTGTCGTCGCCGTCGAGCCGCACGTCGCCGCCCATACCGTCGCGCGCATAAAAGGGGCTCCCCGGCTCGCCTCAGTGCACCCACGCACTCCCCACACACTCCTCCTCGCGTTCTAGCCCTCGCCGGACCCAACCGAGGACGACCGCGCCTGGACTTCGCCGAAGCCGATCACCACCGTCACGGTTCGTTCCCCCAATCCCTCTCCCCGTTGGTCTTATCCTCGCGACATGAGTGGGAACACGATCACTAACCCTTGGTGCACCCTACCCCGCAGTCAATTTCGCCGGAACTCGCCGTCACCGGAAATCCCCAAATTTGCCACCATACACCGAGCTCCGACCAAGGTACCACCATTTTCAAATTAATTCATGCTAGAGCATCCCCATGAGTAGTAGAACATGTTCCCTAGCTCGTCGTGGTCATAGAGTAGCCGTAGCTCGCCGGCGACGAGCTCGCCCATTTTGGCATTCGGGTCACCGTCGCCAGGGCTCTACGGGCCACCGTAGCTCAATCCAAGAGCACTGGTAGCTCCGCAATGCCCTAAGTATGGTGAAAATAACCCCCGATGTCTCGCCGGAGCTCCACCGTCGCCAATAAAAATTCCAAACCGAACCTACTGTTTGCCGGTCTAAAACCCAAACCGTAGCTCTAATGCCCGATCCAACCGTTGGATATGTTCATCTAGTTGTACTCTAGCTGCTGTTAAAATTTCGTAGCAATCGGAGCTAGGATGACAAAGTTATGCCCCGGAGAAGTTTCGGCCGTTGGAGGTCGTCTTCAACCTCCAGCCGCCAGCCCCCTCCGCGTCCCAGCCACTGCCAGGCGGGCCCCACTTGCCAGCAGCCCCAGCCACCGCCAAGTGGGCCCCACCAGCCAGCAGCCCAGCACTGCGCCAGGCTGGCCGCACGCTCAGCAGCGTTTTGGGCCATTTTCGGCCGGCCCATCACGAAACAGTAGCATTTTTTTTTCTGGTTTAATTTCTGGAAATCAGGACCAGGCCGGCCCAACCAAATTGAACAGTGCGTTTTCTATTTTTCTGAAATGATTTCCTGTTCGGCCCATTAGGAATAGTAGCTTTCCTGTTTTTCCGATTTTCAAAATATGTTGCAACTTTAAAAATTTGTAGAAAAATCATTTCAACTCAGAAAAATTCCATTCAAATTTCTACGAGTTTGTAAAAATCTAAACTTTACATAAATAATATTTTCCAAATATTTAAAAGATAAATAAAATATTTAATTAATTATTAACTCTAAATTCATATTAGGGGTTGAAACCGAAGTTTCGGAAGGAAACGACTTCGACGATCCCGACTATTTCCCCGAGCAAGGCAAGTTCCTTTCCTTTGAACATGTTGATCCCATGTGATTTAAAAATTAAATTTTCTATATGCACAATAGGACACACGCACACATACACCTTTCATTACGACATCGCTTGTGCGATTAAGTCAAGTAAAACCTAAAAGTTGTTGCACCTAGCCTTCCTTGATGTTGTGCTTGTATGCCTTGATAACCTTGATGATGAATACAACTTACCCTAGCAATATGGTAGGTTGTGTGAAATCAATATTCCTTTTTAAAATATTATTTCATACTTGCAAATATTCATGCCATGTTTGTGAAATGATGGAATGGTTGCGTGTGGGAGAAAAATTGGGATTTGATAAAGTATTTTGAAATGTGGTACAAGGTACCGAAAATGTTGGAAACAAAAATGGGAAAATGAGGGATTTATGAATGAAAGTTCGTTATGTGGAAAAGCGGCCTGTGTGGCGCGATTTCACATAACATTAAGGATAGTCTTGGGGAGCGACATCTTGCACCACTATCGTGCAACCTCATGGGTATTATGGCTCTGCCCCTGGTTTTGAATTAGTAGGCTTGGGATGGACTGCTCCTGCGGAGGACGTGGAATCACGACGGGGTGCTCGGGGGAAAGTGAGTGTGCCCGGAAGTGGCGTCATGAGAAAAAGGGATGGTGGAGAGCACCTCGGATTCCTAAAGGAAAAAGGGGGTCATGGACCCATGATCCTTGGTCGTAGACCCGTTCTGACGGCAGTGTGGTATCCTTAGTCCGCTCCGGATGAACCTTGTCACAGTTATCCGTCTGTCGACGGGCAGTAGGGATAACAGGTGGCGTGAGGGTAAAGAGTACACCTTCAGCTGAAGTAAACCTGTTCGAACAGCCGTGCCCACGGTCATGGGCGCGTGCATTGATAAGTTTCCCTTGAGTAGTGTTTGGGTTGATTTTGGAAAGCAAAAATGTTGAAGGGATGGGAGCGTTACCAGAGTACGCCTTCGTGGTGTACGGCTAGCCTTAGTGGTTGGCAACGAACCTGTGTGTGTTCGGGAAGTCGAAAGGCTTCATAGAGTTAAGATGTGGTTTTGGTCTGAGTTATGGTGATGAAGGGTTTGGTGAACTGTTGGTCAATTGTTGAGCCGAGAGGAGATACCGAGAGGGGTAGTCTCGCTCTGCGGGCGAAACAATGTGACGGTATGTGAAGAGAAAAGCGTTCGTCGTTTGGATTGGAATGTGAATGGGAAATTGATGGTGTTGAATGGGGATATGTGGTTAATCGTGTTTGAGATGTGTAGCAAAGTGTTTCTTGAAAAATGTTAGGTATGCTTAGGAAAAGATTTGACCAAATTAATTTTCTCTTTCATAATCTCGATTGAGGTTGAGAACCTTAATCCCAAAAATACACTTAGAATTTTCCTGCATACTTATTAAAATAAACCCTAAGTCCTCCTTGATCCCGAATGCATCTATATTACATTCCGGAACTTGTTGAGTACTTTTTGTACTCACCCCCCTCAACATCTCCAGTTTTTGAAGAAATCGAAGGAGAAAAACTACACAGGCAAGGAAGACGTTGAAGAAAAATATCATGAGAAGTAGGGTTTCAGGCCTAGTTCCCAAGTAGATCTAGAAGGATGTTGATTGTGCTTGATGTATGTTTGCTTCCGCTGTTCTTTGTAATGATTGTTGCCGTGAGGTATGCCTCATACGGCTTTTGTATACACTATTCTGTAATCATTTAAGTATGAATGTGATGGTCTACCGTTGAATTGAATAAATATCAGGTATGATGTTGTTTCGATTCAGTTAAGTAGCCCTCATCTCGGTACGACGAAGTCCGTACGGGGCGGGGCGTTACAGGGTGGTATCAGAGCAGAACTTGGCCCTAGGAACGAAACCCTTAAAGGACCCTAGGATTAATATATGTTTATAAAGAAAAGATTATGTTCTTTGAACACCTTATTTTACTCTCATCTATTCTACCTAAGTTTTTTTTTTAAAAAAAAAAACTTGTCTCTTACTCCTTATCTATTCAAAGATTTACTAAAGGAAAGTGAGTAACTTCATCGCTTCTACGAGGAAGAATGTCACCATGGAACAACGCCACTAGAAGGAAGTCTTCACTAGCCCAAGCTTGAAGATGTTTACCTGAACGTAGTAACACCAACTCCTTATGAGTTGTAATATATTCTAGTATACGGTATTGTATTATACTATTGATTCAGATCTTCTCAGATGTGCAATCAGACTATGAAGCAAGTGACTTGGCCACATCGCCTAATTTAATTGGATCTTTTGTTTGACAAAACTGTGTACACTTTGTTTTCTACCAATTTATTTATTATCCCTCAATTGTTTACCCTTCTATAGTACATGGGTAGAAGTAATTATCATTAGATCCATAACTTCCCCCAAAACCACAAGGAATGATTCCCTAGAAGTCCTTAATCTTACTTAGATATCTAATTGTATCACATGAATAAAACATATAAGGCTTAAGAAAATCAAACGAGGCAAAATTATAATAAGAGCATTAGTCATTTTAACAAACTCCCAATGAATAGACATAACATAATTTACTAAAATCCTTATAATGATTTAGCTTAACCCTCCACCTTATAAGCTTTACTACACAGGAGAACTTACCATTAATATACATTTGTCAACTAACAATTTTTGTCAAACTAAATGTTTTAGCAAAATAGTAATCAAGAAAGCCCTAATAATACAAGCCAACAACATTAAAGATAGACCAATAGTTAAAGGACATATATCAAGGTTTGCCAGATAAAGTAAATAAACATCCACTTGATAAATGTGTTAGAAGTCCTTATAGAAATTATATGTAAACATAATCAGAAACATAATTAACTCAAAAAGGTAATTACTACTAATACGTTAAATACTACTTATCACTCAAAGTAATCAGCTTTTTTTTTAAAAAAAAATCCTGTTGAACTGATAGGCATAATTCCTCATTGTCAAATCATCTCTCATCAAAATTGAACATATTTATTTTTATCTTCAAACAAATACACCATTTATTTTATGCCTCCATAACACAGACATTAAGGGAGACCCTCCTAATTAAATTACAACTTGTAGCTATTACTCATAGAATAAAAATCATATTTATGAACCTTAATTACAATACAAATTTCAAATTCACTATGGTTAACTCGAAAACACCCTTCATAATTCATAAATATTATTCACTATCCGTATGTATATGAAATTCAGAATTTAAAATTGATCAAAAAAAAACTAACCCTAAATCTACAAAACTATTTATGTTCTATCAAACTTCAAATAAATCTTCTTGTACTATTTAAAATACACTTGTTATCATGTTATATCCTCAATCATGTGAATCACTCAAATTCCATAAGGTTGAACCTTGCTAATCAATTATAATCTATACTTATTATTCAAAGTATGAACACCCTGTCTTGAATGAAAACAAAACACATCATTTCCCGCTCTAAACCACTATTCAATTGCTAAAAATACTAAATTATCATGTTCATAACACCATTTCCCAATCTAGAGGGATAACTCCTTTGTTATTCAAAGTGTGTGCCTTTAATCCCATTAGTTACATATTGATCAAAACAAACCCTTCTTAAAAACCTAGTATTCCTTTGAATTTAAAATAAAGCTCACCCTAAGTAGTAATTACTATTGTAAAAAAAAATCCTAACACTACCGTACTAATCATATTCAAACTACTAGTCCCAGAAATTTATTGAAGATTTCTAAATAACCTAACAAACAATCCAGCTCATAAAGTGATGGAGTTCACTAGGGTAATTATACATAAACATAACAATCTCAATCAAAAAGATAAGTATCCTTACTATTCGAAAACGATAATTATCATCCAAATAAATAATTCTTAATTTTAAGATAATTCCTCATCAACTGAGCATTTCAATTTTACACATTTCATTTTTGAAAACCATAGCCCAGATATTCAGCAAGATCCTCCTACCAAATTTATGAACAATAGTTAATGCTCATAAAGCAAAAATCATATGTACAAATCATCACTATCATTTCCTATTAAAAATTCACTACACTTAATTCAAAAAAATATATACCATTCATTATTCATAAGCTTGAAAATACTATACAAATAAATTCAATTCGAAGATTATATCTTCTCTTTTCAAACGTTCTATTGTACCATCTTGGATTAATATCGAACTAGTACACTCTCGAGTGTATGCGACATCAAAGAAAAACAGATTAAATTCTCCTAATAAAAAAACATATTTACTAATCATGAGCTCCTAATATTAGAAGGTATCTTTTCTCATTTAAATTTCCTACTTTAGTCTTAAAATTCAAAATACAGAGCATCCATCTTTTATCCCTCATAGTATCCCCTCTGATTAAAATTTTGAGGTCCAAATGTTTACAACTTGAAATGCCTCTAGTCCTAAACTTATAACACTAATTACCTTCCATCCCATTTAAAAATCTTTCGATATGAAATCTTATTTTACCACTCAAAATCCACTTGTTCAAACACCAAACAGATCCACCATTCAATTTATATAAAGGCAGCATAAGTCTAGTTGAACCCTTCAAAAGAAATATATTTTGTAAATATCATTCACATTATGAAACCTCTACTTCAACATAAAGACCAAAAACACTATTCCCACCTTAAAAAAAAGAGAGTAATAAAAAAAATCAAATATATATATATATATATGTATAGTTATACATTCTAATCGAAATTGAAAATGATTTATTATTCATAAAAAAAATCTTAAATTTACTTCTCTCATTTAAACTTCCTGTTTTAGTCCTAAAAAGTTCAAATACAAAACATGAATCTGTAAAATTTCTGTTGATCCAAAAAAATCTTGTATTCAGAAAATATTCAACTCAAAATATTTCATGAGGATGCTCTCCCTAAAGTTACACCACTAATAATCATCCAGCAAGTTTCAAATTATTTAAGAAATTTACCATTTAAAAACATCAAAATTCTATCCCCAATTGGATCCAGAGTTCAATCTCTATAAGAGTAACCTGAGATCAGGTTTAACTTTACCATCCAAATTATAACTAATAACTACTATTCACAATATAAGAACTCTGTTTCTAAATCCAAAACCAAAAATATTATCCCCATCTAAAAACATGTATATTCAGGATTCAAAAATATTGACACACATATTTAGAAACACAATTTCCTAATCCGAAGGAACAACTTTCCAACTAATCCAACTTGATGCATTTAATATCATTATCAAGTCATCTTAATCTCAGAAAATACAATAATGAAAGATATATATATATATATATTTTCCATTCAAATTAAAATAAATTTTGCTCTAAGTAGCAATTATTATTCCCAAACCTCAAATACTATTTTTTTAAACGCTACCTATCATCTTGAAACACCACTAATGAATTAGAAGAACATCAAATTTTCATTCATTCCCGATCTACTCATAATATAAACAACAAATACTTTTCTACAATACTAATCATTTTCAGATTAGAAATTGGTATGAGGATTTTAATAATTATGAGGGATGTAAACATAATTATATAAACACTCAAACTAACAAGAACCTAAGCTATGTCGGCTCGTAATTGGAATACAATCTACTACTCACGTATTTATATATATACATATACAATGTGGTGCTAGATGTTAGGAGCCCCAAAACAAATGTTATAATTTACAAAAAAAATATATATATAATAGCAATATCAAAGAAGTAAAGCAAATATGAAATTAATAATCAAATGCTTTTTGGATAAAACACGTAAGAACTTCCTAATGGCCTTAGTATAATATTGATACAAATATTGATACGAAGACATTGATAGAATATCCCAAAGTTAAAATAATATTAAATAATAAAGGTAAATAACTAATAATATACGTATATATATACCCAAACCAAATTCGTAGATAAAGATCCAAAATAAACAAGAAACACTCCAAAGTTAACTAAGAAATGCCAAAGTAAAAGCATTCTAGATCTCACCAAACAATAAACACCACAATATAAATCCATATATATTATGCAAACAATTGAGCTCAACCAAAGAGATCAAGATAAACAAAAAAAAGAGGAAGGGAGAGATTAGATCCGAGATGACAACCATTCCAAGATAAGAAAACATTCAAAACTAAGGAGTTTGTCGTGCGCCCAAGGAAAGGGGATCAAGTTTCATATGGAATACAATGAGGACCTACAGAGTTCAATGAAAGCATCTATTCTGCAGTCAAGCTACAAGCCAAGAACTTTTTCAGCAAACCATCTTCCCGATACCATTGGCTTAGCTTAGAAATCTCGGGTCGAGATTTTTTTTAGGGGGGTAGGTTTGTCGCACCCTGCCGGCCGCTCCAGCCGCGCATGGCTGCGCCCGAGCTCCGGCTCGTGGCCGTGCGCCGCGTCGCGCCGCGCGCGTCGCGCGACGTCGCATCACCGCACCACGCCGCGCCTGACGCCAGCGTCCGAACGCTCTCGCCACGCCGTACGCCGCTCACGCCACCCACGCCCTCGCCTCGCCGCGGCCGTACCATCCTCGTCAGCCACACGACACGCCCACGCCCTCGCCGTTGACGCCGCGCCACTCCCGTACGCGTCGGCACGCCGCCGCCATGCCGCCGTACGTCGAACACCGCACGGACCGTCGGTCCGTCGTCGACCCCCTAGCGCCACCTCACCATTGACTCGCGTGCACCGTCTCGTCGTGTCCAGCCACCCTCACCTACGCCCGAGCATGCTCCCGTGTCGTCGCCGTCGAGCCGCACGTCGCCGCCCATACCGTCGCGCGCATAAAAGGGGCTCCCCGGCTCGCCTCAGTGCACCCACGCACTCCCCACACACTCCTCCTCGCGTTCTAGCCCTCGCCGGAGCCAACCGAGGACGACCGCGCCTGGACTTCACCGAAGCCGATCACCACCGTCACGGTTCGTTCCCCCAATCCCTCTCCCCGTTGGTCTTATCCTCGCGACATGAGTGGGAACACGATCACTAACCCTTGGTGCACCCTACCCCGCAGTCAATTTCGCCGGAACTCGCCGTCACCGGAAATCCCCAAATTTGCCACCATACACCGAGCTCCGACCAAGGTACCACCATTTTCAAATTAATTCATGCTAGAGCATCCCCATGAGTAGTAGAACATGTTCCCTAGCTCGTCGTGGTCATAGAGTAGCCGTAGCTCGCCGGCGACGAGCTCGCCCATTTTGGCATTCGGGTCACCGTCGCCAGGGCTCTACGGGCCACCGTAGCTCAATCCAAGAGCACTGGTAGCTCCGCAATGCCCTAAGGATGGTGAAAATAACCCCCGATGTCTCGCCGGAGCTCCACCGTCGCCAATAAAAATTCCAAACCGAACCTACTGTTTGCCGGTCTAAAACCCAAACCGTAGCTCTAATGCCCGATCCAACCGTTGGATATGTTCATATAGTTGTACTCTAGCTGCTGTTAAAATTTCGTAGCAATCGGAGCTAGGATGACAAAGTTATGCCCCGGAGAAGTTTCGGCCGTTGGAGGTCGTCTTCAACCTCCAGCCGCCAGCCCCCTCCGCGTCCCAGCCACTGCCAGGCGGGCCCCACTTGCCAGCAGCCCCAGCCACCGCCAAGTGGGCCCCACCAGCCAGCAGCCCAGCACTGCGCCAGGCTGGCCGCACGCTCAGCAGCGTTTTGGGCCATTTTCGGCCGGCCCATCACGAAACAGTAGCATTTTTTTTTCTGGTTTAATTTCTGGAAATCAGGACCAGGCCGGCCCAACCAAATTGAACAGTGCGTTTTCTATTTTTCTGAAATGATTTCCTGTTCGGCCCATTAGGAATAGTAGCTTTCCTGTTTTTCCGATTTTCAAAATATGTTGCAACTTTAAAAATTTGTAGAAAAATCATTTCAACTCAGAAAAATTCCATTCAAATTTCTACGAGTTTGTAAAAATCTAAACTTTACATAAATAATATTTTCCAAATATTTAAAAGATAAATAAAATATTTAATTAATTATTAACTCTAAATTCATATTAGGGGTTGAAACCGAAGTTTCGGAAGGAAACGACTTCGACGATCCCGACTATTTCCCCGAGCAAGGCAAGTTCCTTTCCTTTGAACATGTTGATCCCATGTGATTTAAAAATTAAATTTTCTATATGCACAATAGGACACACGCACACATACACCTTTCATTACGACATCGCTTGTGCGATTAAGTCAAGTAAAACCTAAAAGTTGTTGCACCTAGCCTTCCTTGATGTTGTGCTTGTATGCCTTGATAACCTTGATGATGAATACAACTTACCCTAGCAATATGGTAGGTTGTGTGAAATCAATATTCCTTTTTAAAATATTATTTCATACTTGCAAATATTCATGCCATGTTTGTGAAATGATGGAATGGTTGCGTGTGGGAGAAAAATTGGGATTTGATAAAGTATTTTGAAATGTGGTACAAGGTACCGAAAATGTTGGAAACAAAAATGGGAAAATGAGGGATTTATGAATGAAAGTTCGTTATGTGGAAAAGTGGCCTGTGTGGCGCGATTTCACATAACATTAAGGATAGTCTTGGGGAGCGACATCTTGCACCACTATCGTGCAACCTCATGGGTATTATGGCTCTGCCCCTGGTTTTGAATTAGTAGGCTTGGGATGGACTGCTCCTGCGGAGGACGTGGAATCACGACGGGGTGCTCGGGGGAAAGTGAGTGTGCCCGGAAGTGGCGTCATGAGAAAAAGGGATGGTGGAGAGCACCTCGGATTCCTAAAGGAAAAAGGGGGTCGTGGACCCATGATCCTTGGTCGTAGACCCGTTCTGACGGCAGTGTGGTATCCTTAGTCCGCTCCGGATGAACCTTGTCACAGTTATCCGTCTGTCGACGGGAAGTAGGGATAACAGGTGGCGTGAGGGTAAAGAGTACACCTTCAGCTGAAGTAAACCTGTTCGAACAGCCGTGCCCACGGTCATGGGCGCGTGCATTGATAAGTTTCCCTTGAGTAGTGTTTGGGTTGATTTTGGAAAGCAAAAATGTTGAAGGGATGGGAGCGTTACCAGAGTACGCCTTCGTGGTGTACGGCTAGCCTTAGTGGTTGGCAACGAACCTGTGTGTGTTCGGGAAGTCGAAAGGCTTCATAGAGTTAAGATGTGGTTTTGGTCTGAGTTATGGTGATGAAGGGTTTGGTGAACTGTTGGTCAATTGTTGAGCCGAGAGGAGATACCGGGAGGGGTAGTCTCGCTCTGCGGGCGAAACAATGTGACGGTATGTGAAGAGAAAAGCGTTCGTCGTTTGGATTGGAATGTGAATGGGAAATTGATGGTGTTGAATGGGGATATGTGGTTAGTCGTGTTTGAGATGTGTAGCAAAGTGTTTCTTGAAAAATGTTAGGTATGCTTAGGAAAAGATTTGACCAAATTAATTTTCTCTTTCATAATCTCGATTGAGGTTGAGAACCTCAATCCCAAAAATACACTTAGAATTTTCCTGCATACTTATTAAAATAAACCCTAAGTCCTCCTTGATCCCGAATGCATCTATATTACATTCCGGAACTTGTTGAGTACTTTTTGTACTCACCCCCCTCAACATCTCCAGTTTTTGAAGAAATCGAAGGAGAAAAACTACACAGGCAAGGAAGACGTTGAAGAAAAATATCATGAGAAGTAGGGTTTCAGGCCTAGTTCCCAAGTAGATCTAGAAGGATGTTGATTGTGCTTGATGTATGTTTGCTTCCGCTGTTCTTTGTAATGATTGTTGCCGTGAGGTATGCCTCATACGGCTTTTGTATACACTATTCTGTAATCATTTAAGTATGAATGTGATGGTCTACCGTTGAATTGAATAAATATCAGGTATGATGTTGTTTCGATTCAGTTAAGTAGCCCTCATCTCGGTACGACGAAGTCCGTACGGGGCGGGGCGTTACAATTTCCTTCCGCCTGTGACCCGTCGCCCTAATCTGATCCATTCGCATCCTGCCCAGACGCCCAGCCCCCTTTCGCGCCGCTGCCTAACATCTCGTCGCCGACCATCGTCGCGCTGCCAACCGACGCCACGCCGCTGGCCACCGTCGTGTCGCCGGCCGCCGTAGAGCTGTCTCCCGCCAACCATCTGTAGATCTCTTCAATCTTTTCTTTGCTGGCTCGTCACGCCGCTAGTCCACCACAGCTTGGGGCCGCCGCCGGGGCTTGGAGTCACCGCCTGCCAGTCGGCCACCGCATCCACCATTCCTCCAAGAGTAGATCCACTGGCCAGTGGTCGCTGCATTCTCCATCCGCGATTATAGCCCCCAGAACCAAAAGGTCCTTTCTCTTCTACAGTTTTCTTTCTGTGATGTACTGAGCTACAGTTTTCTTCTGCAGTTCAATATGCGTTGGTGGTGCTTATACTTGTTTTTTGTGTGTGTACATGTTGTGTGAATGTTGAACTTGTAAATTGATGGATAGAAATAGAAATAGTTTAACTTCTTCAGATTTGATTGTTAAACACTTAAACTTATCTTAAACTGATCTTGATTTGCTACTTAATTATATTGTATTGTCATGTGAGGATGTTATTGTTTAAGAACATTTATCTAGGTGTGTATTTCTATCTGTATGTTGAAGTATTGAACTAACAATGGCTTTATAATGTTTCTGTGATTATTATTTTTATATGTATTACTAATATTATATATAATATATATGTATCGGCGTATCTATGTTTTTTGAAAAATGTCATATCGCCGTATCGCGTATCCGTATCCACGTATGTGGGAAACCTAGTCAGTTATTTCTTTTGCACTTTCTTCTCTTCCACACACAAGCCCAAAGGGCATTGTCCCCTTCAAATACCAGAATTTGCTAGCCACCCTAATTTCATATGACATGTCCGGTCAAATATGAAGAAGATATATAAAACATCAATGATACATCAGTACTCCGTATCATCCACGAGTTGTCCCTTGACGTCTTTTTGTAGCTACAACCTTGGCTCCGTGAGAAACTTGGTAGGATTGCACTCATGCATGCCAAACTGCTCCAATACGTTCTTTGCATATGCTTCGTGCCAGAGCCGGTCCTGAGATTTCGGGGGCCTAGGGCAAACCAAAATTTATGGGCCCTTATATATAACAATAATATAATAATATGATATTTATATATAACAATAATATAATAATATGATATTTTAATATGAAAGTGTATGATATTTTGGATGATTATGCAATAAATTGATTTAACTATAGTTGTATTGCATATATACGTCAAAGCTAACATGTCGGTTCATAGAAACCATGCTCGATAATCATGGAAGGGATTGGTATATGTATGCATAAAACTAACAACCGAAATCATGCAAATTACATGGATATCACTGACCATACATGCGAATATTACTAACATAATATGTATATATAAGAAATCTAACTGATACATCATTAAAATATATCAAAAATAATATTCATACAGAATAATATGTCTACGAAAAAAAGGGGTGGATTGTACACGTGTACCTACTTATACATTGGTAGACCTAAGATTTTGCCAATCGATATGTTACGTCAAAATCTCTATATGTAATTCGGTAAAAATATTTTCTAATTGAGTAAATAATTATTAAATTTGTGCTATAATTTATTTTTCTAATAATACAAATAATTATTAAAAATTTTACTAGAATAATTTTATTTCTCAAGTAGATGAACAACAAACAAGAAAAGGAAAAAATCCTTGAATTATATTCAAAGCCACTAGGAATTGAACTCAAAATCGTATATTTAAGTTACATTTGCTTAACAAATACATCACTAAATGCTTTTCAAAATTCTAAATAATATATTTTTTACTATATCCTTATATATATATATACATGCGCGGGGGCCCTTCGGCTTTGGGGGCCCGGGGCAGCCGCACTACCGCCCCCCCTCAGGGTCGGCTCTGCTTCGTGCTTGATGGACATTCCATTATCACCTTGTGTCACTTCAATCCTAAGGTAGTAGTACAGAACCTGAGGTCACTCATCTCGAATTCAGCCATCATCTGCTTCTTGAATTCAGCAATAGCAGTTGGTTCTTAGCTAGTCACAATATAGTCATCTACATACACCCCGACAAGAATACCCGTGTTGTCTTTACCTTGGGCATACATGGGATGCTCATGTTTGCATATTGAGAAGCCTAATTCTTTCATGCTTCGATCAAGGCCCTCGGCGCTTGCCAAATACCATACAAGGACTTATGTAGCTTGTAAGCAAGGTTATCCTTTCCCTTCACCTCATATCCTTCTAGCTATTGCAACATACACTTCTTCCTATAGCTCATCGATGAGGAATGTTGACTTGACGTCTAGGTGGTGCACCTGCCACTCATGGTTTGCTACCATAGTGAGGATTACATGAACTGTGTCTAGATGAGCAACTAGCATAAACACCTCCTCAAAGTCAATTCCTTGATGCTACACATATCCTTTCACAACAAGTATTGCATTGTGTTTGATCAACTCCCCATTAGTGTTCCTTTTGACTTTATAAACCCACTTAAGACCAATGGCTTTGTGCCCAGCCAGAAGCTTAACAAGTGACCAAGTTAAATTCTTCTCAATCGACTCGATTTCCTTGCCCATTTCATCCTCCCATTCTGGTTGGCCAACTGCGTCATGATAGCACGATGGCTCCTTCATTATCAGCAACAATAAATCCTCATTAGCATCCTGATCCACCAAATCAACCCAATGAGCTTGTTTCATAATACTCTAGATGAGCTTGTACCGAACAGGACCATGGTGAGGTTCTTGGTGTGGTCAGTGTCGAGGTTCTTGTAGTATCCACATCATCATGTGCCACCTCTACCTCCGCAGTAGGAAGCCTTGCCTAGGTAGCTTGTTCTCTTGACACCGCAAGATCAACAACACCATGATTCCCTCTTGCGTTGGCAACATCATCTATTGTAGCAGGAAGTTCTTCGAGGATGAACTCTAATGATTGCATGACCTCCGCACCAGCATCCCAACACAATGCCACATGATCTTCAAATTGTACATCATGACTTACATGGAATTTATTTCATCGGGGATCAAATAAATGATGAGCCTTGCTCCCATCCTTGATGTCAAGATACACCATCAGTTGGCTGCAATCATCGAGTTTCTTTAGATGCGGGGTGGTGATCTTTGAGTGTGTTGTGCAGCCAAACACACGAAGATGACCAAGGTGTGGCTTCCTTCCATTCCAAGCTTCAAACGGAGTGCGGCTGCCCATCACCTTCATCGGCAGCCAGTTGAGGAGGTAGATGGTGTGCATCATCGCCTCACCCCTAGAATTTTCGTAGCATTGACATGCTTTTCAACAAGGACCAAGCCATGTTCATCACGGTGCAATTTTGCCTTTCTACCACTCCATTTTATTGTGAAGTGTATGGTGCAGTGTAGTGATGATCGA
Source organism: Zizania palustris (assembly GCA_019279435.1). Classification (NCBI taxonomy): domain Eukaryota; kingdom Viridiplantae; phylum Streptophyta; class Magnoliopsida; order Poales; family Poaceae; genus Zizania; species Zizania palustris. The sequence goes on along the minus strand of JAAALK010000082.1, from coordinate 79,445,854 downwards.
CCTTGACATCTTCGCATAGCCGTGTGAACCTAACAGAGAGAAACTCTCCCTCCTGATCTATGCACAAGGTTTTAATCCTACTGTATCAAGAATTCTCCACCAATGCCTTGAACTTTGTGAACGCTGAGAGTGCATGGTCTTTTGATCTAAGCACATACATCCACATCCAATGAAAGTAATCATCAATAAGAAGCATAAAGTATTAATTACCACCAATTGTCACTGGCATGATCAGACCACACAAATCTGCATGGATTAATTAGAGTGGTTTCTCCGCACGTTACTGGGAACAGGTTCGTGGTTTTCTTGGCTACCAAATAGGAATGGCATATTTGATGTGGGTGATTAATCATCGGTACTCCATTTGCCATCTCCTTGTTAGCAACATCTTCAATGCTAGGAAGTTGGCATGACCCAACCGTGCATGCCACAACCACGCCGGGACATCCAAGATCGCTAGAAGACAAATGTGATGGGACAGCTTGAGGTTGATCTTGTAGAGATGGTTTAGCGATCGTCTCACATTCATGATCAGCTGCGTCAGACCCTTCGTGACCACCTCGAGTTCATCTTCATCTATGATCACATTGTGGCCATTCTTCATGAACTTCCCCAGAGTAGGCTGGGGATGTAGTACACATTCTCAAGGAGCCATTGCTCTCCATTCATGTAAGCAAAAAGAATCGACCCCTTTCCTTTAATTTCCACCGATATACCATCACCAAATCTCACCCTACATGTGGAATTCTCATCTAGTTACTGGAATTTCCTTTTGTCACTAGTCATGTGGTTGCTTGCACCATTATCGAGGAACCATGTTGTAGTCGACGAGGCCCTGGACTTGGCTTGATGTAGTTCCTGCCACACCCTATCCTCATTTAGCAAAACAATCTCTTGAGTGTCATGCTGCATGTTCACCTATCATGACTGCTCCTCCGTCACTACAAGAAGCAATGCCAGCTCATTAGTAGCTTGTGTAAGGTGTACCTCCACCTTCTTCTTCAGTGCCTTGCATTGCGTGGAGTAGTGACCCATCTCATTGCAGTTGTAGCAGTTGTTGTGACTCTTGTCATGCTTTGCACCACTAGGTCTGTTACTGCCTTTGGTGTCCTAAGCCTCGCTACACCCTCCTTTGTCATGGCCGCCACCACGCTGCAACCACCTCGACCTCGATTGCCTCCATTTGTGGGTGCTTTGCTCTTCTAGACTGAGTGAGGAGAAGGTAGTCATTGACAGTTACTCCACCACTGGTTCCTCGCAGCTTTGTACGCTCATCGAACACCTTCAGTTGAGAAATCGCCTCCTCGAATAACATCATATCGGTGTCACCAAATTGCTCGACACCAATGATGATGGGTAAGTAACGACCTAGCATTGTGTCTGTTGGACCGAAACAATATATTTCTAGCTTTGGAGTTAGAATTATACTGATCTTTTTCTGCCTGAGTAGTGCGGGTTTTAGGGATGGAGTATTGTGAACACACAATCTCCCATATTGCATTTACTTGGCTTAGTAAGTAAGCCTCCATGCACACCTTCCAATATGCAAAATCAGTTCCATTGAGCAGAGGTATTTTACTAACTCTGTCCATGTCGCCAAAAGATCAAAAAACCGGTTAAGGTCAACTGGTGATCTTAACCAAGCTCTGATACCAATTGTTGGACTGAAACAGACGACTAGAGTAGGGCGTGAATGGGAGGTTTTAAAATTCTGTTCTGCTGGACAGGCTTCGAACACACCCTTCGAAGTATCTAGTTCGGAGGTATCGAACACACTCCGAACACAGGCTTCGAATGGGGTACAAGTTCGAAGTTTAGAACACATTGCTCACACTCAGAAACCCAAAAACACACTGAACTCTACAAAGACAGTGCAGCTCCGCACACGAGGTGCCTTCGAGCAGGCTTCGCACTGCTGTACTTCGCACAAGTACGTTTCCCTCTAAGAGCTCTGAACATATACTCCGCACTAGTAACAGGTACTAGGCTTCACACTTCGGAGTGCTATTACCAGAGAAAACTGACTGCACTGAGGACTTCGACTTATGAGAAAAGACAAGACCTCAAATCCACACTTCGCATAGTGCTTCGCTAGTAATCAGTGAGGACTTGCCTCCAGTTTACACAAAGCGAATACACACTGAGTTACTAGCAAAAATCACATAGATGAGAGGAAAACAAACTTCATCAGAGTTGAACAAGAGTGAGAACTCATTGATAGAGAACGAAGTGAAACGTAGAAAACTCAACTCATGTAGTGCAGACCACAGATACAAGTTCAAGCAATAGATAAAAAACAGAATGAAAATTTCATTGCTTAGAACAGGAAACACAAAAACTCACAAGTTCAGAGAACACTTCTTGGCAACTGATCAAAGCTATAGGGGAAACAGAAGGTTCAAAAATGAAGTGCACAATGTTACCGTAGCCCTTAGCCTGCCTCTCCTTTTATAGACACTACTCTGACTTGTGAATAGACTACAATACCCCTAGGGTTTACATCATTTTTGTCTCAACCAGACATGGGGGTACAGATGGTAGTCTACTTTATTGGAAGCTCCTTTTGTCAGCTTCGCAGGGCAAACAATATCGACTTTTGCATAGCAGACACGATCAGCTTTTGCAAAGTGGAATCTTTTGGAGCCCACTTCGCACACGAGGTGTGCAGAGGCTTCGGCAACATGCTTCGAACCCAAAGGCCTTCGCTTCACCGAATTCAATCTTAGATACATTAATGGTTTTGAGCCAAAGTTGTCAAAGCCCTTGAGCCTTTGCAACATCACCTCCGGAGTGGATCATCATGGCTTCGCAACTACTCCTAGCTCGAACTCCGTCAGTCCGTGTACCGAAGCCATGCATGACCAAAGTACTTCAAGTCATCCACACTCTGAACCCCCACCTTAGAAGTATCTTAACCACCTTTTGAAGTCCCTCCTTCGTCCTAGGCCTCCGCATGTAGCACTTTCATAAGCACTGCTTCGTAGTGTCTTAGCCCAGAGCACACTCTCGAAGAGCCTTACCAGGACCATGCCTTCGATGCACCTTGACTTCTGAGACCTTCGTCAGGTGTCCTTACAAGTGTTTCCGTCCGGATCACACTTGGGAGCCTTGCCTCCATTCTGAGGACTTCGTCTGCCATCCTTCGAAGTTACCCTTTCGGAGTCGCCCTTTGAAGTGCCTCGCCTTCGAGGACTTTGCCTCGGGGTACCTTCAGCCGGAGCCACCCTCTGCACTTTCTGCCTTCGTCTGCCGCACGTTGACTCGAGGACCGACCTCGACCATACGCAGCCTTCGTGACCGAGCTCCCCGCTCGCCTAGCATCAAGCTCCTTGTTTGAACCAGGTTCACCTTCTACGAATGGTGAGAAACCAAGGGTGGTTTCGGTGTATGTGATGAGTGATTGACAGGATTTTTACCCTCTGTTCGAAGGGTACCTCCGAAGGGGCTTCGGAGGTGGTACCTCCGAAGGGTGTTCGGAGGTGTGTCACCGAAGTGTGTTCGGTGTTTGCTTGCTGCAGCTGTGCAGCGGAGTGTGCCTGTCGGAGGGGTCCGGCAGTACACGATGACTGGGTTCGTACCGATGGCTTCGGTACTTTGGGCGGTACACCGGAGTGTGTGCCGGAGGTTGCTAACCCGGAGAGGTCTCCGGAGTACTGGATACACTTGTCTGTTTGTCTGTGGTGCGCAGGGACCTCGGAGGTGACGGACAGGGTTCGAGCCAGGTGAACTTGGGTCAAGCGGGTGGCTTGATGCCAGGGGAGCGGGGAGCTCCGTCACGGTGGCTGCGAAGGTGGTCCGGGTCGGTCCTCGGGTCGAGGCGTGCCAGGTGAAGGCAGAGAGTGCGGAGCGTGGCTCCGGCTGAAGGTACTCCGAGACAAAGTCCTCGGAGGTGAGGCACTTCGAAGGTACTCCGAATGGAGTGACTTCGGAGTTGGTGGATCAAATCCTCTGTGGAGGCAAGGTGTTCGAAGTGTGCTCCGGAGGGAGACACTCGAAGGTGGCCCGACGAAGGTCTCAGAAGTCGAGGCGCATCGAAGGCATGGTCCGGGTGAGGCTCGTCGAGGAGTGTGCTCGGGAAGAGGCACTGCGACGGAGTGCTCATGGAATGCTTCATGCGGAGGCCTTGGACGAAGAAGGGACTTCGAAGGGTGGTACTCCGAAGGTGAGGCCTCGGAGTGAGGATGACTTGAGGTGCTTCGGCCATGCATGGCTTCGGTACACGGACGGACGGTGTTCGAGCTCGGAGTAGCTGCGAAGCCGTGGTGATCCACTCCGGAGGTGGTGGTGCGAAGGCCCAAGGGCTTTGACGGCTTCGGCTCAAAACCGTCACTGTATCGAAGGATTTCTTCGGCGGAGCGAAGGCCATCAGGCTGCAGGCTTCTCGCCGAAGCTACCGCACCTTCGCGTGCGTTGGGAGGTTCCAGAAGTCAACTCTGTAAAGGCTGACACTGTCTGTTCTGAAAAAGGCTGACACTGTCCCCTCTGCAGCTGACAGAGAAGCCTCCAAAATAAAGGTGGACTACCTTTTGTACCCCTTAGTTCTATAGAGACAAATCTGTTGTAAACCCTAGGGGTAATGTAGTCACTTCCTTAGGATGAAGCCGTGGGCTATAAATATGGGGGCTCGGTAGGTAACATTTAACACTTTGAGCATTTACTGTTGAGCTCCTGTAGACAGACCTCGCTGTATTCATTCTGAGTTCAATTTATTTTGTGTTCCTTGTTCAAGCGGCGAAGCCCTGCTTCTGTGTGCTTTTGCTTGAGCTCGTATTGCATACCTCGCTAGTCTTAGTGCACCGAAGCTTGTTTTGGCGAAGGGTGTTTTTATCGCGAAGTGTGTTTTTCAGTGTGCTGTCGCTCTGTGTAACACGAGGCAAGACCTCACTGCTTACTAGCGAAGCCCTGTTCTGTTCCCGTAGTGCTTCTTGTGTCGAAGCCCTTAGCGTAGTCCATTTGCGTGTGCGTGTAGACCTTCGGGTACGAAGCCCAGCACCCGTTGCTGTCGCCAAGTACTTGGTCGAAGTCCTCAGAGGGCTGTCCACTCTTGCGAAGGGTGAAGTGCGAAGCCTGCTCGAAGCACCTCGTGTGCGGAGCCTGCACTGACTTAGCAGAGTAGATTTTCGAGGGTTGTTGGTGGAGCGAAGTCTTCTTGGCTTCGAACTTTTGCTCCTTCGAAGCCTGTGTTCGGAGCTGTCGAAGTATCTCCGAACCAGACCTTCGAAGGTTGTGTTCGAAGCCTGTTCCGCAGAAGACAGAACAGAACCGAAGGCTAAGTTTTTAGCCAGAAATTTTAAAGCTCCCATTCACCCCCCCTCTGGTCGCCGTTTCCGGTCCAACAATTGGTATCAGAGCAGGTTAAGATCACCAGTTGACCTTAACCGGTTTTGTGATCTGTTGGCGACATGGATAGAGGCAGTAAAATTCCTCTGTTCGATGGGACAGATTTTGCATACTGGAAGGTGCGCATGGAGGCTTACTTGTTAAGCCAAGGAAATGCTATTTGGGAGATTGTGGACTCACAATACTCCATCCCTGATACCCGCACCACTCAAACTGAAAAAGATCAGTACATTGCCAACTCGAAGGCAAGGAACATATTGTTCATTGGTTTGAGTCGGAGTGAGTTTGATAGGGTACAGCACCTTAGGACTGCTAGGGAGATTTGGACAACACTCACTGTCTTTCATGAGGGCTCGGCTCAGATTAAGGCCAGGCGCCAAAGCACCTACAATCAACAGTATCAGCTGTTTGTGCAGGCACCTGGTGAATCTGTAGATGCCATGTTTTCTCGCTTTGACGCGATAGTGAGTAACTTGCGATCCAACGGGACGCTTGCTTACAGTGATCACGATAGGGCTATCAAGCTTCTCTATGCTCTTGACCGTAGCATATGGGAGGTGAAGATATCCAGCATTGAGGAGTCCACAGGCTATGACACTCTAACCTGTGATGAACTCTTTAGCAAGCTGAAGTCCACAGAGATTGCCAAGGCATCTCTTGCAGTGCACAGAAGCTCTTTGCCACAGCCATTGGCATTGGTTTCTAGCACTAGCCGTGGCACCACTGCAGAACCAAGCACATCAGGCACTTGTGTTCTAGCAGATGGTTTTGCTTTGTCCTCCCTGGTCTCCGTCACAAAGGAGCAGGTGGATACTCTAGCTGATGATGAGCTTGCTCTCATTGCCCGGAGGTTCACCCGCTTTCATCATGAGAGACGGGATCAGAGGAGAAGTGGTTTTAGTGGCTGCTATGAATGTGGCGACACCTCTCACATCAAGGCCAATTGCCCCAAGGTCAAAAAGAGAGATGAGAGTGAGCGCCCCAAATACCACAAGAAGGAGAGGAAGCCCTTTGTGAAGGGCAAGCGCGGCAAGATGGCTAAGAAAGTAGCCAAGGCCGCTTCCAGAGCTTTTGTTGCTGCTCTCAGCGACATCGACACATCCTCAACTGAGGAGTCGAGCTCTGAGGAGGAGGAGTCCCCAAGGAAGGAGGACAAAAAGGACAAGAAGGGACGTGACTTCACCGGCCTTTGCTTCATGGCCGACAGCGATCACAGCGGCGATGAGCTTGACTCATCTGAGGTAAACCTATCATCTGACCAGCTTCTAATTAAATTAGATGAGCTAAATGAAGTTGTGCTTGGTCAGGATAGATTACTTGTGCAAGCCGCTAGAGAAAGAAAAGACCTTAGACTTAGGCTAGAAAATGTATCTACTGAATATGCCATGCTTAAGTCTAAATTTGATGATGCTGAATGTGAATCATGTTCTGTTGTCATGGGTGAGCTTGCTCAGTTGCGTTCTGTTCATGCTCAAACTCTTTCTGAGCTTGAAACTGCACAGAAGCAGCTTTTGGAGGTGGATTCTAGACCTCATGAAATTATTGATTGTATGAACTGCTCTTTATTGCGCGATAGCATTAATTTACGTGATAAGCATGTTCATGATCTAGAGACTAGATTGGAGAGGGCCGGTAGTTCTAAGGATGTGCAACCTGTTTGTGACACTTGCATTACCCTTAAGGACCAGCTAGGCACTGTCAGAGAGCGAGCTGAAAATCTCATGTCCGAAAATGAATACCTTCTTTCTGTGGTGAACAAATGCACTGAGGGGAAGGGTAGGATGGATTTGCTCTTGGCCAAGACCAAGTTGTGTGCTGACAGAGCCGGGGTAGCTCTAGGTTTGGGTTTTGAGAGGATAGCTTCAGACAGTAAGACCAAAACTGTTTTTACCTCTCCTACCACCCTAGAGAAAGAGAGAGCTCTGTTGGACACCCCTCCAGCCAAAAAGCCTACCCATCCACCAAAGAAAACCACACCTCCTACCAAGAGAAATCCTCCCAAGAAAACCACTCAAAAGAAACCCAAGGAGCCTGTGAGAGTTGCTCCTATGACCCATGAGAGTGCCCCCAGGAGAGTGTTTCACTGTTCTTATTGTCAGAGGGCGGGTCATTTGGTTGGTTTATGTTTCCGTCGCATCAAGGATGAGCGACGTGCACAGGCGATGAGCTATCAGGACATGCATTACCCATCTTTAGGTATGCATGAGTCTGAGTTCTACTCTCGTCCTGTTTTAGAGGCTCCTCGTGCTTCTCGGAGAGGTTTTGCTCCTCGAGGTGTTCACCATGTTCCATATGGTGGTAGACCTCGGGCGAGTAGGTTTGTACCTCGTCAGAGTAGGAGACCTCTACATGCTTTTCGTTCTTTGCATGTAGGTAGACCTCGCACTTTGCATCATTCTGATTTTCATGTGCGTAGACCGTCTACTTTTACTGTGCCTACTACTCGTGTCACTCAGTGCTGGATGCCTCGTCATTATTTTACTCACCCCAGCACTGAGCGATCGAGGCGTTCTTATCATGTGTAGGCGACAGGTCGAGGCTTGGAGGGCACGTGGATCATGGACTCCGGTTGTTCGCGCCACATGACCGGAGATGCAAATTGGTTCTCCAGCCTCACCACAACCAAGCAAAGGGAACATATCACCTTCGGAAACAATCGAAGGAGTAGAGTGAAAGGTAAAGGTGTGGTAAGAATTAATTCAAACTTCACTCTCAAAGATGTTGCTTTGGTTGAGAATCTGGGATACAATTTGCTGTCTGTATCTCAGTTGCTTGATGAGGGCTTCGAAGTGCGATTTCATCGCGATACTTCGCAAGTGCTCAATTCTGATGGCGTTGTTGTGTGTAAGATCTTTAGGGTTGGGAGAGTTTTTGGAGCTGATTTTTCTGGGTCGTCTGGTTCTTCTCATTGTCTTGTTGCACATTCGACTTCTGAGCTTTGGAAGTGGCATAGGAGACTGGGGCATATGAGCTTTGAGTTGCTCGCTCGTCTGAGCGCCCTAGGTTTGATCCGAGGATTGCCCAAGCTCAAGTTTGAGAAGAATTTAGTTTGCGCTCCTTGTCGACATGGTAAAATGATTGCCGCTTCGCATTCGCCAGTCACAACAGTGATGACTGAACAACCCGGAGAACTTCTCCATATGGACACTGTAGGTCCTTCTCGGGTTAGTTCTTTAGGCGGCAAGTGGTATGTTTTAGTTATTGTCGACGATTTCTCTCGCTACTCTTGGGTCTTCTTTCTTGCCAGCAAGGACGAAGTGTTTTCACACTTTCGGAGCTTGGCTTTGAGACTGTTCACTGAACTCCCAGGTGCATTAAAATTCATTCGAAGCGATAATGGCACCGAATTCAAAAATAGTCTCTTTGTTGACTTTTGCATGGAGCATGGCATAGAACATCAATTCTCTGCTCCGCGGGTTCCTCAACAGAATGGTGTTGTTGAGAGGAAAAACCGCACTTTGGTTGAGATGGCTAGGACGATGCTTGACGAGCATAGGACTCCTAGAAAATTCTGGGCTGAGGCCATGAACACTGCTTGCTACATCTCAAACCGAATTTTCTTGCGCTCAATTTTAAACTTGACATCTTATGAGCTGCGTTTTGGGAGACAGCCCAAGGTTACTCATCTTCGAGTTTTTGGCTGTCGCTGTTTCATCCTAAAGCGTGGAAATTTGGATAAATTTGAGTCGCGATCTTCTGACGGGATCTTTTTGGGCTATACTACTCATGGTCATTCCTATCGTGTTTATAACTTGGAAACTAACACTGTCATCGAGTCATGTGATGTGACTTTTGATGAATCAACCCCCTCTGTTAGTTCTGCTCTTGAACAGGCAAATGAACACGACATGGAACAGACCCTATTCGAAGACGAAGATCCCGGAGAGTTCGAGGATGAACCCCTACTACCCTCGACATCGACCCCCGAAGCTGACCCCGCTTCTACTACTTCGGCACGAGGTCCCGAAGCGACTACCTCAACATCGGTCATCTTGGACCATTCCAACGCACAAGTTGAGGGGGAGACTGCATCCCGCCGCGAGGCTCCACATCATGTCCAAAGGATGCACCCGCCCGAGCAGATCATTGGTGAGCTTGATCAAAGGGTAACACGCTCTCATGCCCATTTCACTAATGCTGCTTTTGTTGCTTCTTTCGAGCCTTTAGATGTTAGTCATGCACTTTCTGATTCTAGTTGGATCAATGCCATGCATGAAGAGCTTGAGAATTTTGAAAGAAACCAAGTCTGGACTTTAGTTGATCCTCCACCAAATGTTCATTTCATTGGAACAAAATGGATTTTTAAAAATAAACAAGGGGAGGATGGGACTATAGTTAGAAACAAGGCTAGACTTGTAGCTCAGGGCTTTTCTCAACTAGAAGGGATTGATTTTACTGAAACTTTTGCACCTGTTGCTCGCCTTGAGGCCATTAGGATTTTGCTTGCCTTTGCGACATCCCGGGGATTCAAACTCTATCAAATGGATGTCAAAAGTGCTTTTCTTAATGGCTTCATAGGTGAAGATGTTTATGTAAAACAACCCCCTGGTTTTGAAAACCCCAAGTACCCACATAAAGTCCTTAAACTTCATAAGGCTCTTTATGGACTCAAGCAGGCCCCTCGGGCTTGGTATGATAGACTTAAGTCTTTTCTGCTTGAGCGAGGGTATTTGATGGGCTCTATTGATAAAACTTTGTTTACTCTCAAGCATGGCAAAGATTTCCTCCTAGTTCAGATTTATGTGGATGATATCATCTTTGGTGGCTCTTCTCATGCTTTGGTTGCCGAGTTTGCAGATACCATGAGCAGGGAATTTGAAATGTCGATGATGGGTGAACTCACCTTTTTCCTTGGTTTGCAAATCAAGCAAAGCAAACAAGGTACTTTTGTCCACCAGACAAAGTACACCAAGGACCTGCTCAAGAAGTTCGACATGTCCGATGCGAAGCCCCTCGCCACTCCAATGGCTACTTCTGTAGCATTGGACCCTGACGAAGATGGAGAAGTCGTAGATCAGAAGGAGTTCCGAAGCATGATCGGCTCCCTCCTCTACTTGACTGCCACTAGGCCGGACATACACTTCGCAGTATGTCTGTGCGCTCGTTTTCAGGCTTCACCACGAGCTTCGCACCGCCAAGCGGTTAAGCGCATTCTAAGGTATCTCAAACACACCCTTGAATTTGGCATATGGTATTCATCGTCTTCATCTTTATGTCTTAGAGGTTATTCTGATGCGGACTTTGCTGGGTGTAGAATTGATAGGAAGAGTACCTCTGGTACTTGTCATTTTCTGGGTACGTCTCTGGTTTGCTGGTCTTCCCGCAAACAGTCTAGTGTTGCACAATCGACGGCTGAGGCCGAATATGTTGCTGCAGCTAGCTGTTGCTCTCAGATTTTGTGGATGGTTTCCACTTTGCGGGATTTCGGGTTAGATTATAAGAGTGTTCCACTTTTCTGTGATAACACTAGTGCTATTTGTATTGCAAACAACCCGGTTCAGCACTCCAGAACCAAACACATTGATGTACGGTATCATTTTCTCAGAGATCACAATGAGAAGGGTGATATTGAACTTCAATATGTTGATACCCAACACCAGCTTGCCGACATTTTTACAAAACCCCTCGATGCTTCTCGATTTGCTTATTTGCGTGGGGAACTTGGCATTTGTCACCCTTACGGCATTTTGTGAGGGGGAGCTGATTTTAATTGTCTTGCATATGCTCATTATGTGTGGAATTGCACTTACATCTTTTGCTATTATATGCCTGCTTTTAATTCAAAAGAAATCATGTCAGCTCAGCTCTATGAAATATGTCTGGAACATTGATTGTGCATGATGTTTTATTTTCTAAAAATCAAAATTTGCTCATCGCACAATCTTGTATCTAGCTTGATTAGGCAGGACTGCTTTTAGCTATCTTTTATCTACTTGACAGCAAGACACTGTTCCTTGGATGCTAAAATTTGCAACTTGAAAACTTGTGTTCTTTATTCATGGATATTCATCAAAATATTTCATTCATCTAAATCAAAATCAAAATCCATGATTTGTCTGGTTTAAATGAAAAGATCCAGGAGGGTTTGTTTGTCGCACTACTCTATTCTAGACTGCTTACCATTGCACTTTGGTCTGAACTGGAATAGTGTAGTGTATGCCAAAATCACCGCCTTAAGCTTCAGATGGCTTTCATGCCTAGGCTTGGCCTGATTGGAAAGTATAAGGTGGACAAACAAATAACCCCTGGCATTAAGAAAAAGAACAACAAAATGAATTGCTCATCAAGGTTGCTTTCACAGCTCCTTTTGAACAAAACTTGTCTGTCTAGGGTAGAACTTGTTAGCTTTGCGCAGTCCTTGCCTTCACATGTCTAGCTGCTGTGATTAAGTGGTGATGCGTTTACTTCCAAAATGACAAAATCACATGCCATCATCTTGTTTCACAGAATGTTAAATTGAGCTGAGCACATGATCATTAGTGTTAATGTTGGCATATTTTTGCATTATATGTCTTTGCAATTCTATTCATTTCGAAGCCTTGCATTTTTTGACTGCTCCTTGATGCTTGCATTGCCAAAGGGGGAGAGATTTGCCTTGTTCTCTGTCGCAAGAAGGCATAATTTCGCAAGGGGAGAGATTTTTGACATAAAGGGGGAGAAGAATTTGCTTAACTCAGGGGGAGTTCTTATCAAGGGGAGATTTGCCAAAAAGGGCTTTTATTCTTTTTCAAAGGGGGAGAAAAAATTCTTTTATCAAGTGACATGCTTTGGCTCTTTTCTGAGTTTTTATGGTCACTTGCGTGCTAAAATTTTTACATTTTCTTGAACTTCAATTTGGTTGTCAATGCACTCATCAAGGGGGAGTTTGAGAAACCAAGGGTGGTTTCGGTGTATGTGATGAGTGATTGACAGGATTTTTACCCTCTGTTCGAAGGGTACCTCCGAAGGGGCTTCGGAGGTGGTACCTCCGAAGGGTGTTCGGAGGTGTGTCACCGAAGTGTGTTCGGTGTTTGCTTGCTGCAGCTGTGCAGCGGAGTGTGCCTGTCGGAGGGGTCCGGCAGTACACGATGACTGGGTTCGTACCGATGGCTTCGGTACTTTGGGCGGTACACCGGAGTGTGTGCCGGAGGTTGCTAACCCGGAGAGGTCTCCGGAGTACTGGATACACTTGTCTGTTTGTCTGTGGTGCGCAGGGACCTCGGAGGTGACGGACAGGGTTCGAGCCAGGTGAACTTGGGTCAAGCGGGTGGCTTGATGCCAGGGGAGCGGGGAGCTCCGTCACGGTGGCTGCGAAGGTGGTCCGGGTCGGTCCTCGGGTCGAGGCGTGCCAGGTGAAGGCAGAGAGTGCGGAGCGTGGCTCCGGCTGAAGGTACTCCGAGACAAAGTCCTCGGAGGTGAGGCACTTCGAAGGTACTCCGAATGGAGTGACTTCGGAGTTGGTGGATCAAATCCTCTGTGGAGGCAAGGTGTTCGAAGTGTGCTCCGGAGGGAGACACTCGAAGGTGGCCCGACGAAGGTCTCAGAAGTCGAGGCGCATCGAAGGCATGGTCCGGGTGAGGCTCGTCGAGGAGTGTGCTCGGGAAGAGGCACTGCGACGGAGTGCTCATGGAATGCTTCATGCGGAGGCCTTGGACGAAGAAGGGACTTCGAAGGGTGGTACTCCGAAGGTGAGGCCTCGGAGTGAGGATGACTTGAGGTGCTTCGGCCATGCATGGCTTCGGTACACGGACGGACGGTGTTCGAGCTCGGAGTAGCTGCGAAGCCGTGGTGATCCACTCCGGAGGTGGTGGTGCGAAGGCCCAAGGGCTTTGACGGCTTCGGCTCAAAACCGTCACTGTATCGAAGGATTTCTTCGGCGGAGCGAAGGCCATCAGGCTGCAGGCTTCTCGCCGAAGCTACCGCACCTTCGCGTGCGTTGGGAGGTTCCAGAAGTCAACTCTGTAAAGGCTGACACTGTCTGTTCTGAAAAAGGCTGACACTGTCCCCTCTGCAGCTGACAGAGAAGCCTCCAAAATAAAGGTGGACTACCTTTTGTACCCCTTAGTTCTATAGAGACAAATCTGTTGTAAACCCTAGGGGTAATGTAGTCACTTCCTTAGGATGAAGCCGTGGGCTATAAATATGGGGGCTCGGTAGGTAACATTTAACACTTTGAGCATTTACTGTTGAGCTCCTGTAGACAGACCTCGCTGTATTCATTCTGAGTTCAATTTATTTTGTGTTCCTTGTTCAAGCGGCGAAGCCCTGCTTCTGTGTGCTTTTGCTTGAGCTCGTATTGCATACCTCGCTAGTCTTAGTGCACCGAAGCTTGTTTTGGCGAAGGGTGTTTTTATCGCGAAGTGTGTTTTTCAGTGTGCTGTCGCTCTGTGTAACACGAGGCAAGACCTCGCTGCTTACTAGCGAAGCCCTGTTCTGTTCCCGTAGTGCTTCTTGTGTCGAAGCCCTTAGCGTAGTCCATTTGCGTGTGCGTGTAGACCTTCGGGTACGAAGCCCAGCACCCGTTGCTGTCGCCAAGTACTTGGTCGAAGTCCTCAGAGGGTTGTCCACTCTTGCGAAGGGTGAAGTGCGAAGCCTGCTCGAAGCACCTCGTGTGCGGAGCCTGCACTGACTTAGCAGAGTAGATTTTCGAGGGTTGTTGGTGGAGCGAAGTCTTCTTGGCTTCGAACTTTTGCTCCTTCGAAGCCTGTGTTCGGAGCTGTCGAAGTATCTCCGAACCAGACCTTCGAAGGTTGTGTTCGAAGCCTGTTCCGCAGAAGACAGAACAGAACCGAAGGCTAAGTTTTTAGCCAGAAATTTTAAAGCTCCCATTCACCCCCCCTCTGGTCGCCGTTTCCGGTCCAACAAATGGTCTCGTCGCCTCCGAAGTCACCTGCACACCACCAAGAAGCAGACAAGTGTTTCTAGTACCCTAGAGACCTCTCCGGTAAATAGCCTCCGGTACACACTCTAGTGTACCGCTCAAAGTACCAAGCTCCTTAGGTACATACTTTTCATTGTATTATGTCGAACCTCTCCGACAGACATACTCCGCTACAACAGCTGCAGCCAGCAACCACTAAACCCTCTGGTAAAACACCTCCAAACCCCTTCGGAGGGACCCCTTCACCTAGAAGGAAACTTGTCAATCACTCATCACAGACTTGAAACCAAGGCACATTTCAACTTGGTTTCTCAATCTCCCCCTTGATGAGTGCATTGACAACCAAAAATCCTAGTTTAAGAAAAGTTGAAATTTTTCAGCGTACAAGTGACCATAAAAACTTAGAAAAGAGCCAGATCATGCCACTAGATAAAAACTCCCCCTTGACTCATGAAATGCTATTTGGCAAAAGAACTCCCCCTTCGGCAATGCATGAAGGCACAGATAAGCAGTGCAAGTTCTCCCCCTTTGGCATAAAAAATCTTTCCCCCTTTTAACTTCATGACTTGTTCTCCCCCTTTGGTAGGCAACAAGGCATTTCTCTCCCCCTTTGGCAATGCAAGAATCAAGGAGCCATAAAAGATGCAAGGCTTCAAAATGATGAAAAGTGTGAAGACATATAGTGCAAGAATATGCCAAATCATAATGTCAGGCGCAGATGCTCAACTCAAGATAACATATTCCAAATTCAATATTGAGGCATGAATTTGTCAGATTTGAGAAAATAAAAGCATCACCACTTAGACTAGTCATCTAGATAAGTGAAGGCAATAACTGCTAGAGCTAACCAATTTCTCCACAAGAAGGCAAGTCTAATTTTATGGAGCATTTTAGAAAACTTGGTAAGCAAATGATTCAAACTTATAATTATTTTTATATTGCCAGGGGTTATTTGCTTGTCCACCTTATACTTTCCAACCAAGCCAAGCCTAGGTCATGAAGAACCATCAGAAGCTTAAGACAATGATTTTGGCAAACACTAAGTTATCCAAGTTCATACCAAAGTGTGATGGTAAGCAGTCTAGAATAAGATAGTGAGACAAACAAACCCACCTGTATCTTTTTATTTGTAGCACATAAATCATAGATATTGATTTTTGTTGAGTACCAATTGTTGGATAATTCCATGAAAAGCAGTATTATTTTTAAGTTGCAGTTTTGCATCCAAAGTAAAGGATTCTAGCTACCATGCAGATAAAAGATAACAAAAGCAACTTTGTGAACAAATGCTAGACACAAGACTAAGCAGTGATCAAGTTTGGAATTTTGTAAATTAAAATCATGCTCATAAAGAAAAGAGATATATTAATCAGAGCTGAATGTATCATGATAATGACAATTATGCAAAGGCATATAAAAGCAACTAAATGCATCAACAAATAATCATAAAGAAGCCCATACAAAACAATTGAAGCATGCTTCCCGTCACAAAATGCCATAAGGATGACAAATACCAAGTTCCCCACGCTAATAAGCAAATCGAGACGCATCAAGGGGTTTGGTAAAGATGTCGGCAAGCTGTTCTGGGTATCAATATATTGAAGCTCAATATCACCCTTCTCATTGTGATCTCTTAGAAAATGATATCTCACATCAACGTGTTTGGTTCTGGAGTGCTGAACCGGTTGTTTGCAATGCAAGTGGTGCTAGTGTTATCACAAAACAGTGGAACACTCTTATAATCTAACCTGAAATCTCGCAAAGTGGAAACCATCCACAAAATCTATGAGCAACAGCTAGCTGCAGCAACATATTCAGCCTCAGTTATAGATTTTGCAACACTAGACTGTTTGTGGGAAGACCAGCAAACAAGAGAAGTACCCAGAAAATGACAAGTAGCAGAGGTACTCTTCCTATCAATTCTACACCGAGCAAAATCTGCATCTGAATAATCACGAAGACAGAAAGAGGAAGATGCAAAATACCAAATGCCAAATTCTAGGGTATGCTTGAGATACCTGAGAATGCGTTTTACCGCTTGGTAGTGCGAAGCCCGTGGTAAAGCCTGAAAACGAGCGCACAGACACACAATAAAGTGTATGTCCAGCCTCATAGCAGTCAAGTAGAGGAGGGAGCTGATCATGCTTCAGAACTCCTTCTGATCTACGACTTCTCCATCCTCGTTAGGGTCCAATGCTATAGAAGTAGCCATCGGAGTGGCAAGGGGCTTCGCATCGACCATGTCAAACTTCTTGAGAAGGTCCTTGGTGTACTTCATCTAGTGGAAGAAGGTACCTTGTTTGCTTTGCAAACCAAGGAAAAATGTGAGTTCGCCCATCACGGACATCTCGAACTCCCTGCTCATAGTCTTTGCAAACTCGGCAACCAAAGCATGAGAAGAGCCACCAAAGATGATATCATCAACATAAATCTGAACTAGGAGGAAATCTTTGCCATGCTTGAGAGTGAAAAGGGTTTTATCTACAGATCCCATCAAATACCCTCGCTCAAGCAGAAAAGACTTAAGTCTATCATACCACGCCCGAGGGGCCTGCTTGAGTCCATAAAGAGCCTTATGAAGTTTAAGGACTTTATGCGAGTATTTGGTGTTTTCAAATTCAAGAGGTTGTTTTACATAAACATCTTCGCATATGAATCCATTCAGAAAAGCACTTTGACATCCATTTGATTAAGTTTGAAACCACGGGATGCCAAAAATGCAACTAAAATTCTAATAGCCTCAAGGCGAGAAACATGAGAAAAAGTTTCAGTAAAATCAATCCATTCTAATAATGAAAAACCCTGAGCCACAAGTCTAGCTTTGTTTCTAGCCACTGACACATCCTCCCCCTTGTTTGTTTTTGAAAATCCATTTAGTTCCAATGAAATAAACATTAGGAGGGGGATCTACAAGAGTCCAGACTTTATTTCTCTCAAAATTTTCAAGTTCTTCATGCATGACATTGATCCAACTAGAATCAGATAAAGCATGACTCACATCAAAGGGCTCAAAAGAAGTAACAAAAGCAGAATCAATGAAATGAGCGTGAGAACGTGTTAACCTTTGATAAAGCTCACTAATGATCTGCTCAGGAGGATGCACCCTTTGGATGTGATGAGGAGCCTTGCGGCGGGATGTAGTCTCCCCCTCAACTTGTGCCGATGAGTGGTCGAAGATGACCGATTCGAGGTAGTAGCTTTGGGGTCTCTTGCCGAAGTAGTCAAAGCGGGGACGGCTTCGGGGGTCGATGTCGAGGATTGTAGGGGATCATCCTCGAAGTCTTCTGGATCTTCATCTTCAAAGATAGTCTGATCCATATCATGTTTACTTGCCTGTTCAAAAGACGAGCTAACACAGGGGGTTGATTCATCAAAAGT
The DNA here is from genome assembly GCA_019279435.1 of Zizania palustris. Classification (NCBI taxonomy): domain Eukaryota; kingdom Viridiplantae; phylum Streptophyta; class Magnoliopsida; order Poales; family Poaceae; genus Zizania; species Zizania palustris. The sequence continues at coordinate 79,428,276 of JAAALK010000082.1, read as the reverse complement.
CACATCACATGACTCGATTACAGTGTTAGTTTCCAAATTGTAAACATGATAAGAATGACCATGGGTAGTGTAACCCAAAAAGATCCCGTCAAAAGAACACGACTCAAACTTGTCCAAATTTCCACGTTTTAGGATAAAGCAACGACAACCAAATACTCGAAGATGAGTAACTTTGGGATGTCTCCCAAAATGTAGCTCATAAGAAGTCATGTTCAAGATTGAGCGCAAGAAAACTCGGTTTGAGATGTAACAAGCAGTGTTCATGGCCTCAGCCCAAAACTTTCTAGGAGTCCTGTGCTCATCGAGCACCGTCCTAGCCATCTCAACCAAAGTGTGATTCTTTCTCTCAACAACACCATTCCGTTGAGGGACTCACGGAGCAGAGAATTGATGTTCGATGCCATGCTCCATGCAAAAGTCAACAAAGAGACTATTTCTGAACTCGGTGCCATTATCACATCAAATGAATTTCAATGCACCAGGGAGTTCAATGAGAAGTCTCAAAGCTAAGCTCTGAAAGTGTGAAAACACTTCATCCTTACTAGCTAAAAAGAAGACCAAAGAGTAGCGAGAGAAATCGTCGACAATGACAAGAACATACCACTTGCCGCCTAAAGAACTAACTTGAGAAGGACTGTTTTATATGGAGAAGCTCTCTGGGTTGTTCAGTCATCACCATAGTGACTGGTAAACGTGAAACAACAATTATTTTTCGATGTCGACTAGGAGCGCAAACTAAATTCTTCTCAAACTTGAGCTTGAACAATCCTCGGATCAGTCCTAGGGCACTCAAACGAGTGAGCACCTCAAAGCTCATATGCCCTTGTCTCCTATGCCACTTCCAAAGCTCAGATGTAGAATGATCAACTAAGAAATGAGAAGAACTTAAAGACTCAGAGAAATCAGCTCCAAAAACTCTCCCAACTATAAAAATCTTACAAACCAAAACACCATCGGAATTGAGTACTCGCGAAGTATCGCGATGAAATCGCACTTCGAAGCCCGCATCAAGCAACTGAGATACAAAAAGAAAATTGTACTCCAAATTTTCAACCAAAGCAACATCTTTGAGAGTGAAGATTGAGTTGATTCTTACCACACCTTTACCTTTCACTCTACTCCTTCGATTATTGCCGAAGGTGATTTGCTCCTTTTTCTTGGTTCTGGTGAGGCTGGAGAACCATGATGCGTTCCCGGTCATATGGCGCGAACAACCAGAGTCCATGATCCATGTTCCCTCCAAGCCTCGGTCTGGCGCCTACACAAAACGAGAAAACCTCGATCGCTTAGTGCTGGGGTGAGTGAAAATATGATGAGGCATCCAGCACTGAGAGATACGAGCAGTAAGCAAAGTAAAAGTAGATTGTCTATGCATAGGTAAAGTAGAGTGATGCAAAGTGCGAAGTCTACCTATATGATGCACTACAGATACACGACGAGGTCTCCCAACCTGTCGAGGTACAAAACCTCCTACATGTGGTCTAGCACCATATGAAACATGGTGTACACCATGAGATACATAACCTCTCTGGGAAGCACGGGGAGCCTCAAAAACAGGGCATGAGTAAAAGTCAGGCTCATGCATACCTAGAGAATGGTAATGCATGTCCTAAAAACTCAACACTTGTGAACTTCGCTCATCCTTGATGCGACGAAAGCAAAACCCAACCAAATAACCCACTCATTGGCAATATGAGCAATGAAAGACTCTCTTGGGGGTACTCACATGGGTCATAAGAGCAATCCTCATAGGCTCATTGGGTTTCCGCTGAGGGTTTTTCTTGGGCGGAGGAGGTGGAATTTTCTTGAGAGGCTGGGTAGGTTTCTTGGCTTTTTATGGAGTGTCTAACTGGGCTCTCTCTTTCTCTAAGGTAGTGGGAGAGGTAAAAACTGTTTTGTTCTCACTTTTTGGAGGAATTCTCTCAAAACCCAATCCTAGAGCTAACCCTGTCGTGTCAGCACACATCTTGGTCTTGGCCAAGAGAAAATTCATCCTACCCTTTCCCTCAATGAATTTTTTAGCATAGAAAGAAGATATTCATTTTCAGTCATGAGCTTTTCAACTTGCCCTGTAGCAAAACTGAGTTGGTCCTTAAGGGTGATGCAGGTGGGACAAGCAGGCTGCATATCCTTAGAACACTCATCACTCTCCAATCTAGCCTCTAACTCCTTAACATGCTTGTATCTCAAATTAATTCTATCACTCAATAAAGGAGAGTTTGAACAAGCATCAGAAGAAATAGGTCTAGACTCAACCACCAAAAGATGTTTCTATGTAGTCTCAAGCTCATCAATAGTTTGAGCATGCACAGAACACAACTGAGCAAGCTCACCCATGACAACAATGCAAGATTCACATTCAACATCATCAATTTTAGACTTAAGCATGACATAATTAGTTGAAACAGATTTTAGCCTATGTCTAAGGTCTTTTCTATCTCTAGCAGCCTGAACAAGTAATCTATCCTAACCAAGAACTACCTCATTCAGTTCATCTACTTTAATGGAGAGTTGGTCATATGATAGTGGTACCTCGGATGAGTCAAGCTCATCGCCGCTGTGAGCGCTGTCGGCCATGAAGCAAATTTCGGTGAAATCTCTTGCCTTCTCCTCCTTCCTTGGAGGTTCTTCCTCCTCATCAGAGCTCGACTCCTAAGTTGAGGAAGTGTTGATGTCGCTGAGTGCAGCGACAAAAGCTCTAGAAGCGGCCTTGGCTACCCTCTTAGACACCTTGCCGCGCTTACCCTTCGCATATGGTTTCCTCTCCTTCTTGTGGTGTTTGGGGCGCTCACTCTCTTCTCTTCTCTTAAGCTTAGGACATTTGGTCTTGATGTGAGAAGTATCACCACACTCAAAACAACCACTAAAACCACTTTTCCGCTGATCCTGTCTCTCATTGTGAAAACGGGTGAATCTCCTGGTAATGGGAGCAAGCTCTTCATCATCTAGAGTATCCAACTGCTCCTTAGTGACTGAGACCAGGGAGGACAAAGCAAAACCACCTACAAGAACACAAGTGCCAAATGAGCGTGGTTTTATAGTGGTGCCACGGCTAGAGCCCAAAACTAGGGCCAAGGGCTGAGGCAAAGAGTTTCTATGTACTACAAGATATGCCTTAGCAATCTTTGTGGACTTCAACTTGTTGAAGAGTTCATCACAAGTCAATGTATCATATCATGTAGACTTCTCAATGCTAGATATCTTCACTTCCCATATGTTACGATCAAGAGCATAGAGAAGCTTGATAGCCCTATCATGATCATTGTAAGCAAGCGTCCCTCTGGACCGCAGGTTACTCACTATCGCATCAAAGCGTGAAAACATGACATCTATAGATTTGCCAGGGCCTTGCACAAATAGCTGATACTATTGATTGTATGTGCTCTGGCGCCTAGCCTTGATCTGTGTAGAGCCCTCATGAAAATTAGTGAGTGTAGTCCAAATCTCCCTAGACGTCCTTAGGTGATGTACCCTATCAAACTCACTTCTGCTCAAGCCAATGAATAATATATTTCTAGCTTTGGAGTTAGAATTATACTGATCTTTTTCTGCCCGAGTAGTGCGGGTTTCAGGGATGGAGTATTGTGAATCCACAATCTCCCATATTGCATTTCCTTGGCTTAGCAAGTAAGCCTCCATGCGCACCTTCCAATATGCAAAATCAGTTCCATCGAACAGAGGTATTTTACTAACTATGTCCATGTCGCCAAAAGATCACAAAACCGGTTAAGGTCAACTGGTGATCTTAACCAAGCTCTGATACCAATTGTTGGACTAAAATAGATGACTAGAGGGGTGTGAATGGGAGCTTTTAAAATTCTATTCTGCTGGACATGCTTTGAACACACCCTTCAAAGTGTCTGGTTCGGAGGGATCGAACACACTCCGAACACATGCTTCGAATGGGGTACAAGTTCGAAGTTCAAAACACTTTGCTCGCACTCAGAAACCCAAAAACGCACTAAAGTCTGCAAATATAGTGCAGACTCCACACACGAGGTGCCTTCGAGTAGGCTTCGCACATGAGGTGCCTTCGAGCAGGCTTCGCACTGCTGTACTTCGCACAAGTACGTTTCCCTCTAAGAGCTCTGAACATATACTCCGGACTAGTAACAGGTACTAGGCTTCACACTTTGGAGTGCTCTTACCAGAGAAAACTGACTGCACTGAGGACTTCGACTTATGAGAAAAGACAAGACCTCGAATCCACACTTTGCATAGTGCTTCGCTAGTAATCAGTGAGGACTTGCCTCCGGTTTACACAGAGCGAACACACACTGAGTTACTAGCAAAAATCACACAGATGAGAGGAAAACAAACTTCATCGGAGTTGAACCAGAGTGAGAACTCATTGATAGAGAACGAAGTGAAACGTAGAAAACTCAACTCTTGTAGTGCAGACCACAGATACAAGTTCAAGCAATAGATAAAAAATAGAATGAAAATTTCATTGCTTAGAACAGGGAACACAAAAACTCACAAGTTCAGAGAACACTTCTTGGCAACTGATCAAAGCTATAGGGGAAACAGAAGGTTCAAAAATGGAGTGCACAGTGTTACCGTAGCCCTTAGCCTGCCTTTCATTTTATAGACACTACTCTGACTTGTGAATAGACTACAATACCCCTAGGGTTTACATCATTTTTGTTTCAACCAGACATGGGGGTACAGATGGTAGTCTACTTTATTGGAAGCTCCTTTTGTCAGCTTCGCAGGGCAGACAGTATCGACTTTTGCATAACAGACACGATCAACTTTTGCAAAGTGGAATCTTCTGGAGCCCCCTTCGCACACAAGGTGTGCAGAGGCTTCGGCGACATGCTTCGAACCCAAAGGCCTTCACTTCACCGAAGTCAATCTTAGATACATTGACGGTTTTGAGCTGAATCCGTCAAAGCCCTTGAGCCTTCGCACCATCACCTCTGGAGTGGACCACCATGGCTTCGCAGCTACTCCTAGCTCGAACTCCATCAGTCCGTGTACCAAAGCCATGGATGGATAAAGTACTTCAAGTCATCCACACTCCGAAGCCCCACCTTAGAAGTATCTTAACCACCTTTCGAATTCCCTCCTTCATCCTAGGCCTCCGCATGTATCACGTCCATAAGCACTGCTTCGTAGAGTCTCAGCCCAGAGCACACTCCCGAAGAGCCTTACCCGGACCATGCCTTTGATGCACCTCGACTTCTGAGACCTTCGTCAGGTGTCCTTCCAAGTGTTTTCGTCCGGAGCACACTTGGGGGCCTTGCCTCATTTCTGAGGACTTCGTCCGCCATCCTTCGAAGTTACCCCTTCGGAGTCACCCTTCGAAGTGCCTCGCCTTCGAGGACTTTGCCTCGGGGTACCTTCAGCCAGAGCCACCCTCCGCACTTTTTGCCTTCGCTTGCCGCACCTTGACCCGAGGACTGTCCTCAACCATACGTAGCATCTGTGACTGAGCTCCCCGCTCGCCTGGCATCAAGGTCCCTGTTTGACCCAGGTTCACCTTCTACGAACGGTCCCATCGCCTCCGAAGTCACCTGCACACCACCAACAAGCAGACAAGTGTTTTTAGTACCGGTAAACAGCCGCTGGTACACACTCTGGTGTACCGCTCAAAGTACCAAGCTCCTTAGGTATAGACTTTTCATTGTATTCTGTCGAACCCAAAATCTTCATTGCTTAGAACACGGAACACAAAAACTCACAAGTTCAGAGAACACTTCTTGGCGGCTGACCAAAACTATAGGGGAAATAGAAGGTGCTAAAATGGAGTGCATAGTGTTACCCTAGCCCTTAGCCTGCCTCTCCTTTTATAGGCACTAATCTGACTTGTGAATAGACTATAATAACCCTATGGTTTACATCATTTTTGTCTCAGCCAGACATTGGGGTACAGACATTGGGGTACAGATGGTAGTCTACTTTATTGGAAGTCGCCGTAATATTTTATTATAGATTTACTTGAAATTTCTAAACAGATTTTCAGCTAATCAATTTATAGATAATTATCTCTAAAAATGATCTACTAAAAAATAGGAGATAAAATCAACTAACATATTTTAAACTAATTAAGATAAACACTTACCTTCATCCATTTGCTTGGCCGCCGCAACAAATCTTCTCTGTGTGCCGAAAACAGCAGCAACTTGATCTTCGTGCCTATACGTTACGTGATGCCGCATGCAACAGTAATTTGGCTTTTGCACCAGAGCACGCGCGTGGACAGCAGTGCGTGAAGAAAAGTCCTGCGCCGGGCGGCTGCCACCGTGTGCACTGCATCCGGCTGATGTGACGCCGGTGGGTCCGTTGAGTCCCACGAAAAAGCGCCACACTATACCTACGATGTAACCTGGCCGGAAAATAAAATTAATTCCCTTGTGTGCTGCAGAGATCCCGCCGAAGACTGCTGAAGCTCTGTCGTGCGCGGAAATCAACCAAAAGCCTGTAGCTGCTTTCCAGTGCCGAGCGCATGCACCTAGAGGCTAGACAAAGCTAGGCTGCCATAGCTGCCAGCCCTAGGAGTGCTAGCCTACCACGCGCTACGCCAGACTTCGGCGCTGTTGAGTTCTGCTCCAGAAATCGAGTCGTCGTCCATGGCTCCACGCACGGCGGCCGCGACGGGTGGGAGAAGAACGACGTCACCAACAAAAATTAGCAGATGAAAAACACCGGCGCGGTGGAGAAAATTATGGACTATAGATTAATCTCGAAAAACAGTCATCTATCCCCAAGGGGATAGGGGCCTATTTATAGGCGACTCCTAATACATGAAAAAACTAATTTACCCCTAGGGTAAATTAACACTGACTCTAAAATAAATTCTAGAAATTACTAAAATATTTTTAGAAAAATCACCTGACTCAACTAAAAATATTCTAAACTTAAAAACTAAATATTAATACCCTATAAAACAAAATAATCATAGGTTGTTAGTTTGGGCCGAAACTGACAAAGCGTCCACCGTCTTCACACCGGGTACCCGGATTGGGTCGACCCGACCCCGCAGCTTCCTCAGCCCGGCAATCGCTCGCCGCCCGTGTACCTGAGTCAAACCCAGTCAATAGACCAGTGGATCATCTGCCACTCCTAGCCATGTACCCAGATTGGGCCAGCCCGACTCCGCGGCTCCTCTGCCCGGCTGTAGCTCGCTGCCCGTGTACCCGAGTCACACGCGCCTCAGACTCGGCAGGTCTTCATATCCCCCTTCCTTTGACTTCCGTTGACAATCACTCATCACATCTGGAATATCAAAACCATATTCTTCAACATGGTTTCTCACTTAGACATCACTCGAGGAAAAGAGTCAGCAAACCCTTTGGAGGTCCATAAGGGTGATTGTAGAATTTCAATCGTCTAGTATTTGAGAAACCCTAGTCAAAGGGTTGACCGGAAAGTTCAACGACGAGCGTTTAAATTCGTGTTGCTAGATGATGTACTATATCGCCGAACTGTTGATGGAGTACTTTTGAGGTGTTTAGACGATGAACAGTCCTAGGTAGCTATGGGATAAGTCCATAAAAGGCTTTGTGGCACTCATCAGTCGGCCGAGAAAATGAGTTGGATGCTCAAAAGAGCAGGTTTCTACTGGCTGACTATGACTGAGGATTGTTTTAGATATTATAGAGGGTGTGAAGCGTGCCGAAAGTTTGGCAATATTCAGCTAGCTCCTGCTTCATTGCTTAACCCTATTGTCAAGCCATGGTCGTTCCGAGGTTGGGGTTTAGACTTCATCGGCCAGATCCATCCTCCTTCAAAAGGGCATTGGTTCGTGTTGATGGCGATGGACTACTTCACCAAATGGACCGAAGTCGTGTCTCTCAATAATATGACTCACAATAAGGTACTTAATTTTATCTTGAAGCATATTATACATAGATTCGGTATTCCCTAGACTCTCACTACAGATCAAGGTAGTTCATTTATTTCCGAAGAAGTGAGAGACTTTGCCAAACTTTATGGTATTAAGTTGGTGAACTCTTCACCGTACTATGCTCAGGCCAATGGTCAGGCCGAGTCTAGTAATAAAACTATGATTAAGCTCATTAAGAGGAAAATCGAAGAATTCCCTAAGAGGTGGCATGAAGTGCTTTCCGAGGCGCTATGGGCTTGTAGAATTGCAAAGCACGATGCTACCAAAGTTAATCCATATGAGCTAGTATATGGGCAAGAGGCCGTTCTACATGTAGAAGTAGATCTTGGCTCTTTAAGAGTTCTAAAGCAAACTGGTTGATCGGTCGATGAATATGAGGCTCTTTTAAAGGACAATTTAGAAGAAGTGACCGATAAGAGGATAAAGGCTTTAGAAGCTATAGAGATAGAAAAGAGGAGAGTAGCTAGAGCCTACAATAAGAAAGTTAAACCAAAATCGTTTCAAGTTGGTGACTTGGTTTGGAAAACGATTTTGCCCTTAGGCACTAAGAGTCCCAAATTCGGTAAGTGGTCACCTAGTTGGGAAGGCCCTTTCAAAATAGCTGAAATCGTCCAAGGTAATGCATATGTGTTAGAATCTCTAAAAGGAGAGCGGTTTCGAAGAGCTTTGAATGGCAGGTACTTGAAAAAGTATTTCCCGAGTGTGTGGAAAACGACTTGAAAGTGTCAAAAGGTCGATATGAGAGGTATCTTCCTTAGCCCGTCATACTTTTAGTTCACTTAGTTCACTAAAAGGCAGGGGGGCATGTGTTGATAGCAAAAAATGGCATCAAATAGTTAAGATTGTCAAAATATCAATTTTGGTAATTTGGGCCAAAAATACACATGTCCTGGGTCAGGCCGAAGCCCTATAGGGCCGAAGGCCCATTGAAGCTATGGTCTTCAGAAGCTTCCGGCAGGCCTGCTAGCTTCAGCCCAAAGGCCTTCGGAGGCCTGCCTCGCCGAAGCTTCGACCCAGGGAGCAGGCTTCGGTGGGCCTGGCCAAAGGCCCACTTTGGGCAGGATTACAGAGATAGAGTTTGAGGCTGATTCTGGCTGATTTTATCCCTACGCATGATTAGGCCGAATTTTAACAGATTAATCTTAGAGATTAGAAGACTTGCCCCTATAAATATATGGGTGCAGCCAGTTCATTAACCCCCCCATCACAAATAAACACAAAGCCCTAGCTTTGAACCGTATCTTTACTTTTACCTTTACTTTTCTGCAACCTTCATGGGTTTGACTGGAAGCCCTCCACCGGCCACTTCGAAACATTGGTAATCCTTGTTACTTCGCTTGTGAAGTATCCGTTAATCTACGTAATAGATTGCTATCATCTTGTTACTTCTCCTGTGAAGTATCTGCTAATCTGTGTAACAGATTGTTACCTTCGCTCTCTAGTGCGACACTTAGCAGAATTCGGTCCCCAGGCCAAATTGGCACTTGATCTCTATTCTGTTGCAGGTTTCCACGCTCGGAGCCACTTCGTCAGAGGTGTCCAGAGACAAGATATTGGTTTCAGAGGCTGCCAGAACACCCCTAGGCGAAAATACTGCTTCGACTACTTGTGCCGGACCGTCACGCTGTTGTCAGTTTGACTGAGTCCCGCGCGCCAGCACGCTTCGCAGCAGGCTTCATCACGATAGGCTTTGCCAAGTCCGTACCCCGCGTCCGACGAAGTCACGCCCGCGCGTGGCGTTCGAGTTATTTTATCGTGTCAGAGACTTCATGCCGAACCCCGCTGTCCAGAGGTGATTGTCGCGTCAAGATCTGTTCGGAGCCCGCCTTTGGCTAGATCAGTCCGAACGCCGAAGGAACCCTTCGGCAGGACCCTTCGCATCAAACGCGGAAGGTACCCTTTGGTGATACCATTCGCACTGTATACTTTGGATCAGTTAGGCTCCACTCGGCTTGCTAATTTATTTTATTTAATATATTTATTTTCGGCTAATTAGATTATTTTTGTGTGATCTGATTGTCTGGCGACTCCACCCCCCTTACCACGGTTAAGGGTAGTCGGAACGCATCGTCGGTGTTGTGTTACGCTTAGGCTTGTCCGTAAGTATTAGCACACTTTTGGATCATCGAATTGACCCAAGTGCGGGAGCACGTTTTTGTGTCAACACTATGTAATAACCGCTATTTAAATCATATATTAATATTTAATAACCACATATTAAATCATAAATTACTATTTAATAACCGCTAATTAAATTATAAATTATTTTTAATAACCTCTAATTATATCTTAAATTATTGTTTAATAACCGCTAATTAAATCATTATTTATTATTTAAAACCGCTAATTAACTATTAAATTACTTTTTAATAACAGTAATTAAATATTAAATTATTGTTATGTAAACACTAATTAAATCTAAAATTATTGTTTAATAACCGCTAATTAAGTATTATATTACTGTTAAATAACCACTAATTAAATCTTAAATTAGTTTTAATATCGGTAATTACATCTAAAATTATTGTTTAATGACCGCTAATTAACTATTAAATTAATCCTAAAAGAATGCTAAAGTACTCCTAAACTACTACTAAACTACTAGTAAACTAAACTAAACTACTACTAAATTAAACTATTACTAAACTAAACTACTACTAAACAAAACTAAAAATTTTAAACATTAGGATAGGGAGGAGAGGAACATACCTAGAAGTCAAGCCAAGCCAAGGGGTGGGGTGAGAAATGAGGGCTGACCGGCCCCCTTTATATAGGGGGGAGTCGGTGCATAGTTGGCCGACTGGGGCCCACGTGGCAGCCAGAACAGCCGACTTGCTGCAACGTGGGCCCCAGCCGGCTCGAAAACCCCAGAAAATAGCCGTTTTTTTGGCCTCTTGCGCACACTGGCAGGATTTGCAGGGATGGCCGACTCCTGCTGATGTGGCACGAGTCGGCCGACCAGGAGCCGACTCGACCCTAAGTTGTCTTCTGGTCGGCTGACCGCCCATTAATTTTGCAAATTTTTGAAACCGCAATACAGATTTGATTTTTTAAAAAAATATTATTATTTAAAAAAATCCTTTAGTTGAGCATCCTTCGCCTTATTTTTCTCTGGTCACGGAAGTACTCGGTCAGGGCTGATAGTGACCTCACGGACAACTTGTTTCTTGTCGCGTTTGGTCTCAAAAGATTTGGACTGCTTAGTGAATCTAATTTCCTTGTCCCTCTAGTAGTTGCACACAGTGCTATTACTAAACTAGATCATCATCAAAGCACCTGGTCGTAGTGTGCAGTTTTTTAGCTGTTTCTGTAGTTCTGCAATTCTGAATGTGTCATTTGCTGACTTGGGAATCATGCATGAAGTTTGGTTTTATTTCCTGGTTTCTCTTTTGAGCTTTTGCTGTTATCTGCGCAGAGAAGTGTTTCTTGTGACGAGGCCACATGTTTCCTCTGTGTTATTACTACAGTTGTGCTAGCTTGAAGTTCACGCTGCTATACATCTGATTTTTGTACTATCCTGCTATACAGTTGTGTCTTCGGTTTCCTTAATTGCCACTCTGCTCAAGCTACATGTCTAAGGCAAGACATAACGTGGTATAATCTCGAATTTGTGCCAAAGTTGTGATTTTTATACCTCGTTCCCCTGGCAACTTGCGCTACTGATTTTTATAATCTTGAATTTTTATTCTGATTTTTTTGTCTTTTTGAATGGCTAGGATTCACATTCCTATTTCCCAAACAGTACTCTCCGACAGGGATTTATAACCTTAGATGGAAGGGGGTGTTATATGCATGTAAAAAATCCCTATTGGAATTATTTTCTGTGATTTTTCTTCCCTTGCTTCCAAACAAACCCTTAAGAGAATAGTGCTTGCTATCTATCAGAATTTCATATTCATTAAGTACATCTACCTTAAAAAAGTATAAGATATCCAATTAGGCAATTACTGTATTCAAAATTTCGTAATATCATTAAGCGTGCATTTAGTCCTTTAAGTAAACATGACGCATATTAAATTCAATGTCATGTTTTTCGTCTCGCACACAAAAACATATTATTCTTCCTTGCATAACATTGTATAATTTTATCCGTGACAAAAAATTATGTGATAAAGAGTTTAACAAGTGTGATGAAGATGGTGAGTATCTACCGCCAAGAGCATGTATGTCAGCACCAACACAAGGAGACGTCATTGAAGATGGAGCAAATGAGGATACCATGAATATCAGAGACATCATTGAAGATGGAGCAAATGAGGATACCATGAATATCATTTGGGAGAGGATAACTGAAACTTTGATTAGTGAGAGAGGAGGAGGATTATGCTTTGTAATAACATTGTTATATAAATATTATTTTGTATTATTTAAATGCTTGCCATTAAACAAGTCAGAGTTTTATACTAAGACTACATATTATCAATGCAACCAAACATCAAAGATATTATAAATATTTACTACCAAATCAATATTTATCCAATCAATCGATGATGAAGTCGTCATTGTCGATGTTCAAGTGAATGCCGCATCAAAGCCCCAAGCTTTTCAACCGTTCATCATTTGTGACCGTGACATGCCCTCTAGAGCACAATGTGACGATGAGTCTCATGCGAGCTGCCACTAAGTTGGCAATGAAATTGTGTGTCGAGCCAAAGTCTAGTAAGGCCACCAACGGGATGGTTCTGATGTTGACACGAACCGTCATGGTTTTTCTCATCGAAGGCATGATGTCTGTTACGGCTGATAGCAAGATGGCCAGATCTTTAGTCAGGTCGTCGGAGAACTCATCATCGCAGCATGAGTCGACCTCCATGATGAATAGGCGTTTGCACTAGTCCCTATGCCCGAAAACAAATTTCTTGTCATGGTTGAAGCAAAGGCCCTGCTCATGATGGGACTGTGGTTCGATCAGTGAAAGGGTCTTTCTTTAGGGTTGGTTGGCCGATGATGCTGCATTCGTGCCGGATGTAGTCAAAGAAGGTTGCTGGCAAAGACTCGATCTCATGTGGCTTTGTGCAGGCAAGTCGGTCGAACATCGTTCATATGCTCGTGCGAGGTTGATGGTGGATTCGAGTGACTCCAGGTTCCAGAGATTGACATCAGTCTTTAGGGGTTCCTGCAAGGCATGGGTAATAGTCGAATTTGTTGTCGCTCAGTAAGAGAATTGTCGTGGTAAGCAAGTTGCATGAATCGCTTGCAAAAGTCATCAACAGCGCCATAGCGTGTGAGGCCGATGAGCTCCCCTAGCGGTTTAATGCACACGAGCAGACGAAATGTAGTGTTGACGAGGGCGACAAATCGAGGCCATGACCAAGCGTCGTTGTCTAGTTCGTAGTGATAGTACCTAAATTGGGCATCATCTAGAAGATGTAATGATGCAAGCTAGACCTTGTTGTCCTCTGGTGTACGCTGCTCATGGAAGAATTGGTCCCAATGATTCAAGTTGTGTTTGGTTTAGCTATTCCAACTAGGTTTCTAGCTAGAAAGTTGGAAGCTGAATCAAACAGGTTCTAAGGTTAACCAACTTTTTCAAAAGCAATAATTTTTTCATAGTACAAATTAAAAGATGAGGGGACCCAACTTTCAAGTTCAACTTTGAATGAAAATTGCCCACCATCCCATTACAACATATCAGTTCATGTAAAATTTGAAAAAGTAAAATTTTAGTAAAATATATCATTTTAGGGTAATTCAAAAATGTATAATTTTAGTATAAATATTACAAAATTTCACGGTTATAATGATTTACATGCAAAAATACATATTAACAATGTAACCAAACAATAGGAGCTACCAAAATATAAATCCACAATATTCCAACAAAACAACTACTCAACTTTTTTCACAGCTCACAATAGCTTTTCCACAGCTCATAGCTCCGGGTAGTTTTTTCAGAATCTATTGCTCAACCAAATACACCCTCAACCAGTGCAATAGATCTATTGTACTGTCAAATGTTGGAAAGTTCAACTTGTGGTAATGCAGAGCTAAAATATTGGTGTGACCAATCAATGGCAAAGGCATTCGATGGCGCAGGCATTCGGTGGTGTGGGCTGCCCTGATTCCACATGCGTGAGGTTTGGGATAATAGCATCTTTCCTTGTCCTTGCTCGAGCTAATGTAGGATGAAAGAGGCCGACTAGTGGGGGATGAATAGGCATCTTTTAAAAAAACTTTTGGCTAGACAGATTACTCTATGCGAAAGGTAAAACAAATCGGTTTTACACAATCAAGACCTTAAACAACTAGTATCCAGTAAGTGTACAAAAATTAGGCTTATGTTGAGCTTAGCAAGCTTAGGGTGACAAGCAATCAAAATGATTATATGAAAGATAGATTACAAGTATGTAAATGAGTACAATATGCAAACCACAAATGATGACACAAGATTTTTCATCTGATGTTTGTAAGCTTGTCGGCTTCCTACATCACCGTTGAGGCGAGTCCTACTCCTCCTCTCAACCACTAAGCCTCCAAACCCCTTTGTCAAGGAGTGGGCAAAGTGGGAGTGGATTCGGAGTGACTTCCAAGCCTCGATCACTAAGGTTGTTCTTACTCCACTCCAGAAGTGACGAACACCAAGCCACTCACAAACACAATCGAGTATCCTCCACAATATTCTTGAATAGGTCACTAGTCTACAACCACCACAAAGCCATCTAGGTGTCGGGAAACACCAAAAGTAATAAGATAAGAATCTTTCCTCTACAACTCTCTATATGCAACTAATGCACTTTAGTTTCAAATCATGCACTATAGGAGAGGAGAGGCTTCATTAGAGAAAACAGTGCATAATATGCTCATTAGGGTTTGCTCTCACATGTATGCCTTCAATACAACCAGGAGAAACAACAAAACCAACCCAACTCGTGCCCTTTAATAACCCACACCAAAAAACTAGCCATTGGGGACGAAATCCCAAACTTTGCATACTTTCAATCAGACCGAAGTACAATTCTCGGTCAGACCAAACTTCTGCTCAATGGCTAAAAAATTGACAGTTACAATTGACGTCACTGTGACTTTGGTCAGGCCAACGTGGTGAGTTCGGTCTGACCAATCACTTCTATCAAACTACTCGTACAAAACTAAGACAGAGAACTGGACACCCCCAACAATTTGTTCTCTATATCCACTTCGGCCAGACCAGTAAAAACTATTTTGGTCGAACCGAACTGTGTACCTCGATCAGACCGTATGTCAAAAATAGCACGACCGACACTCAGTAAAACGACAATAACTTTTGACTCGGGTGTCGGAAATCGACGATCTTAAATTCCGTTGAACGATAATTTTAAGGGATACACAATAAATATGATTTCCATCTAAGAAATCCAACTTTTATATAAGATAAAGGCTCAAAGTCTCAAAGGCATTATAATGGACATGTGCATAGAAGGCAACTCATTTCAACTGCACATATCCACTTAACACTATATTTGAGACTTGAGATAACTCTTGACACAAGCTTGGACATTCCCCTTAATATGTCCACTCTCTCTCTTTGTCCACAAAACCGACTCTGACGATAATCACGGGTGGATAAGCAATGCATGAAATACCTCTAAGCTAGTTTCATCACATGCATACGAAAGACTCTAGTTGAGAACAAAAAGGGTCAAGATCCTACCTAGGTATCTTACTCAATATAGATAAAACCTAAATGTGCATGCTTAGTGAAAATGATGATGCATTGAAATTGAGCGATTTGCACACGGTTTAAATCAAGATACTAGTCAATGACTCCTCTTAATAGTATGATGCCTATCTATAAATCTAGTCTATACTCCAAACACTAAGACCAATAAAAGACTAAGAAACATACCCTTACCAACATTGTACATTTGCCTTGCACTTATCTAGATTGGGATCAATTCTTGTGATCATTCGACCAAACCATCCTCACGTCAAAACCTTGATCAACCTCTATTCTCATCAACCCACGATGATGACTTTAAATCGATGACCATTAATGCAAGATACCATCTAATATTCTCGTCACAAATGTACCTATTTCTTTACACAACTTTGAGAAAATCCATTAGCCAAAAGTCCGGTTGTCAACCTCCACCTGTTGACCAACCATCACATAAGAAATATATGAATATATTGGTTGAGTATATATTAACACCACAAGTGTCAAGTACTGACATCTAAATTCTAATTTAAATTAAGATTCTCAATAGAATGTATGTGAAGAATATGAATCAAGTGCATATATAACTAAACATGGTTTGTACTCCCCTTGACATAACTAAGCGTATAACTCTCAAATTATTTTTCCCACTAATTATTTTGCAGACAAGACCATGTGAAAATTTAGTAGATTTATTCACAAAATCGCTACCAACATCAACATTCCAGAAATGTGTTCAAGGAATTGGTATGCATAGACTTCATGAATTGCAAAATTCAGGGGGAGAAATATTTTAAATATATATTCTATTTACGATTAACAGATCATTTAAATTGTACTTTTTTCCCTTTATATGTTTTACTCTCAAGTTTCTGAGAAACCAAGTTGAGATGAACCTTGGTTTAAGTCTGTGATGAGTGATTGACAAGTGCTCTTCTAGATGAATGGGTACTCTCCAAAAGGGTTCGGAAGTCTTCACCAAAGGGGTTCGATATTTGTTAGCTGCATAAGTATGCAGCAGAGTATGTCTATCGAATGGGTTTGGCAGAATTTAAATGTCTGAGGTTGTACCGAAGGGTTCGGTACTTTGGTGGTGCACTGAAGTGTGCACCGAAGGGTGTTTTACCCGAAGAGGCCTTCAGAGTATTGAAAACACTTGGTTTCTTGTTGATGGTGTGCAGGTGACTTTGGAGGTGACGAGACGGTCAACAAAGCAGGTGACTTTGGTCAAGTGGGGAGCTTGATGCCGAAAAAGCGGGGAGCTTTGTGTCGAAGGGTCACGGAGGCTGTGTGAAGTTGAGGTCAGTCCTCAGGTCGAAGGTGCACCAGCCGAAGGCAGGAAGTGCAGAGGGGGACTCATATGAAGATACCTCGAGGCAAAGTCCTCGAAGGCGAGGCACTTTGAAGGAGTGCTCCAGAAGGAGATACTTTGGGGGTTGGCGGTCAAGTCCTCAGGAGTGAGGCAATACTGACAAGTGTGCTCTAGACGGAGGCACTTGGAAGGACACCTGATGAAGGTCTCAGAAGTCAAGGTGCATCGAAGGTATGATCCAGAGAAGGCTCTTCGACAGTGTGCTCTAGGTGGAGACACTATGAAGGAGTGCTTATGGAGATGCTTCATGTGGAGACCTTGGATGAAGGAGGGACTTCGAAAGATGGTGAGCGAAACCCTCCAAAGGGAGGTACATCGAAGGTGGGGCTTTGAAGTTTGGATGTCTTGATGTGCTTCGGCCATGCATGTCTTCGGTACAAGGACAAGTGGTGTTCGAGCTAAGTGAAGTTGTGAAGCTATGGTGGTCCACTACGAAGATGATGGTGTGAAGGCGTCACGGGCTTTAATGACTTCAGCTCAAAACCGTCACTCTATATCAAGATAGACTTTGGATGTAGCGAAGCACCTTCGGGTTCGAAGCCAGTAACGAAGTCACTCAAGCACTTCAAAGTGCGAAGGGGGCTCTGAATATTTAGGTCTACAAAGCTAACACAAGCTTCCAATAAAGTAGACTACCAGTAGTAGCTACGTGACTACGAGAGGCGGGAAACTTGTAAACTGTAGGGATACTGTAGTCACTTCATATATCTGAGTTGTTCTATATAAGAAGAGGCAGGCTATGGTCTAGGGCAACACTTTTGCCTAGGTTTAGAATTTTTAGTACTCATTGTACCCTAGGGCCAGTCGCCACAAACTTGTATTTAGATTTGTGAGCTTTTTGTGTTCCCTGTTCATGCAATGAATTTCTTGTTCTTTCTCTGATTCATTTTTGCATGAACTTGTATATGTGCTCTTTGTTTTGCTCGTGTTATGTTTTTATAGTGCACTTCGTTCTATGTAACCAGAGTGTTTACTCTGTGTTCTTGCCAACGAAGGGGCACTTGTCATCTTGTGAGCGGAGGTTGTATTGAGTCACTTTTTAGAATACGTTTGTTTGTGAGAACCGGAGGTATATACTCGAGTGTCTCTAGCAAAGTAATGTCTAGTCTCAAGAGTGTGAAGCCTGTGATTTTCACTGTGCCATTTTTATTAACTCTCATTCAGTGTCTATTCCATTTGCAGAGCCTATTACCAGTTACTAGCGCGGAGCATCAAAACGAAGTCCTTTGAGGGGATTTTCTCAAAAGGGAAGTGCTATTGTGCGGAGTCTGAGTCCAAACACCTTTGTGTGAGAATCATACTCTTGTGAAGCGCTTCTTCGAGCATTTTGGTGACTGGATGTGAGCGAAGTCTTCTGAACTCCGAACATTTTCCCTGTGCTAAGTGTAACACCCCAAAAATTAAAAAGGATTAAAATAAAAGAAAAATATTATTTTCATTTCTGGATTTATTTATTAAAGGAAAATCACAAAAGAACCCAAATAAAGCCAAACAGGGAGAAATACTCAAAATCTGGACTTGAAAATTTTATGAGATGAACTAGAGACCAAAATATAATTTTAGGAATTTTTACAATTTTTTATCAACAGTGATTCAACCCTTAACCAAATAAATGAATTACTGGAATTATTTTAAATCAGAAAACATATTAAAACCTTAACGGGCCTCAACCTCCAAACCACCCCGAGCCCGGCCCAATCCAAGCGATAGCCACTGACATGTGGGACCGCCTGTCGGCGCGTTCCCCCGCTTCCCTCTCTCCCACCGCGCCCCGCCTGACCCCACACGACAGTCTCACACCTCCGCCTCCCTCTCTCTGACAACCGTGGCCCGCCTGTCGGCCCTTCCTTTTCTGTTTCGCCCGCTGACAGGTGGGGGCCACCTGTCAGATCCTTCGTCTCCGATGGAAGGGGATCGCTCCCCTTTCCTTCCCCGGCGATCTCTTTCTGTTTCCTCGCCGCCGGCCACCGGATCGCCCCAGATCACCCCGGATCACCTTCCTCGCACGCCACCGCCCCCTTTCCATCCATGGCGACGCATCTTCGCGCATAAGGAAGCGTACCCGTGGAGATAGGAAACCTCGCCGGAAATGGAAGGAGCCCTCTCGGTTTCCTCCGATAACCCTACCATATCCACCGCCGGCGAGCCCTATAAAAGCCCCTCCCCTCACCGCACTCACCCCACGCCAGTAGAGCCAACCTCGAGCGAAAGCAGAGCGCTGTCGCCCTTCTTTCGAGCTTCGGTTCGGTTTCACCTCCGGCGAGCGATCGCCGCCGCCTCGGACTCCCGCCGCCCTAGCCACCGCCACCATCAGATCCGTCGTCGCTCGCCCAACCCCGGCATCCACTCTGTCGGCCGTGAATGTCGCGCCCCGATTTAATAAATCAGGACTTTATTGAAATTCCATAGAAAATCAATAAAACAAGACGTTCATCATGCGACCACGTACAATACGGGCAATCATTCACGGTTCGTAGACCGCATTAATACAAAAGTGAATAAAGATGAAGAGAAACTAATAAAACAAGGGTCCTAGATGAACGCCTCCTTCCAGTCTCGCCTTGACTGGGTCGCTACTCCAGACCTTCATCCTCCTCTTTGTAGACGGGCTCTGATGTTGTAAGTCAACGGGGTGAGTACAGATGTACTCAGCAAGCCACCGAATGCAAATATAATGCAAGGTAATAACAAGGGAGATAGTGGCTAGTTTAGCGGAAGCAGCATAATTGTAAAGCTTTAAATGAGAGCAATTTATTAGTACGGAAAAGTAAACATGTGCATGTGTATCATCATCTTCTAACTCGAGGGGTACAGTCAGCCCCACCTCGCTCAACAGTCCTTACGTGCCATGAATAACTTGAACATTCAAACAATTGTAAACTAACTGCGAGTAGTCACTCAACCCGCCCTTGACCGTGTGCTCGGCTTTTCGAAAAGATTAAATTACTCTGATCAGAGATGTACCACTGTACCCACAAGGCACGCACTCATCACCTACACCGAAGTGTAACGAGATGACCCATCACACGGGAACTCGTGCCAAAACCTTCCATATAGTCCTCCCCGACTCAATAGCACCCTCTTATGGGTTTCATATGGTGTCCCGACGCATCGGAGCCCCACCATACCCCCCTTGAGCCTCGTCGGTACAAGTCGCCCACAGGCTAGCCCCTTGCCCCCTCCACTATGGTGCATCGAGCCGGAGTATTCCATACTTCCGGTTAGGACTTACCCATTAGACTTGTGGTTGGTACGGAAGTGCTTTGCAACAGATCCCGCAGACCGGTCCTTATAGTGCCCCGGGTGCGACAAACCAGTGCCCGAGCTTGCACCCGGAACCCACCATACTTACAACCTAGCCAACTCCAACAGAGTCCAGAGACAAGAATAACAGGGAAATTCATATACAGAATCCAGCTATCTACGACTCGTTCTTTTTAACCTATAGCAGTTGTGTCGGTACATTGGGCACTAGCTAATATTTTTATAGTAGAGTGACAAGGAGTTAAGGCTCAATAAGCATGGCTTGGGTTTGCACACAAGGACGGGGATCTAATAAATATAAGTGTAAGGCTTGAATATTTGACTAATGCAATATTAACCTATGGGTTATAGCGATAATTTATTGAAACATGGGCTCAATTATGATCAACTGTTTCCACAGAAGGGTCGATGACTTGCCTTGATCAGCAAAGGGGGGAGGAGGAACCTCGGGGTAGAACTCCTGCTCCTCGATGAACTCGTAGTCTTCTCGATACGGAAAAATAAATAATACATTCAATAAACAGATAAAATCCACCAAATAAAAGAACATACATAGTTGTGGGTGTTTTTATGTGAAGTAATATTTTAATATTCTGAGGTTTTGCATAAAACAGTAAAGTTTAGTTTTTTAGGATTTTTCCTAATTTATTTTGCTGAATTAATAATTTATCCCTAAGGGGTTTCTATTCTTTTATTTGCTAAAATATTTTGGGTAACAGTAACATACTGTTTTTATGGCATTAATGTGTAGAGAATAATTTACTGAATTTAACAAAATTTGAATGGTGAAATTTGGAGTTAAATTGAGCAAGATAGGAATTTTTAAAGTTTAAACTATTTTCTGAATTTTATTTAAAACCAGAAATGGGCTCTGGTCCACGGTGAGCCAGGCCCACGGTGGACCGCGGTACTATGCGCGTGGACCGAACCGATCTGGATCGTCCGATCCGGATCAAGCGGCCAGACGCGAGGCGGAACGTTTAAATGAAAATGGACGGTCCTGATTAAATCCTAGCGAACGGGTACGACGTGGACGCACCAGATTGAGTCAAACTTTTAAATAGAGATCGACGGTCCAGATTAAAAGATACCGGTTTGACCGGATCTGAGGGCTCAGATTAGATCCTGTAGGATCTAATCTGGATCGTCCGTGCGGGATCGTGCGGCTCGGATGAATTCCGACACGGCACGCGGTGACGAGGGTAGTTTACCCTTCGTCTCCGGCGACGGCGACCTCGGGTGCGGCCATGGCGGCGACGGTGAGGGCCTAGGGGCCTAGCTCTCGGCGAAAATGGAAAGAGGAGAGGATGGTGATCATGATGGTACCTCTGGCGGCGATGGAGGGCGACGGACGGCGGTCGGCGGCGAGGGTAGACGAAGTAGAGCGTTCGGGTGCTCGTCGGCGACGGCGATCTGGCGGTGTCCTCGGCCAACAGAGTGGATGCCGAGGTGGGGCGGTGGTCGACGATCACTCTGGTGGCGGTGGCTAGGGCGGTGGGGGTCGGAGGTGACGGCGATCGCTCGCCGGAGGTGGAGCAGAGGGGAAACCCGAAAACGACGAGGGAGCGCTCTGGTTCACTCGAGCTCGGGCTTTGGCGGTGTGGGCTGAACGCGGCGAAAGGAGGGGCTTTTATAGGGATCGCCGGCGGTGGATATGGTAGGGTTATCGGAGGGAAACCGAGAGGGCTCCTTCCAATTCCGGCGAGGGTTCCATTCTCCTCGGGTACGCTTCCTTATGCGCGAAGATGCGTCGCCACCGATGGAAAGGTGGCGGCGGTATGCGAGGGAGGCGATCCGGGGCGATCCAGGGCGATCTGTGGCCGGCGGCGAGGAAACAGAAGGATATCGCCGGGAGAAAGGAAGGGGGGCGATCCCCTTCCATCGGAGACGAAGGACCTGACAGGTGGGCTCCACCTGTCAGTGGGCGTACGGGAAAGGAAAGGGGCCGACAGGCGGGGCCGAGCGGTCAGTGGGTGAAGGCGAGCGCGAGGAGGCAGACACGTGGGGCCAGGCGGGCGTGGGCGGGAGAGGGAGGCGGGGGAACGCGCCGACAGGCGGGTCCCACTCGTCAGTGGCTCAATGCTGGATTGGGCCGGGCTCTGGGCGAATTCGAGGTTGAGGCCCGTTAAGGATTGAAATGGTTTTCTGATTTAAAATAATTCCAGTAATTCATTTATTTGTTTAAGGGTTGAACCACTGTAGATAAAAATTTGTAAAAATTCCTAAAATTATATTTTGGTCTCTAGTTCATCTCATAAAATTTTCAAGTCCAGATTTTGAGTATTTCTCCCTGTTTGGCTTTATTTGAGTTCTTTTGTGATTTTTTCTTTAATAATAAATCCAGAAATGATTTAAATACTGTTTTTCTTTTATTTTAATCCTTTTTTATTTCTGGGGTGTTACAATCCTATCCCCCTTACAGAGAATCTCGTCCTCGAGATTCGGATCAATCCTCGAATAGTTCAGGATGCTGTGCCTTGAGTTCATCTTCCTTTTCCCATGTAGCTTCTTCTACCGGATGATTGCTCCACTGCACTTTACAGAAACGGATGATCCGACTCCTGGTGGTCCTTTCCTTGATCTCCAATATCTTAACAGGCTTTTCCACATAGGTTAGATCCTCTTGAACATCTAACTGCTGAAGATCCACTTGCTCTGTGGGAACGCGGAGACACTTCTTGAGTTGAGATACGTGAAATACGTCATGTACTCCAGCTAATGAGGGTGGTAGTTCCAACTGATAAGATACTTCGCCTTGGCGTCGGATAATGGGGAATGGTCCCACATATCGAGGGGCCAACTTTCCTCTCATGTTAAACCGTTGAGTACCACGGAGAGGCGTAACTCGTAGGTAGACATGATCTCCTTCTTCAAAGACTAGGTCTCGGCGACGATTGTCTGCGTAGCTCTTCTATCGCGATTGGGCTGTCTTGAGTCGGTCTCTGATGATCCGTACCTTTTCTTCAGCTTCACGAAGAATATCTGTTCCGAATACTTGGGATTCACCGGTTTGGTCCCAAAGTAGAGGTGTTCTGCACTTACGTCCATATAGTGCTTCAAAGGGAGACATCTGAAGGCTGGCTTGGTAGCTGTTGTTGTATGAAAATTCTGCGTACGGCAAGCTCTTATCCCAAGTGGCTCCAAAATCCAAAACACATGCTCGAAACATATCCTCCAGTATCTGATTTACCCTCTCTGTTTGTCCATCTGTCTGAGGATGGTAGGCGGTACTGAAATTCAATCTCGTGCCCATCTCCTCTTGAAGGTTCTTCCAGAAACGAGAGGTAAACTGACTTCCTCGGTCAGACACTATCTTCTTGGGCACTCCATGGAGACATACTATCCGGGCCATATATAGCTCTGCAAGCTTAGGGCCACTGAAGGTCGTCTTGACGGCTATGAAATGAGCTACTTTCGTAAGCCGATCGATGATCACCCAAATAGAATCATACCCAAGTTGGGTCTTAGGTAGTCCGGTGATGAAATCCATATCGATCTCTTCCCACTTCCATTCAGGCACTTTAAGTGGCTGTAACAATCTTGCAGGTCTCTGGTGTTCAGCTTTTACTCTTCTGCAGGTGTCACACTCGGCGACAAACTGGGCAATCTCCCTCTTCATGCTGACCCACCAATAACGTTCTTTCAGGTCCTGGAACATCTTGGTACTGCCGGGATGAATGGAGTACAATGTCTCATGGGCTTCTCTTAGGATAAGGGTCTTTATCTCAGGTTTATCCGGTACACATATCCGAGTTCCAAACCATATGGTGCCATTCTCGTCCTCTGAAAATCCGGGGGCTTTTCCTTGTCTCATGTTCTTCCTAATGGCAGCTATATCTGGGTCCTCCAACTGAGCTTCACGGATCTGCTCAAATAAAATAGGCTGGGTTTCCAAGGTGGCTAGATATGCCCCGGTGGTCAATCCAAGATTCAACTTTTTCATCTCCCTACATAACAAGGGTGCGTGTTCTTGAATCATCATGGCTGTGCAATATCCCTTGCGACTTAAGGCATCAGCTACCACATTTGCTTTTCCGGGGTGGTAGTGAATACCCAAGTCATAGTCCTTGATTAGTTCCAACCATCGTCTTTGCCTCAAGTTAAGGTCTGGCTGTGTGAAGATATACTTCAAGCTCTTGTGATCCGTAAAGATCTCACATCGATTTCCAACCAAATAGTGCCTCCAAATCTTAAGGGCGTGCACTACGGCGGCTAATTCCAAATCATGGGTCGGATAATTCAACTCATGAGGTCTCAACTGACGGGAGGCATAAGAGATAACCTTCCCATCTTGCATAAGAACACATCCCAATCCTTGGCGAGATGCGTCGCAGTAGACATGGAAGTCCTTAAGGATATCCGGTAGGGTCAGTATAGGTGCAGACACCAAACGGGTCTTGAGGGTGCGGAAACTTTCCTCGCATTCAGGAGTCCATTCAAACTTCTCTCCTTTCTGCAACAACTTGGTCATAGGCTTGGCTATCTTGGACAAATTCTCAATAAATCTCCGATAATATCCGGCCAAACCCAGAAAACTTCGTATCTCAGATACGTTCGTGGGTGGCAACCAATCCGTAACTGCTTCTACGGTGGCAGGGTCTACTGCGATTCCTTGCGCAGAGATGATGTGTCCAAGGAACTTTACTTCTGGCGTCCAAAACTTGCATTTGCTGTACTTGGCATACAATTGGTGTTCCCTTAACTTTCCTAAGGTTAACCGGAGGTGAGTCTCGTGCTCTTTCTGGTTCTTGGAATAAATGAGGATGTCGTCTATGAAGACCACGATGAACTTGTCCAAATACTCCATGAACACTTTATTCATCATATTCATGAAGAATGCAGGGGCGTTGGTCAATCCAAAGGACATAACCGTACACTCATATAATCCATAACGGGTAGTGAAGGCAGTCTTGGGTATGTCCTCCTCTCGGATCCTTAGCTGATGATAACCAGAACGCAAGTCGATCTTCGAGAATACTGTAGCTCCTTTTAGCTGGTCGAAGAGATCATCGATCCGAGGCAACGGGTACTTATTCTTGATTGTTACCTCATTCAAGGCGCGATAATCCACACACATACGCTTTGCTTTGTCTTCTTTCTTCTCGACGAAGATGACGGGAGCACCCCATGGCGATGTGCTAGGTCTGATGTAGCCTTTCTTCTCGAGATCCTCCAACTGCTGCTTCATCTCAGCTAACTCATTGGCGGCCATCCGGTATGGTCGCTTATAAATAGGGGTGGTTCCGGGCACCAAGTCAATCCTGAACTCGATGTCCCTCTTGGGTGGCATCCCTGGTAGATCCTCTGGGAATACGTCCGGGTACTCACTGACTACTGGTATCTCTTCCAAGATAATCTGATGTAGTCTTGACCTTCCGGCCTTCATGCTGGGCATCTGGAATGTGACTATAGTCCCTTCTTCATCAGTCACAGTCACTTTTCTCTGGGCACATTCTATCACTCCTTGATGTTTATTTAGCCAATCCATCCCTAGAATGAGATCCAAACCTTGACATTCTATTAGAATGGGGTCGGCCCAAAATATCGTGCCTTGGATATCTACCCATACCCTTGGACTAAAGGAACAAGCGAGGGTTTGCTTGCCCAGGGTAGCTATCAATACTAGCCTGGGTAGCTCACTTATGTCCACGGCATTATTTTCCACAAAAGCAGTCGATATAAAGGAGTGGGTAGCTCCGGTGTCAAATAATACTACTGCAAGTGATGAATGAACCATAAACTTACCCATGACAATTTCTGGTGCGGCCTGGGCTTCCTCGGCGGTGACGTGGTTCACCTTGGCGCGGACGGCGGGGTTGGAGGCGACGCCTTGAGCACGCTTGGGATGAGGGCACTGATGGGAGTAGTGTCCCTCCTGGTGGCAGTTGAAGCATACCACAGGCTTGCCATGCCTGTCTCTCAAAACTTCCAGCTTCTTGGCCGGGGCAGCTGGGACGGTTGGTGCGGCTGGAGCGGGACGAGGTTGGCTGGCTCCGGCATTGGCGGCTGGTGGCGCCGGACGATACACAGGGCGGGGGTGGTACTGCTGTGCTGGTGGAGGTGGAACAAAACGGGGCCTCTGGGCCATGCCCTGGTTTTGCCTGAAGGCAATCATGCGCTTCTTCTTCAGGTCGACCTTGTCCTGCTGGGTCTCTTGCATGATCGCCTTGTTCACCAACTTTTGGAAGTTGGCGAAATCTCCGGAGATAAGCTGTAGAGACAGCTCATCCTTCAGTCCCCAGAGGAACTTAGCCTGTCTGGCCGCATCCGTATGAACCTCTTCAGGTGCGTACCTGGCCAACCTGTTGAACTCATGCAGATATTCTGTTACGGACCTGCTCCCCTGCTGCAGGTCCCTAAATTCTTGTTGCTTCTGAGCTATAATGCCGTCGGGGATGTGAGCGGCACGGAAAGCAGCTGAGAACTCTGCCCAAGTATGGGCGTGGCCCTCGGGCAGAGTCTCGCGGTGATTGTCCCACCATTCTGCGGCGGGACCATGAAGCTGGTGGGTGGTGAAGGCCACCCTCTCCTGCTCGGTGCAGGTCAGGAGGTCGAGCTTCTTCTCGATAGCTCGCAACCAATCCCCAGCCTCCGTGGGGTTGGTGGTGCTCGAGAAGGTCGGTGGGCGGACTCGGAGGAACTCCGAGAGCTGCGACGCGGGAGCGGGAGCTGGTGTGGTAGGTCGGGGCAGCTCGGGCTGTTGGTGGAGGCGGAAAAGATGAGCCTGCTGCTCTTGCATCTGCTGCTGCTGCTGCTGCTGCATCTGGTGCAAAAGGGCTGAGACCAGCTGGTTCTGGGTGGCCATCATCTCGGCCAAAGTGGGGTGATTGGCGACCGGGGCTTGCCTTTGCCTGGTGGCTCCCCATTGTGGCAGGTTGCCACTATCTCCTCCGTTCTGAGGAGCGTCTGAACCCTGAGTGTTGGTCATCCTGGAGTTTTCAGAGTATACACATTTATTTTCGTGAACTTCTTTATATTTTATTTCAAAAGGGTACCGTTCTCGCGGTTACATTTATTTATTTCTTCATTCATGCCTTATGTTTTGACATGAATGCTAATACAAGCAAGCAATAATAAAAATAACAATCAACCGTAAAACTATGTCTATGGCAGCTCGGGGGACGGCTCGATCTCGGGCTCGTGGGAGATGGTCGGGGTCGAGGAGCTGGACGGTCCGGCGGGTGGTGCACTGCGGGAGATCCTCTTGGGCCTCACAGTGGGGATCCGAAGGGGTTTCTTCCTACGCGGCGGAAGAGGCGCGATCTCCTCTATGTCCTTCTTCAATTCCTCGATCTGGTAGCGGAGATGTGGGTTGGTGGCGACACGCTGCCGAAGGAGCTCATATTGACGCCGCAACTCCTCTGCCTCGGCAGCCAAGCGATGTCCCTGCTGGATGCGGCGACGAAGCTCTCCGTTCTCGCGGTTCAGATCCTCGGAAGAGTGTCGGTAGAAGCTGATGGTGTCGCGTTGTCCATTGGCGTCCTGCAGCGCCTCGTAATGAAGATCATCCATGGCCTCCAACAAGCGCATGGTATGACCTATCGCAGAATGGCACTGGGAGAGTGTGCTGACGAAGACACTGTGTGGACTCCCTGGGGTGCGAAGAGGCACGAAGCGAAAGTCCGTGTCGTAGAGCTCGCTGTCGTAGATCATCCGGAGCTCCGTGAGTGCCTGGAGAGCGGTGCGCTGGCTGGCAACCAGGAAGGTAGGTCCTCCTCCGCGGTAGGTGTGAGCTGTCTGGGGGGAGGGCTAGACGACGACGGTGACCTCGCAGAAGCTTTCTTCCTCGTCGGGGAAGATTCCATGGTACATCGGCTCATGCTCGAATCCGAGGAAACTGACGAGCATGCGTAGCTCGCGAACGAATCCGGCCTCGTCACGAAGGTTCCCATTCATGGTACGGACCGACATCTACAAAAGAGAGAAAATTTTTGTGAAAACCTCGGAAGATGAGAGGATAAGCAGTGTTTGTAAGAAAATATAGTAAATATAGGTCCTAAGGTCAGGTCTGTTTGGCTTCCTACAGTCAAGTCGGCTCTGATACCATCTTGTCGCGCCCCGATTTAATAAATCAGGACTTTATTGAAATTCCATAGAAAATCAATAAAACAAGACGTTCATCATGCGACCACGTACAATACGGGCAATCATTCACGGTTCGTAGACCGCATTAATACAAAAGTGAATAAAGATGAAGAGAAACTAATAAAACAAGGGTCCTAGATGAACGCCTCCTTCCAGTCTCGCCTTGACTGGGTCGCTACTCCAGACCTTCATCCTCCTCGTAGTAGACGGGCTCTGATGTTGTAAGTCAACGGGGTGAGTACATATGTACTCAGCAAGCCACCGAATGCAAATATAATGCAAGGTAATAACAAGGGAGATAGTGGCTAGTTTAGCGGAAGCATCATAATTGTAAAGCTTTAAATGAGAGCAATTTATTAGTACGGAAAAGTAAACATGTGCATGTGTATCATCATCTTCTAACTCGAGGGGTACAGTCAGCCCCACCTCGCTCAACAGTCCTTACGTGCCATGAATAACTTGAACATTCAAACAATTGTAAACTAACTGCGAGTAGTCACACAACCCGCCCTTGACCGTGGGCTCGGCTTTTCGAAAAGATTAAATTACTCTGATCAGAGATGTACCACTGTACCCACAAGGCACGCACTCATCACTTACACCAAAGTGTAACGAGATGACCCATCACACGGGAACTCGTGCCAAAACCTTCCATATAGTCCTCCCCGACCCAATAGCACCCTCTTATGGGTTTCATATGGTGTCCCGACGCATCGGAGCCCCACCATACCCCCCCTTGAGCCTCGTCGGTACAAGTCGCCCGCAGGCTAGCCCCTTGCCCCCTCCTCTATGGTGCATCGAGCCGGAGTATTCCATACTTCCAGTTAGGACTTACCCATTAGACTTGTGGTTGGTACGGAAGTGCTTTGCAACAGATCCCGCAGACCGGTCCTTATAGTGCCCCGGGTGCGACAAACCAGTGCCCGAGCTTGCACCCGGAACCCACCATACTTATAACCTAGCCAACTCCAACAGAGTCCAGAGACGAGAATAACAGGGAAATTCATATACAGAATCCAGCTATCTACGACTCGTTCTTTTTAACCTATAGCAGTTGTGCCGGTACATTGGGCACTAGCTAATATTTTTATAGTAGAGTGACAAGGAGTTAAGGCTCAATAAGCATGGCTTGGGTTTGCACACAAAGACGGGGATCTAATAAATATAAGTGTAAGGCTTGAATATTTGACTAATGCAATATTAACCTATGGGTTATAGCGATAATTTATTGAAACATGGGCTCAATTATGATCAACTGTTTCCACAGAAGGGTCGATGACTTGCCTTGATCAGCAAAGGGGGAAGGAGGAACCTCGGGGTAGAACTCCTGCTCCTCGATGAACTCGTAGTCTTCTCGATACGGAAAAATAAATAATACATTCAATAAACAGATAAAATCCACCAAATAAAAGAACATACATAGTTGTGGGTGTTTTTATGTGAAGTAATATTTTAATATTCTGAGTTTTTGCATAAAACAGTAAAGTTTAGCTTTTTAGGATTTTTCCTAATTTATTTTGCTGAATTAATAATTTATCCCTAAGGGGTTTCTATTCTTTTATTTGCTAAAATATTTTGGGTAACAGTAACATACTGTTTTTATGGCATTAATGTGTAGAGAATAATTTACTGAATTTAACAAAATTTGAATGGTGAAATTTGGAGTTAAATTGAGCAAGATAGGAATTTTTAAAGTTTAAACTATTTTCTGAATTTTATTTAAAACCAGAAATGGGCTCTGGTCCACGGTGAGCCAGGCCCACGGTGGACCGCGGTACTATGCGCGTGGACCGAACCGATCTGGATCGTCCGATCCGGATCAAGCGGCCAGGCGCGAGGCGGAACGTTTAAATGAAAATGGACGGTCCTGATTAAATCCTAGCGAACGGGTATGACGTGGACGCACCAGATTGAGTCAAACTTTTAAATAGAGATCGACGGTCCAGATTAAAAGATACCGGTTTGACCGGATCTGAGGGCTCAGATTAGATCCTGTAGGATCTAATCTGGATCGTCCGTGCGGGATCGTGCGGCTCGGATGAATTCCGACACGGCACGCGGTGACGAGGGTAGTTTACCCTTCGTCTCCGGCGACGGCGACCTCGGGTGCGGCCATGGCGGCGACGGTGAGGGCCTAGGGGCCTAGCTCTCGGCGAAAATGGAAAGAGGAGAGGATGGTGATCATGATGGTACCTCTGGCGGCGACGGAGGGCGGCCGGCGGCGAGGGTAGACGAAGTAGAGCGTTCGGGTGCTCGTCGGCGACGGCGATCTGGCGGTGTCCTCGGCCAACGGAGTGGATGCCGAGGTGGGGCGGTGGTCGACGATCACTCTGGTGGCGGTGGCTAGGGCGGTGGGGGTCGGAGGTGACGACGATCGCTCGCCGGAGGTGGAGCAGAGGGGAAACCCGAAAACGACGAGGGAGCGCTCTGGTTCACTCGAGCTCGGGCTTTGGCGGTGTGGGCTGAACGCGGCGAAAGGAGGGGCTTTTATAGGGGTCGCCGGCGGTGGATATGGTAGGGTTATCGGAGGGAAACCGAGAGGGCTCCTTCCAATTCCGGCGAGGGTTCCATTCTCCTCGGGTACGCTTCCTTATGCGCGAAGATGCGTCGCCACGGATGGAAAGGGGGCGGCGGTATGCGAGGGAGGCGATCCGGGGCGATCCAGGGCGATCCGTGGCCGGCGGCGAGGAAACAGAAGGAGATCGCCGGGAGAAAGGAAGGGGGGCGATCCCCTTCCATCGAAGACGAAGGACCTGACAGGTGGGCTCCACCTGTCAGTGGGCGAACGGGAAAGGAAAGGGGCCGACAGGCGGGGCCGAGCGGTCAGTGGGTGAAGGCGAGCGCGAGGAGGCAGACACGTGGGGCCAGGCGGGCGTGGGCGGGAGAGGGAGGCGGGGGAACGCGCTGACAGGCGGGTCCCACTCGTCAGTGGCTCAATGCTGGATTGGGCCGGGCTCTGGGCGAATTCGAGGTTGAGGCCCGTTAAGGATTGAAATGGTTTTCTGATTTAAAATAAATCCAGTAATTCATTTATTTGTTTAAGGGTTGAACCACTGTTGATAAAAATTTGTAAAAATTCTTAAAATTATATTTTGGTCTCTAGTTCATCTCATAAAATTTTCAAGTCCAGATTTTGAGTATTTCTCCTTGTTTGGCTTTATTTGAGTTCTTTTGTGATTTTTTCTTTAATAATAAATCCAGAAATGATTTAAATACTGTTTTTCCTTTATTTTAATCCTTTTTAATTTCTGGGGTGTTACAGTGAAGACCACCGGATCGCCGTCGCCGTCGACCACCCGAACGCCCTGCTTCGTCTACCCTCGCCGCCGGCTGCCGTCCGTCGCCCTCCGTCACCGTCGGAGGTATCATAGTGATCGCCATCCTCTCCTCTTTCCATTTTCGCCATGAGCTAGGCCCCTAGGCCCTTGCCGTCGCCACCGTGGCCGCACCCGAGCCCGCCGTCACCGGAGACGAAGGGGGTACGCGCCCCCTTGCGTCGTGTCGTGCCGAACGAGTTCCTGGCCGTCCGATCAAGATCGGAGGGCTAAGATTAAATCCCTTCGGGATCTAATCCAGGCCCTCGGATCTGGTCAAAGCGGTACCACGCGATCTCGGCCGTCGGTTCCAACTTAAAAACGTTGACTTAATCCCGTGCGTCCACGTCATACCCGTTCGCTAGGATCTAATCAGGACCGTCCATTTTCATTTAAAGTATCCCGCCTCACATCTGGCCGCTGGATCTAGATCCAACGGTCCCGGTCGCTCGAGTCCACGCGCACAGTCACGGGTTCACGGTGAACCTGGTTCACCGTGGACCAGAGACTGTTTTCTGGTTTTAAATAAAATTCAGAAAATAGTTTAAACTTTAAAAATTCATATCTTGCTCAATTTAACTCCAAATTTCACCATTCAAATTTTGTTAAATTCAGTAAATTATTCTCTACACTTTAATGCCATAAAAACAGTATGTTACTGTTACCCAAAATATTTTTAGCAAATAAAAGAATAGAAACCCCTTAGGGATAAATTATTAATTCAGCAAAATAAATTAGGAAAAATCCTAAAAAGTTAAACTTCACTGTTTTATGCAAAAACTCAGAATATTAAAATGATTACTTCACATAAAAACACCCACAACTATGTATGTTCATTTATTTGGTGGATTTTATCTGTTTATTGAATGTATTATTTATTTTTCTGTATCGAGAAGACTACGAGTTCATCGAGGAGCAGGAGTTTTACCCCGAGGTTCCTCCATCCCCCTTTGCTGATCAAGGCAAGTCATCGTCCATCTCTGTGGAAACAGTTGATCATAATTGAGCCCATGTTTTAATAAGTTATCGCTATAACCCATAGGTTAATATTGCATTAGTCCAATAATCAAGCCTTACACTTATATTTATCAGATCCCTGTCCTTGTGTGCAAACCCAAGCCATGCTTATTGAGCCTTAACTCCTTGTCACTCTACTATTAAAATAGTAGCTAGTGCCCAATGTACCGGCTCAACTGCTATAGGTTAAAAAGAACGAGTCGTAGATAGCTGGATTCTGTATATGTATTTCCCTGTTATTCTCGTCTTTGGACTCTGTTGGAGTTGGCTAGGTTATAAGTATGGTGGGTTCCGGGTGCAAGCTCGGGCACTGGTTTGTCGCACCCGGGGCACTATAAGGACCGGTCTGCGGGATCTGTTGCAAAGCACTTCCGTACCAACCACAAGTCTAATGGGTAAGTCCTAACTGGAAGTATGGAATACTCCGGCTCGATGCACCATAGAGGAGGGGGCAAGGGGCTAGCCTGCGGGCGACTTGTACCGACGAGGCTCAAGGGGAGGTATGGTGGGGCTCCGATGCGTCGGGACACCATATGAAACCCATAAGAGGGTGCTATTGGGTCGGGGTGGACTATATGGAAGGTTTTGGCACGAGTTCCCGTGTGATGGGTCATCTCGTTACACTTTGGTGTAGGTGATGAGTGCGTGCCTTGTGGGTACAGTGGTACATCTCTGATCAGAGTAATTCAATCTTTTCGAAAAGCCGAGCCCACGGTCAAGGGTGGGTTATGTGACTACTCGCAGTTAGTTTACAATTGTTTGAATGGTAGAGTTATTCATGGCACGTAAGGACTGTTGAGCGAGGTGGGGCTGACTGTACCCCTCGAGTTAGAAGATGATGATGCACACACACATGTTTACTTTTCCGTACTAATAAATTGCTCACATTTAAAGCTTTACAATTATGCTGCTTCCGCAAAACTAGCCACTATCTCCCTTGTTTTTACCTTGCATTATATTTGCATTCGGTGGCTTGTTGAGTACATCTGTACTCACCCCGTTGACTTACACCATCAGAGCCGGTCTACTACGAGGAGGATGAAGGTCAGGAGTAGCGACCCAGTCAAGGCGAGACTAGAAGGAGGCGTTCATCTAGGACCCTTATTTTATTAGTTTCTCTTCATCTTTATTCACTTTTGTATTAATGCGGTCTACGAACCGTGAATGATTGCCCGTATTGTACGTGGTCGCATGATGAACGTCTTGTTTTATTGATTTTCTATGGAATTTCAATAAAGTCCTGATTTATTAAATCGGGGCGCGACAAGATGGTATCAGAGCCGACTTGACTGTAGGAAGTCAAACAGACCTGACCCTAGGACTTATACATTCTATATTTTCTTACAAACACTGCTGATCCTCTCATCTTCCGAGGTTTTCACAAAAATTTTCTCTCTTTTGTAGATGCCGGTTCATACCATGAGCGGGACTCTTCGTGATGAGGCCGAATTCATTCGCGAGCTACGCATGCTCGTCAGCTTCCTCGGATTTGAGCATGAGCCGATGTACCATGGAGTCTTCCCAGACGAGGAAGAGAGCTTCTGCGAGGTCACCGTCGTCGTCCAGCCCTCCCCTCAGACAGCTCACACCTACCGCGGAGGAGGACCTACCTTCCTGGTTGCCAGCCAGCGCACCGCCCTCCAGGCACTCACAGAGCTCCAGATGATCTACGACAGCGAGCTCTACGACACGGACTTTCGCTTCGTGCCTCTTCGCACCCCAGGGAGTCCCCACAGTGTCTTCATCAGCACACTCTCCCAGCGCCATTCGGCGATTGGTCATACCATGCGCTTGTTGGAAGCCATGGATGATCTTCATTACGAGGCACTGCAGGACGCCAATGGACAGCGCGACACAATCAGCTTCTACCGACAATCTTCTGAGGATCTGAACCGCGAGAACGGAGATCTTCGTCGCCGCATCCAGCAGGGACATCGTTTGGCTGCCGAGGCAGAGGAGTTACGACGTCAAAATGAGCTCCTTCGGCAGCGTGTCGCCACCAACCCATAGCTCCGCTACCAGGTCGAGGAATTAAAGAAGGACATTGAGGAGATCGCACCTATTCTGCCTCGCAGGAAGAAACCCCTTCGGATCCCTACTGTGAGGCCCAAGAGGATCTCCCGCAGTGCACCACCCGCCGGATCGTCCAGCTCCTCGACCCCGACCATCTCCCACGAGCCCGAGATTGAGCCGTCCCCCGAGCTACCGTAGACGTAGTTTTACGGTTGATTGTTCTTTTCATTTTTGCTTGCTTGTTTTACCATTCATGTCAAAACATAAGGCATGAATGAATAAATAAATAAATGTAACCGCAAGAACGGTACCCTTCTGAAATAAATATAAAGAATTCGCTAAAATAAATATGTCTACTTTGAAAACTCCAGGATGACCAACACTCAGGGTTCCGACGCTCCTCAGAACGGAGGAGAGAGTGGCAACTTGCCACAATGGGGAGCCACCGGGCAAAGGCAAGCCCCGGTTGCCAATCATCCCACTCTGGCCGAGATGATGGCCACGCAAAACCAGCTGGTCTCAGCCCTTCTGAACCAGATGCAGCAGCAACAGCAGCAGATGCAAGAGCAGCAGGCTCATCTCTTCCGCCTCCACCAACAGCCCGAGTTGCCCCGACCCGCCACACCAGCTCCCGCTCCCGCATCCCAGCTCTCAGAGTTCCTCCGAGTCCGCCCACCGACCTTCTCGAGCACCACCAACCCCATGGAGGCTGGGGATTGGTTGCGAGCTATTGAGAAGAAGCTCGATCTGCTGACCTGCACTGAGCAGGAGAGGGTGGCCTTCGCCACCCACCAGCTTCATGGTCCCGCCGCAGAGTGGTGGGACAATCATCGTGAGACTTTGCCCGAGGGCCACGCCCATACTTGGGCAGAGTTTTCGGCCGCTTTCCGTGCCGCCCACATCCCCGACGGTGTTATCGCACAGAAACAACAGGAGTTCAGAGACCTGCAGCAGGGGAGCAGGTCTGTTATAGAATACCTGCACGAGTTTAACCGTCTGGCGAGGTACGCACCTGAGGAGGTCTGTACTGATGCGGCCAGACAGGCCAAGTTCCTCCGGGGACTGAAGGATGAGCTGTCCTTACAGCTTATCTCTGGAGATTTCGCCAACTTCCAAAAGTTGGTGAACAAAGCCATCATGCAGGAGACCCAGCAGAACAAGGTCGACCTGAAGAAAAAGAGGATGATAGCTTTCAGGCAGAACCAAGGAATGGCCCAGAGACCCCGCTTTGCTCCACCTCCACCAGCGCAGCAGTACCACCCCCGCCCAGTATATCGTCCGGAACCACCAGCCGCCAATGCCGGAGCCAGTCAACCTCGCCCCGCTCCCGCCGCACCAACCGCCCCAGCTGCCCCGGCCAAGAAGCCAGAAATTCTGAGAGACAGGCATGGCAAGCCTGTAGTATGCTTCAACTGCCGCCAGGAGGGGCACTACTCCCATCAGTGCCCTCATCCCAAGCGTGCTCAAGGCGTCGCCTCCAACCCCGCCATCCGCGCCAAGGTCAACCACGTCACCGCCGAAGAAGCCCATGCCGCCCCAGAGATTGTCATGGGTAAGTTTATGGTTCATTCATCCCTTGCAGTGGTATTATTTGACACCGGAGCTACACACTCCTTTATATCAACTGCCTTTGTGGAAAGTAATGCCCTAGACATAAGTGAACTACCCAGACCAGTACTGATAGCTACCCCGGGCAAGCAAACCCTCGCCTATTCTTTTAGTCCAAGGGTATGGGTAGATATCCAAGGCATGATATTTTGGGCCGACCCCATTCTAATAGAATGTCAAGGTTTGGATCTCATTCTAGGGATGGATTGGCTAAATAAACATCAAGGAGTGATAGAATGTGCCCAGAGAAAAGTGACTGTGACTAATGAAGAAGGGATTATCGTCACATTCCAGATGCCAAGCATGAAGGCCGGAAGGACAAGACTACATCAGATTACCTTGGAGGAGATACCAGTAGTTAGTGAATACCCGGAAGTGTTCCCAGAAGATCTACCAGGGATGCCACCCAAGAGGGACATCGAGTTCAGGATTGACTTGGTGCCCGGAACCACCCCTATTTACAAGCGACCATACCGGATGGCCGCCAATGAGTTAGCTGAGATGAAGCAGCAGTTGGAGGATCTCGAGAAGAAAGGCTACATCAGACCTAGCACATCGCCATGGGGTGCTCCCGTCATCTTCGTCGAGAAGAAAGAAGACAAGGCAAAGCGTATGTGTGTGGACTATCGCGCTTTGAATGAAGTAACCATCAAGAATAAGTACTCGTTGCCTCGGATCGACGATCTCTTCGACCAGCTAAAAGGAGCTACAGTATTCTCGAAGTTCGACTTGCATTCTGGTTATCATCAGTTAAGGATTCGAGAAGAAGATATACCCAAGACTGTCTTTACCACCCGTTATGGATTATATGAGTGCACAGTTATGTCCTTTGGATTGACCAGCGCCCCTGCATTCTTCATGAATATGATGAATAAGGTGTTCATGGAGTATTTGGACAAATTCATCGTAGTCTTCATAGACGACATTCTCATTTATTCCAAGGACCAGAAAGAGCACGAGGCTCACCTCCGGTTAACCTTAGGAAAGCTAAGGGAACACCAATTGTATGCCAAGTACAGCAAATGCAAGTTTTGGACGGCAGAAGTAAAGTTCCTTGGACACATCATCTCTGCGCAAGGAATCGCAGTAGACCCTGCCACCGTAGAAGCAGTTACGGATTGGCTGCCACCCATGAACGTATCTGAGATACGAAGTTTTCTGGGTTTGGCCGGATATTATCGGAGGTTCATTGAGAATTTTTCTAAGATAGCCAAGCCAATGACTAAGTTGTTGCAGAAAGGAGAGAAGTTTGAATGGACTCCTGAATGCGAGGAAAGTTTCCGCACCCTCAAGACCCGTCTGGTGTCAGCACCCATACTGACCCTACCCGATATCCGGAAAGACTTCCATGTCTATTGCGACGCATCCCGCCAGGGATTGGGATGTGTTCTTATGCAAGACGGGAAAGTTATCTCTTATGCCTCCCGTCAGTTGAGACCTCATGAGTTGAATTACTCGACCCATGATTTGGAATTAGCCGCCGTAGTGCACACCCTTAAGATTTGGAGGCACTATTTGGTTGGAAATCGCTGTGAGATCTTTACGGATCACAAGAGTTTGAAGTACATCTTCACACAGCCTGACCTCAATCTGAGGCAAAGACGATGGTTGGAACTAATCAAGGACTATGACTTAGGTATTCACTACCACCCCGGAAAAGTGAATGTGGTAGCTGATGCATTAAGCCGCAAGGGATATTGCACAGCCATGATGATCCAAGAACACGCACCCTTGTTATGTAGGGAGATGGAAAAGTTGAATCTTGGATTGACCACCAGAGCATATCTAGCCACCCTGGAGACCCAGCCAATTCTATTTGAGCAGATCCGTGAAGCTCAATTGGAAGACCCGGATATAGCTGCCATTAGGAAGAACATGAGACAAGGAAAAGCCCTAGGATTTTCAGAGGACGAAAACGGCACCATGTGGTTTGGAACCCGGATATGTGTACCGGATAAGCCAGAGATAAAGACCCTTATCCTGAGAGAAGCCCATGAGACATTGTACTCCATTCATCCCGGCAGTACCAAGATGTACCAGGATCTGAAAGAACGTTATTGGTGGGTCAGCATGAAAAGAGAGATTGCACAGTTCATCGCCGAATGTGACACCTGCAGAAGAGTGAAAGCCGAACATCAGAGACCTGCGGGATTGTTACAGCCACTTAAAGTGCCTGAATGGAAATGGGAAGAGATCGGTATGGATTTCATCACCGGACTACCAAAGACCCAACTTGGGTATGATTCTATTTGGGTGATCATCGATCGGCTTACGAAAGTAGCCCATTTCATACCTGTCAAGACAACCTTCAGTGGTCCTAAGCTTGCAGAGCTATATATGGCCCGGATCGTATGTCTTCATGGAGTACCCAAGAAGATAGTATCCGACCGAGGAAGTCAGTTTACCTCTTGCTTCTGGAAGAACCTTCAAGAGGAGATGGGCACGAGATTGAATTTCAGTACCGCCTACCACCCTCAGACAGATGGACAAACAGAAAGGGTTAATCAGATATTGGAGGATATGTTACGGGCATGTGTCTTGGATTTTGGAGCCACTTGGGACAAGAGCTTGCCGTACGCTGAGTTTTCGTACAACAACAGCTACCAAGCCAGTCTTCAGATGTCTCCTTTTGAAGCCTTATATGGACGAAAGTGTAGAACGCCTCTACTTTGGGACCAAACTGGTGAATCCCAAGTATTCGGAACAGACATTCTTCGTGAAGCAGAAGAGAAGGTACGGATCATCAGAGATCGACTCAAGACAGCCCAATCACGACAGAAGAGCTACACAGACAATCGTCGCCGAGACCTAGCCTTTGAAGAAGGAGATCATGTTTACCTTCGAGTTACGCCTCTCCGTGGTACTCAACGGTTTAACATGAGATGAAAGTTGGCCCTCGATATGTTGGACCATTTCCCATTGTTCGACGCCAAGGCGAAGTTGCTTATCAGTTGGAACTACCGCCCTCATTGGCTGGAGTACATGACGTATTTCACGTATCCCAACTCAAGAAGTGTCTGCGCGTTCCGACAGATCAAGTGGATCTTCAGCAGTTGGATGTTCAAGAGGATCTGACCTATGTGGAAAAGCCTGTCAAGATATTGGAAGTCAAAGAAAGGACCACCAGGAGTCGGACCATCCGTTTTTGCAAAGTGCAGTGGAGCAATCATCCTGTAGAAGAAGCTACATGGGAAAAAGAAGATGAACTCAAGGCACAACATCCTGAGCTATTCGAGGATTGATCCGAATCTCGAGGACGAGATTCTCTGTAAGGGGGATAGGATTGTAACACCCCAGAAATTAAAAAGGATTAAAATAAAAGAAAAATATTATTTTCATTTCTGGATTTATTTATTAAAGGAAAATCACAAAAGAACCCAAATAAAGCCAAACAGGGAGAAATACTCAAAATCTGGACTTGAAAATTTTA
This sequence comes from Zizania palustris, assembly GCA_019279435.1. Taxonomy (NCBI): domain Eukaryota; kingdom Viridiplantae; phylum Streptophyta; class Magnoliopsida; order Poales; family Poaceae; genus Zizania; species Zizania palustris. The sequence goes on along the minus strand of JAAALK010000082.1, from coordinate 79,388,685 downwards.
TGAGATGAACTAGAGACCAAAATATAATTTTAGGAATTTTTACAATTTTTTATCAACAGTGATTCAACCCTTAACCAAATAAATGAATTAATGGAATTATTTTAAATCAGAAAACATATTAAAACCTTAACGGGCCTCAACCTCCAAACCACCCCGAGCCCGGCCCAATCCAAGCGATAGCCACTGACATGTGGGGCCCGCCCGTCGGCGCGTTCCCCCGCTTCCCTCTCTCCCACCGCGCCCCGCCTGACCCCACACGGCAGTCTCACACCTCCGCCTCCCTCTCTCTGACAACCGTGGCCCGCCTGTCGGCCCTTCCTTTTCTGTTTCGCCCGCTGACAGGTGGGGGCCACCTGTCAGATCCTTCGTCTCCGATGGAAGGGGATCGCTCCCCTTTCCTTCCTCGGCGATCTCTTTCTGTTTCCTCGCCGCCGGCCACCGGATCGCCCCAGATCACCCCGGATCACCTTCCTCGCACGCCACCGCCCCCTTTCCATCCATGGCGACGCATCTTCGCGCATAAGGAAGCGTACCCGTGGAGATAGGAAACCTCGCCGGAAATGGAAGGAGCCCTCTCGGTTTCCTCCGATAACCCTACCATATCCACCGCCGGCGAGCCCTATAAAAGCCCCTCCCCTCACCGCACTCACCCCACGCCAGCAGAGCCAACCTCGAGCGAAAGCAGAGCGCCGTCGCCCTTTTTTCGAGCTTCGGTTCGGTTTCACCTCCGGCGAGCGATCGCCGCCGCCTCGGACCCCCGCCGCCCTAGCCACCGCCACCATCAGATCCGTCGTCGCTCGCCCATCCCCAGCATCCACTCCGTCGGCCGTGAAGACCGCCGGATCACCGTCGCCGTCGACCACCCGAACGCCCTGCTTCGTCTACCCTCGCCGCCGGCCGCCGTCCGTCGCCCTCCGTCGCCATCGGAGGTATCATCGTGATCGCCATCCTCTCCTCTTTCCATTTTCGCCATGAGCTAGGCCCCTAGGCCCTCGCCGTCGCCACCGTGGCCGCACCCGAGCCCGCCGTCGCCGGAGACGAAGGGGGTACGCGCCCCCTTGCGTCGTGCCGTGCCGGATGAGTTCCTGGCCGTTCGATCAAGATCGGAGGGCTAAGATTAAATCCCTTCGGGATCTAATCCAGGAACTCGGATCTGGTCAAAGCGGTACCACGCGATCTTGGCCGTCGGTTCCAACTTAAAAACGTTGACTTAATCCCGTGCGTCCACGTCATACCCGTTCGCTAGGATCTAATCAGGACCGTCCATTTTCATTTAAAGGATCCCGCCTCGCATCTGGCCGCTGGATCCAGATCCAACGGTCCCGGTCGCTCGGGTCCACGCGCACAGTCACGGGTTCACGGTGAACCTGGTTCACCGTGGACCAGAGACTGTTTTTTGGTTTTAAATAAAATTCAGAAAATAGTTTAAACTTTAAAAATTCATATCTTGCTCAATTTAACTCTAAATTTCACCATTCAAATTTTGTTAAATTCAGTAAATTATTCTCTACACTTTAATGCCATAAAAACAGTATGTTACTGTTACCCAAAATATTTTTAGCAAATAAAAGAATAGAAACCCCTTAGGGATAAATTATTAATTCAGCAAAATAAATTAGGAAAAATCCTAAAAAGTTAAACTTCACTGTTTTATGCAAAAACTCAGAATATTAAAATGATTACTTCACATAAAAACACCCACAACTATGTATGTTCATTTATTTGGTGGATTTTATCTGTTTATTGAATGTATTATTTATTTTTCCGTATCGAGAAGACTACGAGTTCATCGAGGAGCAGGAGTTCTACCCCGAGGTTCCTCCATCCCCCTTTTCTGATCAAGGCAAGTCATCGTCCATCTCTGTGGAAACAGTTGATCAAAATTGAGCCCATGTTTTAATAAGTTATCGCTATAACCCATAGGTTAATATTGCATTAGTCCAATAATCAAGCCTTACACTTATATTTATCAGATCCCTGTCCTTGTGTGCAAACCCAAGCCATGCTTATTGAGCCTTAACTCCTTGTCACTCTACTATTAAAATAGTAGCTAGTGCCCAATGTACTGGCTCAACTGCTATAGGTTAAAAAGAACGAGTCGTAGATAGCTGGATTCTGTATATTTATTTCCCTGTTATTCTCGTCTTTGGACTCTGTTGGAGTTGGCTAGGTTATAAGTATGGTGGGTTCCGGGTGCAAGCTCGGGCACTGGTTTGTCGCACCCGGGGCACTATAAGGACCGGTCTGCGGGATCTGTTGCAAAGCACTTCCGTACCAACCACAAGTCTAATGGGTAAGTCCTAACTGGAAGTATGGAATACTCCGGCTCGATGCGCCATAGAGGAGGGGGCAAGGGGCTAGCCTGCGGGCGACTTGTACCGACGAGGCTCAAGGGGGGGTATGGTGGGGCTCCGATGCGTCGGGACACCATATGAAACCCATAAGAGGGTGCTATTGGGTCGGGGTGGACTATATGGAAGGTTTTGGCATGAGTTCCCGTGTGATGGGTCATCTCGTTACACTTTGGTGTAGGTGATGAGTGCGTGCCTTGTGGGTACAGTGGTACATCTCTGATCAGAGTAATTCAATCTTTTCGAAAAGCCGAGCCCACGGTCAAGGGCGGGTTATGTGACTACTCGCAGTTAGTTTACAATTGTTTGAATGGTAGAGTTATTCATGGCACGTAAGGACTGTTGAGCGAGGTGGGGCTGACTGTACCCCTCGAGTTAGAAGATGATGATGCACACACACATGTTTACTTTTCCGTACTAATAAATTGCTCACATTTAAAGCTTTACAATTATGCTGCTTCCGCAAAACTAGCCACTATCTCCCTTGTTTTTACCTTGCATTATATTTGCATTCGGTGGCTTGCTGAGTACATCTGTACTCACCCCGTTGACTTACACCATCAGAGCCGGTCTACTACGAGGAGGATGAAGGTCTGGAGTAGCGACCCAGTCAAGGCGAGACTGGAAGGAGGCGTTCATCTAGGACCCTTATTTTATTAGTTTCTCTTCATCTTTATTCACTTTTATATTAATGCGGTCTACGAACCATGAATGATTGCCCGTATTGTACGTGGTCGCATGATGAACGTCTTGTTTTATTGATTTTCTATGGAATTTCAATAAAGTCCTGATTTATTAAATCGGGGCGCGACACTAAGCCTTTGTTCAGAGTGTGCTCAATACCTCTAAAGCAGACACTCCGAAGGGTATGTTTGATGTTTGTTTTTTAGAAGAGAATTTTTAAAGCACCCATTCATCCCCTCTCTGGTCGCCTTTTTTGGTCCAACAATTGGTATCAGAGAAGGTTAAGATCACTAGTTAACCTTAACCGGTTTTGTGATCCGTTGGCGACATGGACAGAGTTAATAAAATTCCTTTGTTCGATGGAACAGACTTTGCTTACTAGAAGGTGCTCGTGTAGGCTTATTTACAAAGCCAAGGAAGTGCGGTTTGGGAGATTGTGGGTTCACAATACTCCATCACTGATACTCGCACTACTCACGCTGAAAAGGCTCAGTATACTTATAACTGCAAAGCTAGAAATATATTGTTCATTAGTTTGAGCAGGAATGAGTTCGATAGGGTGCAGCACCTTAAGACTGCTATGGAAATTTGATCCGCACTCACTATTTTTTATGAGAGCTCAACACAGATCAAGGCTAAGCTCCAAAGCACATACAATCAACAATATCAGTTGTTTGTGCAAAGCCCTGGCGAATCTATAGATGTCATGTTTTCTTGCTTTGATGCGATAGTGAGCAATTTGTGGTCCACTGGAACTTTGGATTATTCTAATCACGAGAGGGCTATCAAGCTTCTCTATGTTCTTGATCGTAGTATATGGAAAGTGAAGATATCTAGTATTGAGGAGTCCACAGGTTACAACACATTAACCTATAATGAGATTTTTAGCAAGCTGAAGTCCATAGAGATTGCCAAGGCATCTCTTGTAGGGCACAAAAACTATTTGCCTCCTTCCATGGCATTATTTTCTAGCTATAGTAGTGGTACGCATGCAGAGCCTAGTACATCTGGTACTCGTGTCCTTATAGGAGGTTTTGCTTTGTCCTCCCTAGTCTCTATTACAAAAGAGCAGGTGGACACTCTATATGATGAAGACCTTGCTCTCATTGTCAAGAAGTTCACCCGTTTCTACAATGATAGACGGGATTGTGAAACCAAGGGTGGTTTCTGTCTGTATGATGAGTGATTGACAAGGATGAGCGGTTGAGCGATTGGTTGAGTGTTGGGTTGTGTGCATCGAAGAGTTCGATATATGAATGAGGTTTGTGTGCCGAGGGCTTCGGTGGTGCATCACGTTCTTGCTTTTGCTTATCTTGAATGTGCAGGGTGGAGATGCTGACCAACTGTCAACGGCAAGTGATCGAGGGTCAAGCGGGGAGCTCGATGACGGAGGATCAGGGAGGCCGGGTGAAGTTGGAGAAGATCTCAAGAGTGCACGAAAATATCGAGCAAGACTTGGATGGGCGGATGGTTGTGATGGCGTGACGACCGAGTCGGCGAAAGGGAGGTCAGTACAAGTAATCAGGCGGCTCGAGGGTATCGAGAGCGGAAAAGGCTTGCTGGCGCTCAGAGTCGCAAAGCGATGTCATGAGTCGAAGAGTTGAGAGGCTTTGTCGGTTTTTGCTGAAAACCGTCACATCTCTAAATGTGCTAATTTCAATAATTAGGAGTCTTTTTGTTTTGAGTAATTTAGAGTAATGTGTGAACTTTTAGTATTTTTTAGGATTTCCCAATTCTAAAAAAATATTAAAAGTGTTGAGTCATTGTGTAATAAAAAGTTTAAGAGTCGAGAGTAAATGTACTCCTTTAATATATTTTTCAGGATTTCCTAAATTCTGAAATTATATTACAAGGAATAGGACCTTGATGTAAAATAGAGGTTCTAGAGGGTTTTTTTCAGAATTTTCTCCCCATGGCTGGCCTATAAATAGAGGTCCTTAGCCATGGGCTGGAATCTCTCTTTTTGGCTGGTTTTTTGTAGCACCTACTAAAATTTCTACAGCTTTTATAATCACTTCTGGTTTCCTGTTCCTATTCTGAAAATTCCATAGTGACCAGCGATGAACCACTGAGATGTGTGCCAGGTGTGTTTTCTTTCTGGATTCAGTTTTTATGGGCTATTTTCTGATGATTTCACTACAAAACATGGTTTTGATGCCTATGTAACTTCTGTTGTGCATGTTTTGGATGTTCCATTTTTCAAGTTTGCACTCTGTTTGATTGGCTGATTCTTGATGTTCTTGTAGATCAAAAGTGCTACAGCACATCTGAAATGGATGATCACAGAACTGATAGAACAAAATACAGAGATGCATCTGTTTGATCTTTCTTGATTGAAGTTGAACTTGGTTGATGTTCTTGTCAGGTTTATCCTCATTAAATCAAGGATACAACTCTTATTCATCTCACATGAAATCAAAAGAGTGATAGTATCCAGATTTTCAGGACTGAAACTTTGACACTAATCTGAATACTGAAACTTCTACAGAATGCATAATTTTTTTAACACTTCAATCCTTGTGAAATCTGTGGATTCTTCAAAGTTTAGCACTAAATGTGTCTGGTTTATCAGTTGTCTTTGAGTTGTAGTTACTGTAGCAGACAAGAAGTGTTGTTGAGGTAATCCGTTCTGCTACATTGTTGAAAGTTGTCTGCTAGCAACTCCTGCTGTGAGGTCATGGATGACCTGTAAAAGTAAAAGCTTGCTTTAATGTGTAAAAGGTTTCTACAGTGTATTTTGCTGAAATTACCCACTGATTTTACTCTGAAAATCCTGTGTTCTTTTACTATTCCTGATCAAAGGTTTTCAGTTCTGCAGTTTATAAGTGCTGAAATAGTATTTGATACTGATTGAATGTATCCAACAGTTTCATTGAATCTCAAGTCAATTTTCTTGATTCATCTCAATTTTAGTTGGTGACTTAATCTCTGAATCATCTTATGATAAGTTGCTGATTGACTTGAAATAGAAACTGAAAATATTCAGCTGTATTTTTACTGCTAAAACTTACTAGTCTTCATGAGTGACAATTTGAGTGAGATTATCTGATTGTAGGGCTGAGAATATGTGTTCATAAACATGATCTGAAGGTATGGTTTTATTTGATGACAAAAGAAGATTTCCACTGCTGAGATCAAAGTGTTCTACAGAACAATCAAGGTACCAATTCTGTTTAGTCTGTTCAGTTTATAAATCTGTGATTTTGTTCAGACTTTCATTATGAATTGTTGATTTGGTGTTTTAACTGAGTTTATCACTTGATCATGAGTAAAATTTGCTAATGTGAATGATCTGATTTGTTTTAAGAAATTGTCAACAATTGGGTTTGCTGTTAGAACTGTTCTGAATCTATTTTCAGTTCAGTTTCATATAGACATTCAGAGATCTGATTCAGTTTGAGTAGATGTTTGATGGAACTATTCATCATTTAATTTTCAATGACTGAACATTAGTTTCGCTGAGTCTTGGACATAGTGTTTTTCAGTACAGAATAGGTGTTCTTGTGTGATCAGATCTTCAGCAAATTTGGATTGAGTTCATGGTAAAACTTCAAATTCAGTTCTGAGTTGAATGTGTGTAGGTACTGCTCATCTTCAAGAAAACTTCAGATGTCTTGTGTCTTGATCTGAAAGTACTGTTTAAATTCAGTTCTCTAGTTTCAGTTTCAGTATATAGATTGAACTCATTTCTGATGTATACTGAAATTTCTATTTACATGTCATTATTTACTATTTCAGATTGAGTATGTCTAGTTTTCTGAAAAACTGATCCTGTAGAGTTTGATCAAAGTAGTGATACATTCTACAGGATGATTTTGAGCTTTATCATGTACTGTGTTTGAGTTTGTAATACTGTTTGAAGTAATCAGAATTGAAGTAAATTTGAAAACCTAAATCTGTGACCTGATTTGAAAAAGGTGTCACTATTCATCATCTTGAGAATTTCAGAAACTGTATGTTCAATTGAGTTCTGTTTGAATCTATTTGAATTGAATTTGGCAGACTGAATTGAATCTGCTAGTACTGTTCATCATCCAGGAAGTTTCAGAATTTGTAGTTTCAACTGAAATCTGTTTGAATTAATTTGGATCAGTTTTCTAAACTGAAGTAAATCTGATATAGATTCTACTGAACTGAATTAATTGTAGAGCTTCAATCTGTGTCCTGGCTTGAATTTAGCTATCACTTTTCATCCTTCAGACATTTTCAGACTCAATGTGTGTTACCATCTTAATTGTATTTGTGTTGTGTCTAGTTGATAAAATTGATTGATCTGAAGAGTTTTTGACTGAACTGTTCAATGTCTTGTGTCTAGTATAGCCCAAAGTGTTAGGTACATGTGTTAACAAAGGTTTCTGAATTTTTAAGCTATTTTGGAGTTTCAGTTACCGATATAACTCTGTCGTCCGTCTAGTTGTCGATGTACTCACTGTAGTTCGAAATATCAATTGTTGATAGAGTGTGTCGATACTTCAAACACCGAACAAGACTGAATTCTGAATTTGAAGAGATTTTGTTGCTTTGATTCATACTTTTTGGTTTAGATTTGAATTTGAAATTTTGAAGGTGCGTTGGGTGATTTGAAAAGGCCATCTGATTCACGAGAATTTGTCGAGGCACCTATTCACCCCCCTCTAGTCACCATTCTGATCCCACAGGGATAAAAGGAGAAGTTGCTCTCGAGGGTGTTTTGAGTGTGGTGAAACTTCTCACATCAAGGCTGATTGCCTTAGGCTCAGAAAGAGAGAGGAGTGTACCCACAAGCACCAAAAGAGAGACAAAAAATCCTTTTCTAAGGGTAAGCGCAGCAAGATGGCAAAAAGGGCAGCCAAAGCCGCTTCCAGAACTTTCATGGAGGCCCTCAATGACATCGACACATCGTCGAGTGAGGAGCTTAGCTCTGATGAAGAGGAGCCTTCGAAGAAGGAGGAGAAGAAGGCGAAGGGCTTCACTGACATTTGCTTCCTGGTTGACAGTATCCACAGCAGCAATGAGCTAGACTCATCAAAGGTAACTCTATCTTATGACCAGCTTTTGGTTAAAATGGATGAACTAAATGATGCTTTGGTTAGCCTGGATAGATTACTTGAAATGGTTGCTCGTGAATTGAAAGAACTTAGATTTAGAAATGAATCTGTTTCAACTAAACTTGTCATGCTTAGATCTAAGTCTGATAATGCTGAATGTGAGTCATGTCTTGTGGTCATGAGTGAGCTTGCCCAGCTTCGCTCTATGCACGCTCAAGCTATCGACAAACTTGAAATTGTAGAGAGGCAGCTTGTTGACGTGGAGTCTAGACCTATTTCATCTTATGCATGTTTGAATTGTCCTTTATTTATTGAAAGCATTAATTTGAGGGACAAGCATGTTAAGGAATTAGAGTTTAGATTAGAGAGTGCTAAGTGTTCTAAACATGTGCAGCCAGCTTGTCCCACCTGCATTATCCTGAAGGACAAATTCAGCTTTTCTCGAGGGTAAGTTGAAAAACTCATGACTGAAAATGATTACCTTCTCTCTGTGGTGGATAAATGCACTAAAGGGAAGGGTAGGATGGATCTGCTCTTGGCCAAAACCAAGATGTGTGTTGACAGGGAAGGGTTAGCTTTAGGGTTGGGATATGAGAGAACCACTTCAAGCACTCTGAGTAAAATTGTGTTCTCTCCACCCACTACTCTTGAGAAAGAAAGAGCCCAGTTAGACAATCCACAGAAAGCCAAGAAACCCATCCAGACTACCAAGAAAACACCACCTCCACCAAATAAAGCCCCTCAGCGGAAACCAAAGAAGCATGTGAGGATTGCTCCCAAGACACATGCTTCTACCCCCAAGAAAGTTTTTTATTGCTCATATTGCTAGTGGGTGGGTCATTTGGTTAGTTTCTATTTTCGTCGCATCAAGGATGAGAGATGTTCTCAGGAGATGAGCTTTCAGGACATGCATTACTCATCTTTAGGTATGCATGAGTCTGTTTCTCACTCTCATCCTATTTTTATCGAGGCTCCTTGTACTCCCATGAGAGGTTTTGCCCATCGTTGTGTACACCATGTTTCATATGGTGATAGACCACGTGTTTTATCGAGGCTCCTTGTACTCCCATGAGAGGTTTTGGTCCTCAATAGGTTGGGAGACCTCATCAATTTTCGAGTTCTTATTTTGTAGGTAGACCTCGCACTTTTTATCAGGATCCATATCTTGTGCGTAGATAATCTACTACTACTTTGCCCACCGCTCGAGTCTCTCAGTGCTGGATAACTCATTAGTTTTTCACTCACTCTAGCACTGAGCGATCGATATTTTCTCGCTTTGTGTAGGCAGTAGACAGAGGCTTGGAAAACAAGTGGATCATGGATTCTGGTTGTTCGCGCCATATGACTGGAAACACATCATGTTTCTCCAGTCTCACTTCAACTAAGAAAAAGGAGTACATCACCTTTGGGAACAACTGAAGAAGCAGAGTGAAAGGTAAATGTGTGGTAAGAATCAATAACAACTTCACTCTTAAATATGTTGCTTTGGTTGAACATTTGGGGTACAATTTGTTGTGTGTATCACAGTTACTTGATGAGGGCTTGAAAATGTGTTTCATATGCGATACTTCACAAGTACTCAATTCTAATGGCGTTTTAATTTGCAAGTTTCTGAGAATCGGGAGGGTTTTTGGAGTCGACTTTTCTAGGTCTACTGAGTCTTCTCATTGCTTGGTGGCACAACCATCTTTTGAGCACTAGATGTGGTATAGGATACTAGGGCATATAAGCTTTTATTTGCTCGCTCACTTGAGTACCTTAGGTCTGATCCGAGGATTGCCCCAGCTCAAATTTGAGAAGAACTTAGTTTGTGCTCCTTGTCGACATGGAAAGATGGTTTTTGCCTCACATTCACTAGTCAACATGGTAATGAGTGAACAACCTGGAGAACTTCTCCATATGGACATTGTAGGTCATTCCCGGGTTAGTTCTTTAGGTGGCAAATGGTATGTCCTTGTCATGGTGGATGATTTCTCCTGCTATTCTTGGGTCTTCTTTTTAGCAAGCAAGGATGAAGTGTTTTCACACTTTCGGAGATTAGCTTTGAGGATTTTTACTGAACTCTCGGGTCCATTAAAATTCATTCAAAGTGATAATGGCACCAAGTTCAACAACAACCTCTTTGTTGACTTTTGCATGGAGCATGGCGTAGAACACCAATTCTCTGCTCTGCAGGTTCCTCAAAAAAGTAGAGTTGTTGAGAGGAAGAACTGCACCTCGGTAGAGATGGCTAGGACGATGCTCGGTAAGCATAGGACTCCTAGAAGATTTTGGGCTGAGGCCATAAACAATGCATGTTACATCTCAAACCAAATTTTCTTGTGCTTAATTTTGAACTTGACATCTTATGAGCTGCGTTTTGGGAGAAAACCCAAGGTTACTGATTTTCGAGTATTTGGTTGTCGGTGCTTTATCCTAAAACGTGGAAATTTAGACAAATTTTAGTTGTGATCTTCAAATGGGATCTTTTTGGGTTATACCACTTATGGTCATTTATATCGAGTGTTCAATTTAGACACTAACACTATCATTGAGTCATGTGATGTGAATTTTGATGAATCAACCCCTTGTGTTAGTTTGTTTTTTGAGCTTGCTAGTGAAAAGGATATGGTTCGTAGACCGTATTAGTACAAAAGTGAATAAAGGTGAAGAGAAACTAATAAAACAAAGAGTCCTAGATGAATGCCTTCTTCCAGTCTCGCCTTGATTGGGTCGCTACTCCAGACCTTCATCCTCCTCGTAGTAGACGGGCTCTGGTCCCCTTAATGCTTCTAGATTTGCCTATTTGCATTGGAAACTTGGTATTTGTCATCCCTATGGCATTTTGTGATAGTGTTAGTACAAATCACCCTTCTCATTGTGATCTCTCAAAAAGTGATATCTCAAATCAATGTGTTTGATTCTGGAATGCTGAACCGGGTTGTTTGCTCTACTAATGGCACTAGTGTTATCACAAAAAAGTGGAACACTCTTATACTCCAACCCAAAATCTCACAAAGTGGAAACCATCCACAAAATCTGTGCACAACAACTAGCTGCAGCAACATATTCAGCCTCTACTGTGGATTGCACAATGCTAGACTATTTGCGAGAAGACCAACAAACAAGAGATGAACCCAGAAAATGACAAGTATCGAAGGTCTACATAAGTTTCTGTCATATGAGTGATTGTATTTACATATTTTTGTTTATGTATACCTTTGTATAATTGTCATGATCATGTTAGCTCAGCTCTTGTTAATATGTCTGTTTTTATCATGAGCATGATTTTAAAAATTCAAAACACGATCACTGCTTAGTCTTGCATCTAGCTTGTCTAGGCAAATTTCTTTAGCTATCTTTTTCATACTTGGTAGCTGAAATCCATTTATCTTGGATGCAAACATGCAACTCGAATATTTAAACGCTTTTCATGGAAACCTTGATCTAACAATAAATGAAAATCATATAATTGATATCCATGTCTTTTGTGCTAAAATTGAAAAGATCCAGGCGGGTTTGTCTTGTCGCACTATTTCTATTCTAGACTGCTTACCATATCACTTTGGTATGAATTAGAATATTGTAGTATTTACCAAAATCATTGCTTTAAGCTTCTAACAGTCTTTACTTGACCTAGGCTTGGCATGATTGATTAGTATAAGGTTGACAAGCAAATAACCACTGACAATTTCAAAAGAATTGCAAGTATAAAATTATTGCATTTCAAGTTTGTTGAAGCTCCTTGACTCTAGATATGCTTTCCTAGGTAGATATTTGCTAGCTTTTGCAGTTCATGGCCTATCCTATATAGGTTGCTAGTCTAAGAAATTCTTCAAATGAAAATTAGATCTTATTGATCGGAGCTGAGTATATATTCTTTTAAGACACTTATGATTGGCGTACTATTGAACTGTATGTACTAGCTTTCAAATATATATCAGAAGCTTTGCATCATTTATTGCTCCTTGATTCATGCATTAATAAAGGGGGAGAAAATTTGTGTGTTAAGGGGGGAGAATTTAGCTCAAGAGGAGATTTTCTATGCTGCTGCTTTTATCTTCAAGGGGAAGAATTTGAAAAAGGAAGACTCCATTTTATATCAAGTGACATGCTTTTTCTTTTTTTGAGTTGTTATGGTCACTTGTGCGCTGAAAATTTAAATTTTTCATGAATTTGGATTTGGGTTGTTAATGCACTCATAAGGGGGGAGATTGAGAAACCAAGTTGAGATGTGCCTCGGTTTCAGTCTGTGACGAGTGATTGACAAGTGCTCTTCTAGACGAAGAGGTCCTCTTCGAAAGGGTTCAGAGGTCATCACCAAAGGGGTTCCGTATTTGTTAGCTGCACAAGTATGCAGCGGAGTATGTCTTTCAAAGGGGTTCGACATAATATATGTCGGAGGTTGATCGAAGGGTTCGGTACTTTGGTGGTGCACTGAAGTGTGCACCAAACAGTGTTTTACCCGGAGAGGCATTCGGGGTATTGGTTGCTTGTGGATGGTGTGCAGGTGACTTAGGAGGCAACGGGACGGTCAGCACAGCAGGTGACTTTGGTCAAGCGGGGAGCTTGATGCTGGACAAGTGGGGAGCTTTGTGTCAGAGGGTCACGGAGGCTATGTGAAGTTGAGGTCGGTCCTCGAGTTGAAGGTGCGCTAGTCGAAGGCAGGAAATGCAGAGGGGGACTGCATATGAAAATACATCGAGGTAAAGTCCTCGAAGGCGAGGCACTTCGAATGAGTGCTCCAGAAGGAGATACTTCGGAGGTTAGCGGTCAAGTCCTCACGAGTGAGGCAATGTTGACAAGTGTATCAAAATCATCAATGACAGACTTCGGATGTAGCGAAACACCTTTGGGTTCGAAGCCTACTAACGAAGTCACTTAGGCACTTCATAGTGTGAAGGGGGCTCTGAAGATTTTGGTCTACAAAGCTGACACAAAAGGATCTTCCAATAAAGTAGACTACCAGCAGTAGCCCCATGACTGTCAGAGGCAGAAAACTTGTAAACCCTAGGGGTACTATAATCACTTCACATATTTGAGTTTTCCTATATAAGGAGAGGCAGGCTGAGATCTAGGGCAACACTTTTGCCTAGATTTAGAACCTTCAGTACTCATTGTACCCTAGGGCCAGCCGCCACAAAATTGTACTCAGATTTGTGAGCTTTTTTTGTTCACTATTCATGCAATGAATTTCTTATTCTTTCTCTGATTCATTTTTGCATGAACTTGTATCTGTGTTCTTCGTTTTGCTCGTGTTAAGTTTTTGCAATGCACTTCATTTTGTGTAAACCAGAGTGTTTACTCTGTGTTCTTGCCAACGAAGGGGCACTTGTCATCTTGTGTGCGGAGGCTATGTTGAGTGGATTTTTAGAGTACGTTTTCTCTATGAGAATCAAAGGTATATACTCGAGTGTCTCTAGTGAAGTACTGTCTAGTCTCAAGAGTGCGAAGCCTGTGATTTTCACTGTGCCATTTTTCTTAACTCTTATTCGGTGTCTGTTCCATTAGCGAAGCCTAGTACCAGTTACTAGTGCGGAGTTGTGTGGAGTCTGACTCCAAGCACCTTTGTGTGCGAAGCATAATGTTGCGAAGCCCTGCTTTGAGCATTTTGGTGACTAGGTGTGAGCGAAGTCTTCTGAACTTCAAACTTTTGCCCTGTGCTAAGCCTGTGTTTGGAGTGTGCTCAATACCTCCGAACCAGATACTCCGAAGGGTGTGTTTGAAGTCTGTTTTTTAGAAGAGAATTTTTAAAGCTTCCATTCACCCCTCTATGGTCACCTTTTTCGGTCCAACATTTTCTTATAAAGGTTTTTAATGAGACAATATTAATATTAATATAACAACAATATACCATGTATTTTCTCCGAAAATTTTCCCACAAAATTTTTATATAAGTTTTTCAAAATATATGATATCAATCATGTAATTAAAGGATTCGATTAAGGGGGTGTTGAGAATTAATCTCATCAACGACATGCAGTGCATTGTTGATAGCCGCCTACATGCAGGGGTGCCTCCATGCATCGCGTCCGGCGCAATGCAACTGCATGCGTCCCTTCACTTCTTCATCGTGTCTCTTCTCTTTCTATAATACCCATTGCATTATTCAAATCAATAATCAATAAAGATCCAGAATTTTACTTTCATGTATTCTCTGGTGTTCTTTCTTTTTCCATTTGCAACAAGATCCATGGAATTTTTGCTCGTTATGAATGCTAGAATTCTCAGCATTTTTCTATTTGGTCATTCAAGAAATGTGTTTTATCTTTCCGTGTAATTATACGTTTAGTTTTGCACAATCAAATTAGGATAAATGTTTCTACCATACTTTATAATGCATGAAATTAAAATACTCATCATCCCCCGGCTAGTAAAGATTCTTAATCATTTATCACTCATCTATTAAATCTCAGTCATTCATCGTTCATCATCAATCAATAATAATCTTCTCAAATCCTCTCATCTAACAAATCCTCTAATTTCTTTCCTCTAATCTCGTTCAATCTCCTTCCACAAATGAAATGTCACCCTGCGCCCCTCCCCAGCCTAGCGTTTCCCCGACCCCTGCCCCTCTACATGACAACACCTTGATACAGAAAATACATTTGCCTTGCCTAAGAAAGAATCAATTGTTGAGTAATATAAAGAAATCTTGTTGTGAACCTTGATGCAAAAAATTGATCTCACCGTGTTACAAGCTTTTTACTTGACTAAACAATCTTATTGACCTCTTGCAGTGATCTGTGTTGATTTGGTCCATGCTCCATTCTCTTGCTCCTAATGCATCTTCAAGAATCTTGTTAGAGGCAGTTGTGTGAGTTAGCTCCTATTTTTAATGAGCTTGTGGATTGTGTTAGCTTGGATAACTTCTTGCGAGATTCTTTGCCTAAGTGAATTTCTCTATCATGCTAGTCTCTTCATCTTTTCATCTAGAATTTCTGTTTGCAGCTCAAACCAAGATAAATGAGAATCTCAGCTAATCAATTTCTACTAAAGTACGGAGTCTTCTGTTCTTGTTGACTTTAATTTTAAAACATTTATTATCTTTTGAATGTTCCCATAACATTAGCACAAACACATTACTAGTGGTAGATAAACTCATGAACCATCATTTCTCCCGGAGAGAAAAGACATGCATCCATTCTTATGTTAAGCCATCACGTATTTTCATGGAATCATCAAAATTTTGGGGGCCTAGGTGTTCATAGTCCAATGTACTATTTAAAGGTAAAAGAATGGGATCTTCTCATGTTTTGAGAGTATAAATCTTATTGGTCCAAATGGTCCAAATTCTGCATATGTACTACAACAAGCATCTTTTACTTTCTAGAATTACTTTAGAAACTTTTACTTTAGTAGCAACTTTTGTTTTAGTTAGTGGGTGGTAGCTTCTTTCTTAATTTGCAAATTAATGTTTTTGAGCTACAATATGTACCACAAAGTTTTAGATGAGAAGAAGAAGAAAACAATTCATTTTCTGTTCCAAACAGTTCTGGTTTTTATGTGCTTTGTGTTTGTTTTTCTGATTTTTCACTGTTCTGATTTTTCTCCAGCACATTTTTCAAAAGGATAAAATAATTGGTTCTACGAAGAAAAAAATTGCTCATGGCAGAAATATTTGGCCAGATCAGCAATGTAACGTGAGTACAAAGTACAAGCATTCACAAGCTCAAACTGCAATACTCATCAAAACTATCAGCACAACTCATGATAGGAGCACATTACTTACATAACTTAGAGGAAAGACCCCTTTGTAGTAGATTAAGTCTGAAGAAATCCTAGTTACAAAATTCTAGAATTTCAAGCAAGGTAATGTAATGTTGATTTGCTGAACGATAGATATATGTCAACATCTCTGTTGATGAACGGAATAATTGTCACCATACGCAGTTCTCAATTATGGTGGAAACTATATCTTTAACTGTTCCCTGCAGATATGTCAAAATTGCATCAGAGACATACACGAGAACATTATTGATTTCAATATGAAAATGATGGGACCTATCTACAATCCACAATAATCACAGTATAGTTGAACGGTTGACTATGCTTTCTGATTCAGCAAGATTCATCAGAAAAATTGACACACAGAATTATAGTCATACCTGGGAATGATCCTTCAGACCAAGAGATATCATCAATGACCGTGCTGAGCCACTACCGCTGCAACAAAGAAGTGTCAGTACAAAATAGTAATTCAGTCTGATCCATAATATTTTTTTATTAAGCATCTGTAAGAAAATGGTGTGTGGTACAAATACTAAAGATAAATCAGAGTTTGAGTGTTTGATAGATTATGGAATTAACTTCAGCAATGAAGTGCCACAAAAAATGTGAGAGCTAAACAACATTGACCACAATCAGCCATCATTGCTGGAGAGTGCAGACGTTTGCATTTATCCAAGAGCAGATTAAAATAAGAGGAGCTTATTGGTGCAAATAACATACAAGACTAAATGGAATCACGGATAGATGGACTTTCTAATCCACACAATTAGCACAAAATTCAACTTTTGGTTGCATGAGAAGCAAGCGGATATCTTATGAAGTTGTTCAAATATGTGGGGGAAACACATGGCACAAGTAAATGGTGAACAAGCAAACCTTATGTGCTCAATAAGTTGACGTGCACAAGCTAGTAGTAACGGCTGCAATAACAACAATTTGCACATTCATCATACATGTCCATAATCAGACCTCACAATCTATGGTGTTAACAAGCTTACCTCATTTCTCTTTCCAAAAAGAACAGATACATTGTAGGTTGGATCAGAAAAAACACTTTCATCTTTCCTATTAACGAGTAAGAAAGCATGATGAGAAATACTAAATTGGCAAGAAACACAACACATAGTAATAACTATAGTACTATACAATGGTAATGCAGTAATGCCTACAAGCCCTACATTATATAAAATATTATATTATTATCAGGTTAACTTTCTTAAGCTGCAAACCTCCACAACACTGCTTTGTCACCTCACAGTGCAAACTATCAACTCCAATGTCGAAGAATTAACAGAAGCTTTATCCAGTATAAGCGATAGCGTCTAGAAATCATGTCCTAACTCCTGACATGCAATCCAAAAGTTATGCAAAACAATTTCATAGCCTGTTTGCAACTAGATGATTAAACACAAAAGAACATATATGCAGATGGATTATCACTCCTTTTCCTGAAATTTCAGTTAAAAAGTAGCTCCAGGTTTCATATTTCGATGGAACTAACATAGAATGGAATTAGTCATCTATCCTGAACTGATAATGCACAAAATAAACCATGTTTTGCATTTTATATTAATGAGAAGGCATCTGCATTAGAATCAAACATACTTGGCAGCTCATATTGTCCCCATGCATCCTATCTGTGTCACAATCACCTGTAGATTTTATGATAGATGAACATCTTTCACACGTGAAAACTAAAAACTGATAACTATTGAATATCAGTTGCAATGTGTAACTCACCAGAAAGCTATCTTCATACTTGCTGATAACAATATCAGTCTTATTTCCCTAAAAAAACAGGAGGAAAATAAGATATCTGGCATGCAAATAACTCAAATGACACCCACCAAACTAGGTGAGTGTGATACTTGCAGGAACTAAACAATAAAAATTTGTCACAAGTTAATAGTGATAATAGTAATAGCTAATGCAAATTGTATTATGCTGCAATAAGCCAATAACTGATGATATATTTTTCTTAAGGGCAATGACTAGCGATATGTCAATATCTGATAACATGTTGAATTAAGTTTTCATCCAGGAACAGTTTTATTAAAGGGAAAATTACTCACATACCATTATAATTTTCAAAAATTGCCTACATGCCACTGTCAGTGTGGTGGCCTCCATTTGTCATTGACACATGATAACATATTGGCAAACCGTGAAAATTGTAATGGCATAGAAAAAATTAACCCATTTGAGAAACCAAGTGGGGTTTACACTGTGGTTTTATCTTAGTGATTAGTGATTGACAAATTTACCTGATTTAATGGTCTGGAATTATAATGGCTTGTTGTGTTCACTGAGGGGTTCATTGTGTTATGCATGGAGATTTGTGTTATGCTTATCTCAGTGTGTGCAGGGTTGAGATGCAAGTCAATTGTCAACGACAAGTGATTAGGATCAAGCAGGGAACTTGATGCAAGATGATCAAGGATGTTGGGTGAAGTTTGTTAGAAATAATCTAGACTTAATTTTTATGTTAGCATATTTGCACGGAGTTGGTTCTTGATGCAGGAGAACCAGAGGCGCCCGGATTAGCGGTGTGCTAATAGAACCTGCAGAATCAATCCAACGGGTGCAAGGTAAAAAATGTTTGCGGTTGACAACGGAGTGTCTAGGATGGCTAGATCATATGCATTAGAGTGATTAAGTTAGTATAATGATCAGACATTAGTATTTTGGTTAATTGAGGTTTGCATGCAACGTTCAAGTCAGCCATTCCTTACGTACAACATGCATCATCAAAGTTAGCCACTACTTGCATGACTAGTGTGTGGTGCATGTTTGCATGACTGAAATTAATGTGTTAATGGTGCATTGGTGCATGTAATTAGCCATTTACGTCAGGGATTATGGCGTGGAGAAGGTGGGTTGTGCATGTGCTGATTAGAGCCTATTTAAGCTTGTATTTGAAGATTGTTTAGTGAGAAAAAAGGAAGAGAAAAAGCTGCGGTTGTGCCGCACAAAAATATTGCCTCCATTATTCTTTGTTTAGCTTTTGATTTCCAACAAAGTTGAGGAATATTTCAGGCGTACACATAGAGATAAAAAAAGACATGGACGGATAGATGATCGAGACAGCGTGTCGACCAAGTCAATGAAAGGGAAGCCAGTGCAAGTGACAAGGCTGCTCGAGGAGTCGAGAGCGGGAGAAACTTGCTGGCGGTTGAGTTCGCGGATTGGTGACACGTGTCGGTGATCTAGAGGGCTTTGTCAATTTCGGCTCAAAACCGTCAGATTGAGATCGAAGGGTCCTAAAGAGAAGATGTAGTTGCTATGAAAGCTTCGAATCGAGACAAACTACCTTTAGATAAGATTTACATTTTTAGCCATAAGGGCCTTCGAGTCTGTAAAAACCCCAAGTGTATTTGTGTCTTTTCTTGTTTTTGAATTGCCTATAAAATGCCCCCTAGTCCTAGGGTTCTTACCAACTCTTTGCAAATAAAAAAATCTTGAGTTCACTTTACCAATTGTGTCTTCTCCTACCTCTAGCCACCGGCCAAAACAACACCCGCTGCCACTGTTCTTAAACTGTCGGCTGGTCTTTCTGTGGTTTACTTTCGAGAGTACCTGACTCATTTAGGCGCTGCCTATCACTAGCACACAAAGCTGAGCATAGTACTCCGGCCTTTCTGGTTTTCCAGAGGAGCTCCGTCGATGATT
Source organism: Zizania palustris (assembly GCA_019279435.1). Taxonomy (NCBI): domain Eukaryota; kingdom Viridiplantae; phylum Streptophyta; class Magnoliopsida; order Poales; family Poaceae; genus Zizania; species Zizania palustris. The sequence continues at coordinate 79,369,244 of JAAALK010000082.1, read as the reverse complement.
TTTCCTCGAACCGAGGGCACCGTCTTTCAGCGGGAGGAGGGGAAGGTGGTGCTGCTTGCATCCCAGAAACGCCAACAGTGTCTGCATGTGGATTTTCTGCCACATAGCACTGCCTGCACGCCTGGACATGGTCTGCGGCGGTAGTAGTTCATGGCTACCGGAGAAGCAATGAAGAACAGTACAACAGTGCACGCCAAATGTTTGTTCAAAGGTAAAGTCAGGTAATTTCTAGTTTATTTTTAATATGATTTCATTTCTATAATTTTTATTAAATGTTACCTTTCTGAATACTTCCTTTGAGTTGTGAATGATTGATGAAATGTCTATGAGTTGGTGAAATATTTATTAATTTGTCTTCCGATATATGAGTAGATTTCAATCTACTTTAAGCACTATATTGGTGTTTTTTCAATTAGAACATCGATTGTTTTAAGGCTAGATTATTTTTAGTGTTTGTGATCTCTCAAACTGTCGCATCATATTATATCTGATAGGAGTGTGATAGCACTTTCTTTCTATGAGATTTTGCTGTGAAAGTTTATTTGCTTCTGCTTGTTCTGTTAGAAGAGCGTTGGGTGTTTACAAAAGGTCATCAATTCAAAAGAATTTGCTAAAACGTCTATTCACCCCCTTCTAGTCACCCATTTCGGTCTTACACCATTATTAAATGAATACACAATGCACGCATATATGCTTAATTTGAATCAAATTCACATGGAAATGAACCACAAAGAAGATCTGATAAGTTACTGGAGCAAGACGCTACCTTGACGTCCAACGTGAGGGACCTGTGCTGCACAGGAAATGGAGCACTTAGGGGCGCAAAATTCATCTGCGTTTCCATCTGCAAAATCAGCATAACGGAACATAATCAGGGAGACCGCAAAGAAGCTTACAAACAAAACTGCAAATGAGAGAATCCAAACAAGTTTTCCTAGACTAAACAAATGTTAGATGTTACAGACAACCACAATAGCTGATATCGCAGCATTTGCTTTGAGAAAACACATCGAAATGGGGGAATTGATTATATGTCCCAAAGTTGAGCAAGCTTTGATAATATGTCCAAAATTCATCAAAATTATATAATATGTCCCAAGTTGAACATCTAGATTGATAATATATCTACAAGGTTTGTTTTGTAAATTATCCTCTAAAAAGAGGATTTACCCTTCACGTAGCTACGCTAGAGGTGTCCTCGGCTGGTCGGGTGGGTGCGGCGAGTCAGGTGACAGCATAGGTAGTGGCATGCAATGGTGGCAAGCGATGGCTTTGGTGGCATCAGTGGCGTTCGGCGGTGTCGAGTGAGGACTTCGGCGGCAGAGTCATACGAGGGCTTCAACAGTAGCGGCGGCAGATGCGGGCTTCAATGGTAGCGATAGGCAGGGGCTTCGATAGCAGGCGAGGGCTTTGGCGGCGATGGCTTCGATGGTGTTGGACGGGTGGCAACAGCGGGCAAACGGTGATGCGGCGATAGGGGCGGCTCGAGCAACGTCCATCGGTGGCCTCTTGCGACATGGACATTTTATAAAATAACCCCTGTATAATTTTTTATTGCAAATAATCTTATAAGAACATTTTATACAACTTTAATAAACTTTGGACATATTATCAAATTGTACTCAACTTTAGGACATATAAATCAAGGAATTTTTGCTCTTATGCCACAAAGTTGAGTGGTGTTTACTTTTTTGCCACGTCTTGTGTGTTTGACAACTGAGCCTAAGAGCCATATGTCATACACTCATATGGGGCAAAAGAGCAAATTCCACCAACTTATGTTTGGCATGAATGCAAATCTCCCTATAATCAATTTTCCTCAGCGGAATTCCTAAATCAAGAGAAAGTTAGGGGGCGATTAGGCGAAGTACTTGGGAGAAAGGGGTTGTTCTCCCTCGTTGCTAGGAGGTGCTAGGGTGGCACCACACTAGACTGATTCCGCTTCCTGAACGCGGCAGCGGAGTGGAAAGGGTCGGCGAGTTCACGAGGGCACTGCACCGCACGGCGCCGAAGTAGGGCGTGTGGTTTCTGTGGTCGAGGGGAGGAAGGGGTCCGAGCTTGCATGGAATAAGATAGAGAATCAGGGGCTCCAAGTAAAGCAGTAAGGAGAGGGTGGCGTACCGGCGCAAGTGGGCGGAGACCTGTCCGGCCCTCGTTGTCTCCGGCGGTGAGAGGCGGGGGCGGTTGGTTGCGTCTAAAGGGCAATACAATGAATGTGCGGAGGAGACTTATCTGACAAGCGCGCGTCGAATTAGGAGGAACTACACGCCAAGATTAGTGCTCTCACGCGCAAGTGACGATGAATTTTTTTATAGGTGTACTACTTTATACTTTAAAATTTATAAGATCACGAATTTAACATACAATATATTTTTTCCAAAATATGTAATATATACTTTGAAATTTATAATACCACGAACATAAAATACAATATATGTTTTCCAAAATATGTGATAAATATAGTAATTATATCATATGACTTCATAAATCCACTAAAATCAACATTTAAGTCAGTAAGTTACAAAATTACAACATAAATGGTTTAAATACGAAATATATAATAGAAGATTATAATACTAATTCTCAGTGTTCAACAAGTTTAATAGAGAGCTCACAAAGAGTTTGTAGATCTCTTAATCTTTTATCTTCGTCTTATATCTTTGTTAAACTTGTTGAATTAAATATTTCTCTCCACAAGTTAAACTGTGTTAAATTGCATATATTAGTACAAAAATGTCAAATCTTTATTTGGCAAGAACTTTTAGGTCCTGTGTTGAAGAGAAAAATTTGCTTGTATCATGGTGTACCAGATTGGGATGCTACTCAACTATCAACGACGGGTGATCAGGGTCAAGTGGGGAGTTTGGTGCCGAACGATCAAGGAGGCCGGGTGAAGCTGAGGATGATCTCAATCGTGGGCTGAAGATTGATCAAGACAGCATGTTGATCAAGTCAAGCGAAAGGGATGGCGGTATAAGTGATAAGGCGGCTCGAGGGATCGAGAGCGGGAGAGACTTGCTGGTGATCGAGATCATGAGATGGTGACACGTGTCAAGATCAGGAGAGGTTTTGTCGATTTCAGCTCAAAACCATTGGATCATCATCTGAAGGTCATGATGCGAAGTCAAAGCTGGTACAAAAGCTCTGCATCAGGATAAAGTATTTAGGTTTAGGATTTTTACAATTTTACCCATTTGGGTCCGTGTCTGTAAAATAGAGTCTGTAGTTAAAATCACTCTAGGGATTCATATGTATTTTCCTGTTTTTAAGTGGGCTATAAAGAGCCTTAGTGCCCCAGGGTTAGGGTTAACACTTTGGAAAAATACTTTTCAAAACAGAAATCTCCTAGTGTTCCAACTGGTCTCCTTTTCTATGGAATTGTTGCCACCTCTGCTGGTTTTTACTTTATTGTTGTCATCATGATTTTTCTTCTCCGCTAGATAACTATTCTCCTCCACGTAGATCCGACCATCGACCTGCATCGGTCCTTGTTCGGTTAGCCAGCTCTGGTCTCCATCCACCGAGCACTAAGCCAACAAGTGGGTTCTGTTGATGGTCCCTGTTTGGGGCACTTGGAGCGCTACCTCGATCTGCTCACTGGTTTTGCCTGGACCACACTACTGCAACACCACTGTGTTTCCTGCTCATGCGTCAAGGGTGTTGCCAGACGATCATTTTTTTGCTTGTGGACTGAGGCGATAAGCCCTACCACATGCACATGCGACTGCACCGCCGACTGTTGTGTTTGGCTACTACTGGTTGGATTCATCGCCTGTGGTGTTTTTCACTGCACCGAGTTCTTCAAAGGTAAGCAGGTAACTATTTGATCTCATTTTGTGCATTAACTATTTGACAAAATGATTGTTGAATTTTTGAGTAATTTTCTGCATGACTAGTATTTGATTAAATGCCTATGTATTGTGGATGTATACCTAGTACTTGATGATCTGCTTGACTGATTTGTAATTAGTCTCTATCAGCCTTTGTGCACTTTGTGAGTGTCTTTTCAATTAGTACACCAGTGGCTTTTTGAAGGCTAGAATGTTTTGTTAGTGCTTGTAATCCCTTAGACTGTCGCATCACATCTTATCAAACAGGAGGCGTGATAGCACTAATTTCATCTGTGATTTGGGAATCTTTTTGCTTCTGCTATTTTATTTGGAGGAGCGTTGGGTGTTAAGAAAAGGTCATCTATTCGAAAGAATTTGTTGAGACACCTATTCACCCTCTCTAGTCGCTTGTTTCAGTTGAACAATTGGTATCAGAGCTGGTTAGATAACTAGTTGACCACTTGACCCTAACCGGTTTGTGATCCATATGCGACATGGACAGACATAGCTGTTGGGGGAAAATATCTCATCTTCGGGGTTATTGCCGAAGCAGCATAAAGACAGCCAACCAATTCGAAGATTGTCCGAAGACCATCTTCGAAGATGCCCAGAACCTCGTTCGAAGTCTGAAGACTGGCATTGGTTCGAAGTATGTCTTCGAACCAAAGCTCTTCAGGATCTTTTCTGCCAGCTAAGATGAAAGACTTATCTTCTATCCTATTAGATTAGTCTTTTACCATTTTAGCCCTATTAAGGAAACCAAATAGTTTCCTTAATGTCGGTTGTAATAGAGGGGTAAATAGGTCTTTTCCTTAATGTTTAGGCCTATAAATACCCCCCATTTCACCCTGTAATGAGGACCGATTACAAGTGAATCAATACACACTTTCGAACTATTCTAAGTTATTATCCTTTCGGAGGCTTAGAACAGTTTGCTTCGCAAACACTTCGTTTGTTAGTTTCTTTTCTACAGAAACCTGTTAGCGTAATCTTTTACGCCAACAGTTGGCGCCGTCCGTGGGGAACCTAGTCCAAAAAACTTCGTTCTCTACCAACCTTTTGCATCATGCCTCCTAAGCGGAGCGCACCTCGCAATCCTACTCGGAGGTCTTCTCGGATCTCCGGAGAGATACCCTTCGACACAGTCGAAGTCGGAGGGTCTTCGACTATCCCTTCACCTCAAACTCCGCAAGGGGCTTCTATCCCTCGAGGATACGAAACCTCTCCACCAACCCCTTCTACACTCCGACCGCCCGGAGCCACTCTGCCACCCTCCATTCCGATTCAAACTGATCATACCAGTTCTCAAGACCCGGAAGGTCCTTCCGGAGGAGATGAAGATAGCCTTGGAGATATGGCCACTCGAATGGCCAATCTTCAAGCCGAGGTAGCGAGGTGGCGGCAAGAGGCTGCGAACAGGCTTCGTCCTCAAGTCACCCCAGTTATCCCCGAAGTGCACGAAGACGACGATCTTGATTATCCCGAAGCCCCGGAGAACGCCTCTTACGACAATGAATCTCCGTTGCATCCCGAGCTTCAGAAGGTTCGCTTCGATCCGAGGTTCAAAGCTTCGAAGCTTAGCAAGTATGCCGGAGACGAAGATCCCAGTGAGTTTGCGCGTTCTTATGCCCTAGCAATCGAGGCTAGTGGCGGAGACAGAGAAACTATGGCGAAGTGCTTCCCGTTAGCCCTTCAAGGAGTGGCGTTGAGATGGTTCTGGTCTTTAAAACCAGGATCAATCACTTCATGGTCACAGTTGAAGAAGAAGTTCATAAGTAACTTTCAGGGCACTTTCGTGCCCCCCATGTCGACAGGAAGCCTTTTCCAAGTGAAACAGCTCCCCGGAGAAACATTGAGGCAGTACTTCAAGCGCTTCGCTCACACGAAGTCGCAAATTAGGGGGCTGTCCACATCCTCGGTGGTTGATGCGGCTCGAGAAGGCGTCAGTCATAAAGGCCTTCTGGATAAATTGCATCGGAAGAGCATCACCACAGTATCACAGTTGATGTCGTACTTCGAGGAGTACTCGAAGTCGGAAGAAGGTTGGCTTCGGAGGACTACTGCTACTTCGACAGTGTTGACAGAAGTTAAAGCAGAGGTGAGGACTTCGGCTCAGCCGCAAGAACCAGTCTCCGAAGTGCAACATGATAGAAGAAGAGGGCAAAAGCACCCTCGTTCTGAGGTCTTAAACATTGCACCCCCGCAGAAGTTTGCACCAAGAGCTCCACAGTCTGCGGGGAACAAGTCCAGCGGCTGGAAGCCGCCAGGGAAAACGGCTGGCAAGGGCCAGACCCTTTTTTGCTGTATTCATGGAGAGAACCGAAGCCATGCAACTGACACCTGCAAGGCTATTCTTACCCTTCGGGGAGAATACTTGGAGAGAACTTCGGGTCGAGGTAGTACCGACCGAAGTCCAGCAGCAGCAGTGCGCTCGGAGCCGGTTCAGGCTGTGGCGCGGATAGAAAATTTTGATGCTGCAAGGCATCCTCCGGTGGCCAATGTTATGCCACCTCCGAAGCAAGAAGAAGGGCAAGATAGAGGGAAGAGAGTAGTTCTCCCTATCTCCGGAGGAGGTACCCTCGGAAGCATGTCCAAGAGACAGCGAAGAGAGTACGTTCGAGAAGTGGGCCACATTGGGACTTCGTCATCTGCAGCTGCAATGCCGGAGTGGTCTCATGTTCCAATATCTTTCTCTGCGGAGGATGCAGCTGGTATCAAGTTCCCGCATGCAGATCCATTGGTTATCACTGCTGATATTGCCGGGACTGAAGTCCGAAGGGTGCTAATTGACGGAGGTAGCTCGGCAGATATCATATTTGTACAAGCCTTCGATCAGTTATGCATTTCCCGGAAGCATCTCCTCCCAGCGGCTCGTCCTCTGCAAGGCTTTGCAGGACCTCCGCTAGATGCACTTGGCCAGATAGGCCTGGAAGTAACCTTCGGAGAAGGTTTACTAGCCCGAACTGAGGAAGTTATCTTTGATGTGGTAGATGCCCCGTATGCTTATAATGTTATCTTCGGCCGAGGCATGTTGAATCAGTTCGGAGCTGTGGCGCATCACAATTACTTGTGCATGAAGATGCCCACGCAATCAGGAGTTCTGACAATCTTCGGAGATCAAGCCATAGCTCGGAGAGTAGAATATGGTCATGGTCCTCCTCTTGATCCGAGGCAAGTAAACAGTGTCCAAGATAATGGAGAAATTTTTTCAGCCTCCTCCAAAGCTTCGAAGAAGTCATTTCCAAGACCAAGTCCCGAAGGAGAGATTGCAACGAAGATTATTGTCAAAGATGGTAAAGAATACACTTTTCAGTTTGGTAAAGATTTACCTCCCGAAGTTGCAACTTCCTTGGAAAAGGTTGTAGGAGAAAATTTAGATGTCTTCGCCTGGTCTGACGAAGATATCACCGGAGTTGATCGGGATATTATTGAACACAGCTTGCTTGTAAACCCGAAGGCCCAGCCTGTTCGACAAGGGCTCCGGAAGATGTCCGCAGAGAGAGCTGCTCTAGCTAAGGACGAAGTTGAAAAACTGCTGAAGGCTGGGATTATCAGAGAAGTGGCCCATACAGAATGGTTAGCCAACCCAGTCTTCGTCAGGAAGAAGTCCTCCGGAAAGTGGCGCATGTGCATTGATTTCACATCTCTGAATAAAGCGTGCCCACGTGACCCCTACCCCATGCCCCGAATTGATCAGCTAGTTGACTCCACTGCAGGTTCGGAGTTACTAAGCTTCCTCGACGCGTATTCAGGTTATCATCAAATATGGTTGAAGCGCGAAGATGAAATCAAGACGAGCTTTGTAACTCCTTCAAGAGTCTTCTGCTATGTAAGAATGCCCTTCGGCCTAAGAAATGCCGGGGCTACTTTTTCAAGATTAGTTGCTAAGGCTCTAGGTCATCAACTAGGTCGCAATGTGGAGGCCTATATGGATGATATTGTAATAAAGAGTGCTTTAAAGCACCAACATAGCCTAGACTTAGCAGAAACATTCAATAGCCTTCGGGCATGTGGAATCCGCCTTAACCCCGAAAAATGTATATTCGGAGCTAAGGCTGGAAAGTTGTTAGGGTACTTAGTTTCAAGTAGAGGAATTGAAGCTAGCCCTACTCAAATAACTGCGTTGCAGAAGATGGCTCCTCCGGAGAATTTAAAGCAAGTGCAAAAGCTGACTGGACGTCTGGCAGCACTTAGCAGGTTTTTATCAAGGTCTGCGGAGAGGAGTTTGCCAATCTTTAAAGCTTTGAAAGGGTCCGAAGATTTTGCATGGACACCGGAGTGTCAGAGAAGCTTCGAAGACATTAAAAATTATCTCAGCAATCTTGCTACACTCACGGTGCCTATTGCGGACGAAACCCTACTTCTATATCTTGCAGCTACAGGCTCAGCTGTCAGCGCAGTCCTTGTCAGAGAAGCAGATATCAATGGGAAGTTGGTCCAAAATCCTGTCTATTTTGTATCCGAAGCATTGTCAGGAGCAAAGACAAGATACTCCGAACTTGAAAAGTTCGTTTATGCTCTGATAATGGCTTCGAGGAAGCTAAGGCATTATTTTTTGGCTCATAATGTAATTGTACCAACTTCATATCCTTTAGGAGATATGCTCCGAAGCAAAGATTCCACTGGAAGGATTGGAAAGTGGGCAGTAGAACTAGCACCCTTCGGCATATCTTTCCTGGCAAGGACAGCTATCAAATCCCAAGTCCTAGCAGACTTCGTAGCAGAGTGGACTCCACCTGCGAAGTTGACTCCCGAAAAATCAGATGACGGAGTTTGGATTATTTACTCCGATGGGGCTTTTCAAGCATCCGGAGCAGGCATTGGGGCAGTATTAATTTCACCATCAGGACAAAGAGCAATGTACTCCGCAAGACTCAACTTTAAGTCTACCAATAATATAGCGGAGTACGAAGGAATATTATCGGGACTCCGGAAAGCACGTGCTCTAGGGGCTACAAGAATAATTATAAAAACAGATTCTCAGATAGTAGCAGGGCACGTAGACAAAAGTTTTCAAGTCCGACATCCACAGCTTGCAAAGTACTTGGAAGAAATTCGCAAGATCGAAGCACATTTCAAGGGTATTTCCATTCGGAGTATACCAAGAGCTGAAAACGTGCAAGCGGACATTTTAGCGAAGGCTGCTGCCAGAGCTGTGGATGTGCCTGACGAAGCTTTCTATGAGGAGCTCAATATACCTTCGGTGCCACAAGTTGCTTCTGCAGAGATTCTCTGCATTCCTAGTGCAGATTGGAAAGATTCAATCATAGAACTCTTGCAAGGAGGAACAAATTTGCCCGAAGAACCCCAATTGTCAAGATTATAGCTCAGAACAAGAAACTATCAGTTAATCAACGGTATATTATACAAAGCCGGAGTATGTTCCCCTCTACTCCGATGTATATCTCAAGCCGAAGGCCAAGAAATTCTTCGAGAAATTCATGAAGGCCTTTGCGGAAGTCATTTAGCCCCTAGAGCTCTGGCAGGAAAAACACTTCGCCAGGGGCTTTATTGGCCCACAATAACAGCTGATGCGGAGAGCTTGGTCCGCACTTGTCAAGGATGCCAGTGGATGGGTCGACGGAGTCATCGCCCACCAACAGCTCTTCAAGTCATTGCTCCGGTATGGCCAATGGCCAGATGGGGTATGGATCTAATTGGTCCCTTTCCGTTAGCAAAGGGAAATCTGAAGTTCGCAGTGGTAGCTATTGAGTATTTTTCTAAGTGGGTGGAAGCAGAGCCCTTAACAGCTATCACTTCGAATAATGTACAGAAATTCTTCTGGAAGAACATTATTTGCCGGTTCGGAGTGCCTAAATATCTCACAGTTGATAATGGAACACAGTTCGACGCAGAACCCTTCAGGAAGTTTTGCGAAGACCTAGGCATTCAACTATGTTTTGCTGCAGTGAGACATCCTCAGTCGAATGGAGCCGTTGAGCGAGCCAATGGAAATATCTTATCAGGGCTAAATCGAAGAATAGTAGGGTTGTCAAAGGGACTGTGGACCGAAGAGCTTCCGAAGATTCTGTGGTCCATTCGGACTACGCAAACAAGGTCCACAGGTTTTACTCCGTTCAGACTACTATTCGGAGATGAAGCTATGACTCCAACGGAGCTCAAAGGGGGCTCATTTCGCAGCACCGAACCAGACATCGAAGAAGAAAGACAAGCTTCGTTAGATTTGTCAGAAGAGACAAGGCTTCGAGCTGTAGCTAATTTATCAAAATATCATCAGCAGACGAAGACTTGGTATGACCCGAAGGTTAAGCTTAGTGAGTTAAGGCCGGGTCATCTTGTTCTACGAAGCATTATAGCACCAGGGAAGTTAGGCAATAAATGGGAAGGTCCATATCTAATCGTCCGCTCGGGACGCCCTGGTTCATTTAAATTAGCTAATTTAGAAGGTGAAGAGTTAGCACATACTTGGCATGCGGAGCACCTAAAGCGATACTTCGCATAAGGGCTCCTTGTAATTCGCTTGTAATCACCTCTAAATTAATAAAGCATACACCCTGTGGCTTGCCTTCCCCTTGACGCTCCTAGTTTCCCGAGCGGACGCGCTGGGACAGAAGTCGTTCGAGAGGGAAGTGTTATCAAGCAGGGCTGTATTTCCGGACTTCGTACCCATAAAGTCGAGGCCTCCGGTGTGGTGGCTGAAATCCATCCGGAGCCCAAGCTGATACCTTGTAGGCATCCGTAAAAGAGCCAATACCACATTCTACGGAGTCCAAGCTTCGGCTGGTAGACTTCCGTAAAAAGAGCCGAAGGTGGCCAAAATCTGCGGAGTCCAAGCTGCAGCTTGTCAGACTTCCGTAAAAAGAGCCGAAGGTGGCCAAATTCTGCGAAGTCCAAGCTCCGGCTGGTAGACTTCTGCAAAAAAGAGCCCAAGTGGCCAAATTCTGCGAAGTCCAAGCTCCGGCTGGTAGACTTCTGCAAAAAAGAGCCCAAGTGGCCAAATTCTGCGAAGTCCAAGCTCCGGCTGGTAGACTTCTGCAAAAATAGCCGAAGGTGGCTACAATTTCTACGAAATCCAAGCTCCGGCTGGTAGATTTCTGCAAAAAACAGCCGAAGGTGGCTAAAGCAAAACAGCATTTAAGCCATGAGCTTCGAATGTTTGTTCATATAAGTCCAAAGTGACAAATTTCTTAAGACACTAAAGTGTCCTCGAAGTTATCTTAATTGATTTCTTTCGTAAAGCAAACAAAGGTACCAAGTTACCATTCTTCTAACTACAAAGGTCAAAGACATTTCATAAGATTTCAAAAGATCTTTAAAAATGACAGAGGGGCTAGTTTTTTCTTTGCGCATAACCATCTTTAAATGCAGTTCGAAGTTGCTTATACCCAAAGAGGGGCTAGTAAATATGGAGACAATTTTAAATCGGCATTCATTATTGAAACAAAAGTGTTTACAGATTACATTATGAAAAATTGGTATCTATACCAAGAAGGAATCGGAGACCTCTTCGGTCCCGAGAGCTAGGGGTGGAACGACTAGTTCCAACATCGGAAGTTCTAAGAACTTTGCGTTTAACTCTCTTCCTCCCCTTCGAAGCTCTAAAATCCTTCTGTTCTTGTTGAAGCTCGGCCCAAGTTCGAAGCCGCTCGGGGCTTCTCTCCCAGCTTCTAAGATCTTCAGATCTTTTATTTTGGGCTTCACCTTCGTCTTCGGACCAATTAGTGTCTTCAGAAGACGAGGTGTTTGCGTCAATCTCTTTATCTTCCTCTTTAATATAAGACAATACGTCTTTGATTACTTCGGGCGCAATAACGCCGGAGTCATCTCGAGGGATAAGGAATCGAGGACGCTTATAACTCTTTAGAAGTTCGAAGGTGTTCCACAGTGAGCGAAGTTCGCTGTTAAGCTCTAACACTTCGATATCTTCCATAAGAGGCAAAGCCTAAAAATATGACAAACAAGATTTTCATTGATAAATATTTACAAGCATCAGCTTTACATAATCAAAAAATCCTAAATAATCCTAAACCTGCGGGTTCGGAGGAGGCTGACTGCTCGAAGCTTGACTCCGGACTTGCTTTTGGCGTTGGCCTTCATCAATCCAAGCCTTGATCGCAGATCGACCTTCGGCTCTCCACGAAGTCTGGAAGGCTCGCCAAGCAGTAGCTACGCCTTCGGAAGGAGTCAAAAGTCTCGCGTCGTCGAAGATGATGGAGCCCTCTGCGCCCGGAGTGATTGCTCGGCCCAAATCCTCGTAGTAGCGAAGTATTCCAAGGGCAGACACTTGTCCGGAGAGTTCTCCATAACGTATGCCTGCCGTCTTCATTTGCTTCGCTGCTCCTTGGATCCTCTTTAGCCGGCGCAGCAGAGTTACATTGTCATCCGAAGGTAGTGATCCAGTAGTACCGAAGTACTCCAAAACACCTAACATTTGTTCGATGACCTCCGAAGCCACCTTCTCAGACTTGAGTTTTTCTGCATTAAGTGCGTCCTTGACCGAAGTCGTTTCTGCTAAAACTCCGGAGATTCTAGCATTCTCCGTAGTCAAAGCATTCTTCTGAGTCCGGAGTTGGCCAGCCTCTTCTTGTAGCCTTACAAGTGCGGAGCCTTTCGCAGCATCCTCCGTCCGCAGTCTTTCAATCTCCGCTCGAAGCACAATTCTTTCTGCTTCGAGCTCCTTCTTTGCAGCCTCCAAGCTTTGCCTAGCCCTCCGCTCTGCTATTATTACATTGTCCATCTGAGCTACTCGACCTTCGGAGAAGTTAAAATTTCTTTGAAGAGTCTCGTTCTCTTCCCGAAGTTGAGCAATTTCGTTTTCGCTCGATAAAGCTGCGGCGCGGGCTAAGACTGCTTGCTAAGAAAAAAGAAAAACTAGAATAAGAAATTATTCATATATAATTCATTATTTGGTTCAAAGATGCTTTATACCTGATAAGCTGCTCTTTCCACAGCAACATTAAGCTCCGAACCCTTTGCTCTGCTTAAAAGGGCTACTAGCTCTGTTTCCCCGACTTTGCGACTGGCTTCACCCAAAGGTTTAACCAAAGTCCCAAGTCCGGTTTTCTCCTCCAAGAATGGAGTTATGAGAGGAAGCAGTGCTAAAGCCTTCTGATCAGCTCTGCTTAGCGAGGGTCCAGAGGGTTCTTCCGAGGTCCTTGGAACTTCTGAAGATGGCCCCCCCTCAGTTGATTCGCTTTCATCTGTTGACCCAGATGAAGTCGATCCTTGAGCTGGGAGAGGCTCTATGTGTCTTTTTCCTCTTCCAGGTTCCGGTAAAGTAACCCCCGGTTGTGGCTCCGAAGTTGTCGAAGGTCTTTGAATTGTATCTTCGAGGGATACTTCGACAACAGGAGGCTCTGAAAAAACAAAAATATTACACATTGTATGATTTTGCAAAAATTGATAAAGAATTAAGCAAAATTTACCTTCGATATTCTCTGGAATATCGAGCACCGGACTGATCGGAGGATCAAAAGTATAGTCCTCATCCGAATCAGCCGTTAAATCTTGGACTGCAGGAGCATCGTCCTGAAGAGTCCTTGTTACTTCTTCGAGAATCGAAGCCATAGTGACTTCGACTCCACTTTCATCCACAGGAACTCCAGCCTGAGTAGTATCTTCCTGAACTACCGAAGTCATTGGTTGATCAGCATTATCTCCAGACTCCGGTATGTTCGCAGGCACTTCGGCCTCATCTACACCCATAGGGGCTCCGAATTGTTCTCCCTGGGTATCCGGAGCTCTTACTTCTTCGATGTTGGCTTGCGGCTCCGGAATACCTGCAATATCTTCAATGTGAATACTTCGTTGAGTTGCATCTTCATCAATTAATTTTACTAATAAAATACCTTCGTCCTCTTTAGAACCAGAAAGTGAGGTTCTTGAGCTTGAAGGAGCAGGATCCAAAGGTGCGAGATTCTTAGGTTTTCGAGCCACCTTCTTCACAGGAGTCTTTGCTGAGCCTGAAGCTCCGGCTTCAGCTACTCTTTTCTTGGGGCCTTTCTCCTGAGGCACCCAGTCCGTCAGAGGGGGTGGAGTCAACTCCAGCATTCCCCATACTCTGTTAAAACGCTCCCAACTTCCGACTAATTTGATTCGCCATTCTTTTTCTGACGGAGTTGGAGCACCCAAAATCTTCTCCGAAGCCCTTACAATTTGCTCTGAAGTAATAGGGGCTGAAGAAGCTAAAAAATAATTCAAGTTAATCTTTCTTCGAAGTAAATATGTACTATGCGTATTGGTTTCGAAGTTACCTGCAGGGCTCGAAGTATAGCTTATCTTGCGAAGACCGCCTTCTGAGTCATCCTCGAAGGAAATAGGCCAGTTGGCCATCAGCGGAGGAATTTGAAGTCCGAGGAACTCTTCGGCTAAGTCCCGCATGCTCAACCTTCGGCTGATTTTCTGAAGCAAGTTGAGGCGAGCTTCGAGTTGGCCTTCGTCGGGTTGCACTAAGGCTTCTTTCCGAAACTGAATTTCCTTGAGGGGACCGGCCAGAGGGCTATTCACTCCAACTTCAGCATAAAACCACCTCAGAACCCAATCGGTGTACCATCTGGCATTGATGGCCTTAGCAGGGAATTGCAGGGCATATTCATCACGAAGCCTAAAATTGATGCTTCCGAAGGAAACTACCACCTTCTCACCTCCGGAGCCTACGAAGGTCTTTGGTTGACAAGTCGCTCTATGCAGCGCAGCGAAGATTTCAGCCCTCCCCTCACAACCTTCGGCTCTTAGTGCCCATTCGAAGATAGCCAGTCTAGCTACAGCATTCGGAGACAACTGGGGGAGGGTTACGTGAAACAAGTCAAGTACTTCGGCTAAAAAATCCACAGCTGGGAGGCCCAAGCCCGCTTCGAAAAAAGCTTCGAACACTACAACTTCTCCGGGTCTCGGTGATGGAATTGATTCTTTGCCCGGCTTCCGAATCATAACCCCATTACTAATATTTCCCCCCGCTGTGATTGCCAAAGACTCTTTCTTGCAGGTAGACGGCCCCAACTCAAAGGATTGATCCAAGTACTTGGTTGAGGGTGGGCACAGACCTTGGACATCGGGGATTTGGGGATTTTTTCCCTTTGCCGCCATGAAAGTTGTCGCCTGCATCGGAGGCGTCGCCGCCATTGTTGCCGCTGCCGCCGCCGCAGCCGCTTGTTGACGAGCCAAGGTCGAAGGAGGTGCAGAGCCTTTGGTCTTCGCCATCGCAATTGCTGGATCGATCTGAGAGAGTGGAGACTAGGGCTCAAGAACTTGAAAGCTAGGGTTCAAGAACTCAAAGGGCTAAAAAGCTTTTGACTGAGAAGAAGCAGTGAAAAGGTAATCGGGTAAGTTTTGAGGCTCTTTATTTATAGCCTAATCTTTCCGTTTGTTACCGTTTGGGCTCTGCCCTTTCGCATTCCCGCCTGTTATTTTCCTCCGAAAATAACGCCTCCTATAGCTGCCGTTAGGAACAGGAACTAACGGCTATTTCTTCTAAGTCTGAAAAGACTTTCGAACTTCCTGAGTCAGTTCTAAGATAGTTCGAAAGGTAATTACCTTATGACTGATTCGAAGTTCTTATTTCCATGCATTTTGGAGATAAAACGAAAATCAATAACCCCTATGATTGGTTATCTTTTCTTTCCGTATACTGCTCTCCTAACGTTACAGGTCGAATGGAGAAGCGTATTCGAGGGGCTACTGTTGGGGGAAAATATCTCATCTTCGGGGTTATTGCCGAAGCAGCATAAAGACAGCCAACCAATTCGAAGATTGTCCGAAGACCATCTTCGAAGATGCCCAGAACCTCGTTCGAAGTCTGAAGACTGGCATTGGTTCGAAGTATGTCTTCGAACCAAAGCTCTTCAGGATCTTTTCTGCCAGCTAAGATGAAAGACTTATCTTCTATCCTATTAGATTAGTCTTTTACCATTTTAGCCCTATTAAGGAAACCAAATAGTTTCCTTAATGTCGGTTGTAATAGAGGGGTAAATAGGTCTTTTCCTTAATGTTTAGGCCTATAAATACCCCCCATTTCACCCTGTAATGAGGACCGATTACAAGTGAATCAATACACACTTTCGAACTATTCTATGTTATTATCCTTTCGGAGGCTTAGAACAGTTTGCTTCGCAAACACTTCGTTTGTTAGTTTCTTTTCTACAGAAACCTGTTAGCGTAATCTTTTACGCCAACAATAGCAAAATTCATTTATTCGATGGGCGTTGTTGGGTAAAATAATCCCGTCAGTAGTACAGATTAGGCAAACGACTCCGGAGGTCATTTCGGAGTCATGAGGTTTGAAGCCCTTTGTCAACTTTAAAGTCCTTCGGAGGGGAGGCTTAGAAGTACCATGACGCGAGCTCCGGTAGTTATCGAAGGAAGGGTTCGAAGCCTCCGAGGGATACAATGGCCCTGACTACCTCGTGGCCCTCATAGAGGCTCCGCTACATAGGGGCGCCGTAAACTGAGACAAGACATATGCTTTACAAATGTGTTCACACACGTCTTTACTATTCTGCCCCTACGAAGCCTTGTGAATAGAATCCACATTGACGGTTGTAACTAGAGGTTAGAATAGTATTTTCTTATTGCATCTTAGTATAGAAATACACATCCCCTTTACTGTAATAAGGACAAGAAAACATGGAATAAAACACACTTCGAACTAAGCTAAGGATATTATCCTATTCGGAGGCCTGACTCAGTCCGCAATGAATCCATCTTTTTAGCTAGCCCTTCGAGGCTATTTGAACCTATTAGCGTAATCTTTTGCGCCAACAGTTAGCGCCATCCGTGGGGATCCTAGTACTAAAACTAGCGTCTCTACCATTGAACTCTCCGAGGCCATGCCTCTGAAGAGAAGCAAGAGTACGGTTCTCATCTGAAGGTCTACCCAGACCTCCTAATAGGAAACTATGAGATCGGAATGGCGACTAGAGGGGGGTGAATAGGCGCCTCGACACTTTCTTTTGAAGTGATGGCCTAATCAAATCACCCAATGCACCTCTAAGAACTCAAATTTAAGTTTCAAACCAATCAATACAAAAATTGAGCTCCTCAAGATGGAAAATCACAAATCAGCTTTGATTCAAGATTCTTGAACAACTATCAAAACACTCACTCTAGAGAACAAATTTAAGTTTAAAAAGTAACTCAGATTGTTTCAATTCAAGCACAAATGAGATTCATTCACTTCTGAATTTTTTTCGTGCGATGAATAGTAAAGAGCTTCAACAACGTACATTTGTTAATTTTTGATTCAACTTGCAAGTTTCAACTTCAGATTCATCTCAGTTCAGCACATACATATTCAGCACTTGATAAGAAAACTAGATTCTGTCAAGACACAGTACTGAACAGCAAATGCAAAATTCTTGAATCTTACTCCCTTTGGCAATACTATTGCTGAACCGACGACAGCCAAAACAAAACAGTTTATAACTGAAAATACACTATTCAGGAAATATAACTCAGGCAAAAGGACTTGAGATGCTGAACAAAATAGATGAAATATCACTACAACTAACACAAAGCAGATCAATGAGGAAATCTCTGCTGAAAACAGTAAACTAAAAACACTGGAGCAGTTTTGACAAAGCTGAGATGACTGAATTTAGAGCAAACAGCAATGAAGTAGTTTCAGTTTTGAGGATAATCTGAATTCTGACCAAAAATGCTCTCTCCACAAATGACACAATTCTGAACCAAATTAGAATAAAGCAGTAACTACAGTTCACCATCAAGAACTAAGTGACATTTCAACATTTTCAACTTCAGCGCATTATAGCAATCATAGCCTTCTTCAAAACTGTACCAATATGTAAATCAGTATCTAGACAGGATATTTTAATCCAAAACTGCATTCACACAAAAAATACATCAATCTCATGACCAACCAGAAAATTAAATTGAAGTACATGTCAAAAGTTTAAATCAGTACTGAATGTTTTGTTCTAATTCTGAATATTGCAATGAGTTGATTCACAACAAGTATTACCAAAGACAAGTTTAAATCTCTGAATCATCTCTTTACAGATACATCAGTTCATTCAAATCATATTCTACTTTGTAAACCTTTGTAAGATCAGGAAGTAGTAGATGAAAATAGGATTTGCTTGAAATCAGAAACTAAAGTAAAACCTAAAACTAAAGCAATTCAGAAAACCACTTCAATTCAAACAACTTATGTGGCTCTATCAATCAGATTTACAGAACATATGACATAACATGAACACTCAATTCAACTTGATTCATCCAACCAAAACTCTGATAAGGTCAGAACAGAGAAGAAGCTACTAAAAAAATCTGAAACAGGATGACCAGATTGATCCAAATAAATTTTATCTAAACACTTGAAGTAATTTCAATTCAACATTCTATAAGCCACATATGATTAAATGTCATCCACACATATTCATTCAATCACATCAGTATGGAGTAAACTTGAGCACATAGAGACATATTCAGTAGTGAACAAAAATTGACATCAAGAAGAACTGAAACTACACCCAAATCTGAACCGATTCAAGAAACAGAATTAATCAACAGATATGGATGAACACCAGTTGAAACCACACAAGAAATCAGTCCTGATTAACAAGATTTCGCATAGAAAATGATGAGTAACTTACTCAATCAGATGCTGAAATTTATAATCGCTTGATGATGAACATGTTTGTCGGCACGCTTGTAGCAAAAACGACACAAACTTGAATAGCGTTGTTCACGATCATGTCTCATCGCAGGAAGAACTCTCTGGTGTTTCAACCAAATTGCTGAGGAAAAAACTGAAGAAAATTTGGATTTGATGTCTAGTTTGTTCGGCCAGGCCAGGGAGATATTTATCTCACCTGCCCCAAAGTTTCTAGAAGGCCTCATTTGCATTTAGCCCCTAGGAAGACTCAATGTATAATTCTGAAAATAAAAACTGAAAATACCCTAT
This sequence comes from Zizania palustris, assembly GCA_019279435.1. Taxonomy (NCBI): domain Eukaryota; kingdom Viridiplantae; phylum Streptophyta; class Magnoliopsida; order Poales; family Poaceae; genus Zizania; species Zizania palustris. Next base: position 79,350,533 of record JAAALK010000082.1, on the reverse strand, counting down.
TTTACTCTAGAAAAAAATTACAAATGACCCCTCTTTAGTATATTTTCAGAATATATACATTCCAAAAATACACTAAAAAGTACACACTAAGACAATAAAAATTTAAACTAAAACTTTTACACTATTTTATTGAAATAGTAAAAATGTTTAAAGTTTCGACGTTTTTTAGTGAAAACCGACAAAGCCTGTCCCGATCGTCGACGCTCGTCATCAGTCCGCGAACTCGACCGCCAGCAAGTCTCTCCCGCTCTCTATCCCTCGATCCGCCTTGTCACTTGCACTGGCTTCCCTTTCGTTGACTCGAACGACGCTTCGTCTCGATCAATCTCCAAGACGACGTCTCGTTTGACCTCCATGCGTACATCTGAGTCCACTCTTGACTTCGACTGACACCCTCGACCATCTGGCATTAGACTCCCCATCTAACCCTGATCCTGTGCCATCGACAGTTGACGAGTAACTCCAGCCTGCACACACGAGACAAACACAGACACACACACCAACTCTAGTACATCCAAACTCAACTCATGAACTCAGCCTGTCAATCACTCATCATTCCATTGAACATTAGTAACACACCTCACTATGTTCCTCAATCTCCCCCTTGATGAGTGCATTGACAACATAAGATCAAAACAGAGTAAAAGAGAAGTTCAACACACAAGTGACCATGAAAGCTCTAAAGAGAGCAAAAATGGGAAAACATGTCACTTGCCAGATGATAAAGAAACACACAAAAGCTCAAAAGTTCCAAAAGATCGCTCAAAAGATCAGATCATCAATTCCTCAAAAAGCTCCAAAACCTCCAACCACTCCCCCCCTTTGGCAATGCAGACATCAAGATAGCCCATGAGTCGAGAGAGTAAAGTGACCATGCAATGCTTCGAAAGTATGAGAAAGTCCAATTACAGTACAAGTACTCCTTGTGACTCATAATCTGTCCTGACTAAACTACATGGCAAGCTTTGAATGACCATAATCTAAATATCCATATGAGCAAGCAGTTTGAAGTTTAAGCAAATAAAAGCATCACTACTCATACTAGTGAACTAGACATGGCAAGGTAAGAAGTACAAAAGCTAGTCACAAACCAACTCGAAAAGTACATCCACTACAAGGAGCTACAACAAACTTGATATGCGAGAAAAGTAATCTTTTTATTCCAATTTTTTTAATGCCAGGGTTATTTGCATGTCAACCTTATGCTAACCGATCAAGCCAAGCCTAGGATAAACCATCAGAAGCTTAAGGCATTGATCTTGTTATACACTCGATATCCTAGTTCAAACCAAAGTGCAATGGAATGCAGTCAAGAACAAAGTAGTGCGACTATGCAAACCCACCTGGATCTTTTCAATTTTATCAACACTTAAGCACTTTTGATTCATTTTCAATATTTTCATTTTTTTCATTTTTCAATTTTGCATTTTTTTTCATTTTTAGCAAACATGATCAAGTTGCATATGAGCATCCAAGTGACAAGGACAAAGCTATCAAGTAAGAAAAGAATAGCTAAAGCACCCTAGCCTATTCATGCTAGAAACCAGACTTGGTAGTGACCATTTTCAAATTTTCACAATGAAAAGCCATGCTCAAAACATATAGATAGATAAGTTCATTCTAAGCACAATCAAACAGTGAAAGAAGGACAATATCGTAAAGTGCACAAGTAAGTCATGTACATGTAAAAGAAATTAATCATATTTTAGAAGCATATGCATATGAACACAACTCACCCTCACATGATGGCATAAGGATGACAAACGCCAAGCTCTCCCCTCAAAAATGCAAAACAAGAAGCATCGAGAGTCTTGGTGAAAATATCTGCAAGCTGGTTTTGAGTATCGACAAAACGCAATTCAATATCGCCTTTTTCATTGTGATCTCTCAAAAAGTGATAACGCACATCAATGTGTTTGGTCCTATAATGCTGTACTGGGTTGTTTGCTAAACTGATTGTACTTGTATTATCGCAAAAGAGTGGAACACGTGAAAACTCCAACCCAAAGTCCCGCAAAGTAGAAACCATCCACAAAATCTGTGCAAAACAGCTAGCGGCAGCTACATATTCAGCCTCGGCTGTAGACTGTGCAATGCTAGACTGTTTGCGTGAAGACCAACACACAAGAGAAGATCCAAAAAATGACACATCCCAGATGTACTCTTACGATCAATCCAGCAACCAGCAAAGTCAGCGTCAAAAAAACCTCTCAAGCATAATGAAGATGATGTAGAATACCAAATACCGAATTCAAGAGTATGCTTGAGGTACCTTAATATGCGTTTGACAGCTTGACGATGTGATGCCTTGGGAGAAGCCTGAAAACGAGCACACAGACACATAGCAAAGTGTATGTCCATCCTCGTAGCCATCAAGTACAGGAGGGAGCCAATCATGCTGCGATACTCCTTCTAGTCCACCTCTTCTCTGTCTTCATCTGGATCAAGAGCAATAGAAGTACCCATTGGGGTAGCAAGAGGTTTAGCATCAGACATATAAAATCGTTTAAGCAAATCTCTCGTGTATTTTGCTTGATGGACAAAAGTTCCTTGTCTGCTTTGTTTGATCTGCAAATCTAGGAAGAAGGTCAGCTCGCCCATCATTGACATGTCAAACTCTCTACTCATCGAATCTGCAAACTCAACAACAAGTGTATGAGATGAACCACCAAATATTATATCATCAATATGTTGGACCGAAAACGGCGACCAGAGGGGGGGGTGAATGGGAGCTTTTAAAATTTCAGACTAAAAACAGTCTTCTGTTTTAATTTTGTCTTCTGCGGAACATGCTTCGAACACACCCTTCGAAGTTCTGGTTCGGAGGTATTTCATAGCTCCGAAACCAGGCTTCGCCAGGAGCAAAAGTTTGAAGTCAAGAAGACTTCGCTCCACCCACAACACCAAAAACTCAACTCTGCTAAGTCAGTGCAGGCTCCGCACACTGGGTGCCCCTTCGAGTAGGCTTCACACTTCACCCTTCACAAGAGCGTACTTCCCTCTGAGGACTTCGACCAAATACTCAGCGATAGCAACTGGTGCTAGGCTTCGTACTTCTAAGGTCTAAACGCTCACTGAACACACTTCACCGAGAACTTCGACAAGGGAAGAAAACGGGCTTCGAGTTAAGTCAAGAACAATGCTTCACTAGTAATCAGAGAGGTCTTGCCTCCAGTTTACACAGAGCGAACAGACACTAAAAACACACACTTCACACAAACAGACTTCTCACACACTTCTCACAAGTAGACATGGTCAGCCTTTGCAGTCTTGGAGTCTTCTGAAGCCCCCCTTCGCACGCGAGGGGTGCGGTAGCTACGGTGAGAAGCCTTGAGCTTGACGGCCTTCGCTTCACCGAAGTCAGCCTTCGATACAGAGACGGTTTTGAGCCGAACCCATCAAAGCCCTTGGGCCTTCACACCAACACCTCCAGAGTGGACCACCACGGCTTCGCAGCTTCTCCTAGCTCGAACTCCGTCAGTTCGTGTACCGAAGCCATGCATGGCCAAAGTACCTCAAGTCAGCCTCACTCCGAAGCCCCACCTTCAGAGTACTACCCTTTGAAGTCCCTCCTTCATCCAAAGCCTCCGCATGAAGCATTCCATGAGCCCTTCGTCGCAGTGTCTCTCCCGAGCACACTCCTCGACGAACCTCACCCGGACCATGCCTTCGATGCACCTCGACTTCTGAGACCTCCGTCGGGCATACCTTCGAGTGCCTCTCTTCGGAGCACACTTCGAATGACTTGCCTCATCGCTAAGGACTTCGTCCACCATACTCCGAAGTCACTCCATTCGGAGAACCCTTCGAAGTGCCTAACGTCCGAGGACTTCGTCTAGGGGTACCTTCAGCTGGAGTCACACTCCGCACTCTCTGCCTTCGTCTGGCGCACCTTGACCTGAGGACCGACCTCGACCCCTTCGTAGCCTTCGTGACCGAGCTCCTCACTCGTCTGGCATCAAACCTCCCGCTTGACCCATGTTCACTTGCTCCGAACCGTCCGTCGCCTCCAATGTCACCTGCGCACAATAGACAGACAGACAAGTGTATCCAGTACCCCGGAGACCTCTCCGGGTAAGCAACCTTCGGCACACACTCCGTTGTACCGCCCAAAATACCGAAACCTTCGGTACAACCAAGTCATTGGGTACTGTCAGACCCTTCCGACAGGCACACTCCGCTGCAACAGCTGCAGCAACCAAAACCACCGAACCCTTCGGTGAAACAACCTTCGAACCCCTTCGGAGGGACCCCTTTGAACCAGAGGATAAAAATTGTCAATCACTCATCACAGACTCTGAAACCAACCCTTGGTTTCTCAATCTCCCCCTTGATGAGTGCATTGACAACCAAATTCAAGTTCAAGAAAATTTGAAAAAAAAATTCAGCGCACAAGTGACCATAAAACTCAGAAACGAGCCAAACCATGTCACTTGACAAAAGAATTTTCCTCCCTCTTTTCAAAATAGTAAAAGCCCCTTCGGCAAATCTTTCCCTTTGGAAGATAAAACTTCCCTTGAGTTATTTTACCCCCTTGCTGTAGAGAAATCAAAAATTTCTCCCCCTTTGGCAATGCAAGCATCATGGAGCATTTAAAAGATGCAGTTCAAGTTGAGCATTGAAAGCAAACTTGATGATCAATGAATGTGTTGTTCTTTTCATAATGCCAGGGGTTATTTATTTGTCTACCTTATACTTTCCAATCAAGCCAAGCCTAGGCATGAAAGCCATCAGAAGCTTAAGGCGGTGATTTTGGCATACACTACAGTATCCCAGTTCAGACCAATGTGTAATGGTAAGCAGTCTAGAATAGAGTAGTGCGACAAACAAACTCACCTGGATCTTTTCACTTGTAGCATGCAAATCATGGAGTTTTGGATTTTAATTAAGTGAACAATTTGTTTAGCACTTGAGGAATATCCATGAGTAAGTAGAACAATTTTTCAAGTTGCAATGTTTAGCATCCAGAGAAAAGGAGTCTTGCTATCAAGCAGGTAAAAGATAGCTAAAGCAGTCCTACCTAAACATGCTAGATTCAAGATTAAGAGTGAGCATGATTTGATTTTGGAAATAAAAATCATGCACATAATGTTTCAGACATATTAAATAGAGCTGAGCTGACATGATTTCATGAATTAAAATCAGGCATATAAGTGCAAAATATGTAAATGCAATTTCACACATAATGAGCATATGCAAGACAATCAAAATCAGCTCCCCCTCACAAAATGTCGTAAGGGTGACAAACACCAAATTCCCCACGCAAGTAGGCAAAACGAGAAGCATCGAGGGATTTTGTGAAAATATCGACTAGCTGGTGTTGGGTATCAACATATTGAAGCTCAATATCACCCTTCTCATTATGATCTCTGAGAAAATGATATCGCACATCAATGGGTTTGGTTCTGAAATGCTGAACCGGGTTGTTTGCAATACAAATAGCACTAGTGTTATCCCAAAAAAGTGGAACACTCTTATAATCTAACCCAAAATACCGCAAAGTGGAAACCATCCAAAAAATCTGAGAGCAACAGCTAGCTGCAGCAACATATTCGGCCTCAGTCGTCGATTGTGTAACACTAGACTATTTGCGGGAAGACTAGCAAACCAGTGAAGTGCCTAGAAAATGAAAAGTACCAGAGGTACTTTTCCTAACAATCCTACACCCAGCAAAATCTGTATCGGAATAACATCGAAGACATAAAGAGGAAGACGCTGAATACCAAATGCCAAATTCGAGGGTATGTTTGAGATACCTGAGAATGCGCTCTACCGCTTGGCGGTGCGAAGCTCGTGGTGAAGCCTGAAAATGAGCGCACAGACACACTGTGAAGTGTATGTCCAGCCTCGTAGCAGTCAAGTAGACGAGGGAGCTGATCATGCTTCGGAACTCCTTCTGATGTATGGCTTCTCCATCTTCGTTAGGATCCAATGCTACAGATGTAGCCATTGGAGTGGCGAGTGGCTTCGCATCAGCCATGTCGAATTTCTTGAGCGGTTCCTTGGTGTACTTCGTCTGGTGGACGAAAGTACCTTGTTTGCTTTGCTTGATTTGCAAACCAAGGAAAAAAGTGAGTTCGCCCATCATGGACATCTCGAACTCCCTACTCATGGCATCTGCAAACTCGGCAACCAATGCATGAGAAGAGCCACCAAAGATGATATCATCCACATAAATCTAGACTAGGAGGAAGTCTTTGCCATGCTTGAGAGTAAACAGGGTTTTATCAACAGATCCCATCAAATAACCCCGCTCAAGCAGAAAAGACTTAAGTCTATCATACCATGCCCGAGGGGCCTGCTTGAGTCCATAAAGAGCCTTATGAAGTTTAAGGACTTTATGTGGGTATTTGGGGTTTTCAAAGCTAGGGGATTGTTTTACATAAACATCTTCGCCTATGAAGCCATTAAAAAAAGCAATTTTAACATCCATTTGATAAAGTGTGAAACCAAGGGATGCCGCAAATGCAAGTAAAATCCTAATGGCCTCAAGACGAGCAACAGGTGCAAAGGTTTCAGTAAAATCAATCCCTTCTAATTGAGAATAACCCTTAGCTACAAGTCTAGCCTTGTTTCTAACTACAGTTCCATCCTCCCCTTGTTTGTTTTTGAAAATCCAATTTATTCCAATGAAATGAACATTTGGTGGAGGATCAACTAAAGACTAGACTTGGTTTCTCTCAAAATTTTCAAGTTCTTCATGCATGGCATTGATCCAACTAGAATCAGAAAGTGCATAACTAACATCTAAGGGCTCGAAAGAAGCAACAAAAGCGGAATCAATGAAATGAGCATGATAACGTGTTACCCTTTGATCAAGCTCACTAATGATCTGCTCGGGAGGATGCATCATTTAAACATGATGTGGAGCCTCGCTGCGGGATGCAGTCTCCCCCTCAACTTGTGCGTTGGAGTGGTCCAAGATGACCGATGTCGAGGTAGTTACTTTGGGACCTTGTGCCGAAGTGGTCGAAGTGGGATCGGCTTCAGGGGTCGATGTCGAGGGTAGTAGGGGTTCATCCTCGAAGTCTCCGGGATCTTCTTCTTCGAAGATAGTCTATTCCATGTCGTGTTCATTTGCCTGTTCAAAAGTGGAACTAACAGGGGGGGTTGATTCATCAAAAGTCACATCACATGACTTGGTGATAGTGTTAGTTTCCAAATTATAAACATGATAAGAATGACCATGTGTAGTGTAACCCATAAAGATCCCGTCAGAAGAACGTGACTCAAATTTATCCAATTTTCCACGTTTTAGGATAAAGCAACGACAACCAAAAACTCGAAGATGAGTAACTTTGGGCTGTCTCCCAAAATGTAGCTCATAAGATGTTAAGTTCAAAATTGAGCGCAAGAAGATTCGATTTGAGATGTAACAAACAGTGTTCATGGCCTCAGCCCAAAATTTCCTAGGAGTCCTGTGCTCATCAAGCATCGTCCTAGCCATCTCAACCAAAGTGTGGTTCTTTCTCTCAACAACACCGTTCTATTGAGGAACCCGCGGAGCAGAGAATTGATGTTCTATGCCATGCTCCATGCAAAAGTCAACAAAGAGACTGTTCTTGAACTCAGTGCCATTATCACTTCGAATGAATTTCAATGCACCAGGGAGTTCAGTGAAAAGTCTCAAAGACAAGCTCCTAAAGTGTGAAAACACTTCATCCTTGCTGGCAAGAAAGAAGACCCAAGAGTAGCGAGAGAAATCATCGACAATGACTAACACATACCACTTCCCACCTAAAGAACTAACCCGAGAGGAAACTACAATGTCCTTGTGGAAAAGTTCTCCGAGTTGTTCAGTCATCACTGTGGTGACTGGCGAGTGCAAAGAGGCAATCATTTTTCCATGTCAACATGGAGCGCAAACTAAATTCTTCTCAAACTTGAGCTTGGGCAATCCTCGGATCAGACCTAGGGCACTCAAGCGAGCAAGCAACTCAAAGCTCATATGCCCTAGTCTCCTATGCCACTTCCAAAGCTCAGAAGTCGAATGTGCAACAAGACAATGAGAAGAACCAGATGACTCAGAAAAATCCGCTCCAAAAACTCTCGCAACTCTAAATATCTTACAAACCACAATGCCATCAGAATTGAGTACTTGCGAAGTATCGTGATGGAATCACACTTTGAAGCCATCATCAAGCAATTGAGATACAGAAAGCAAATTGTATCCCAAATTTTCAACCAAAGAAACATCTTTGAGAGTGAAGTTTGAGTTGATTCTTACCACACCTTTACCTTTCACTCTACTCCTTCGATTGTTACCGAAGGTGATATGTTCCTTTTGCTGGGTTGTGGTGAGGCTGGAGAACCATGCTGCATCTCCGGTCATGTGGCGTGAACAACCGGAGTCCATGATCCACGTGCCCTCCAAGCCTCGATCTGGCGCCTACACATGATAAGAAAATCTCGATCGATTAGTGCTGGGGTGAGTGAATACATGACGAGGCATCCAGCACTGAGTAATACGAGTAGTAGGCACAGTAAAAATGGATTGTCTATGCACAGGGTAATCAGAATGATGCAAAATGCGAGGTCTACCTACATGCTAAGACCCAAATGCATGACGAGGTCTCCTATTCTGTCGAGGTACAAGGCTACTCGCACGGGGTCTACCACCATGTGGAATATGGTGAATACCTCGAGGAGCAAAACCTCTCCCAGAAGTATGAGGAGCCTCGAAAACAGGACGAGAGTAAAACTCAGACTCATGCATACCTAATGATCGGTAGTGCATGTTCTGGAACCTCATCGCCTGAGAGCGTCGCTCATTCTTGATGCGACGAAAACAGAACCCAACCAGATGACCCGCCCGCTGACAATAGGAACAATGAAACACTCTCCCAGGGGCACTCACATGGGTCATAGGAGCAATCCTCACAGGCTCCTTGGGCTTCTACTGTGTGGTTTTCTTGGGAGGAATTTTCTTGGCTTAAGGAGTGGTTTTCTTTGGAGTCCGGGTAAGCTTTTTGGCTGATGGAGTGTCTAACAGGGCTCTTTCTTTCTCTAAGGTAGAGGGTGAGGTAAAAATAGTTTTGTTCTTGCTATCTGAAGGAATCCTCTGAAAACCCAATCCCAGAGCTAACCCTGCCCTATCAGCACACATCTTGGTCTTGGCCAAGAGCAAGTCCCTTCTACCCTTTCCCTTGGTGCATTTGTTAACCACAGAAAGAAGGTACTCATTCTCAATCATAAGGTTTTCAGCTCGCTCCCTAACTGTGCCTAGCTGGTCCTTAAGGATTATGCAAGTATCACACACAGGTTGCACATCCTTAGAACTATCAGCCCTCTCCAATCTAGCCTCTCAATCATGAACATGCTTATCACGTAAATCAATGCTCTCACGTAATAAAGAACAGTTCATGCATTCATTTCTATCCTGAGTACTAGAATCAACCATCAAAAGCTGCTTCTGTGTAGTCTCAAGCTCAGAAAGAGTTTGAGCATGCACAGAACGCAACTGAGCAAGCTCACCCATGACAACAGTGCAAGATTCACATTCAGCATCATTAATCCTAGACTTAAGCATGGCATAATCAGTAGAAACAGATTCTAGCCTAAGTCTAAGGTCTTTTCTATCTCTAGCGGCTTATATAAGTAACCTATCGTGACCAAGAACTACTTCATTCAGTTCATCTAGTTTAATTGAAAGCTCGTCATAGGATAGTGGTACCTTAGATGAGTCAAGCTCATCGCCGCTGTGATCGCTGTCGGCCATGAAGCAAAGGCCAGTGAAGTCTAGTCCCTTCTTGTCCTTCTTCTCCTCCTTCCTTGAGGACTCCTCCTCATCAGAGCTCGACTCCTCAGTTAAGGAAGTGTTGATGTCACTGAGAGCAGCAACAAAGGCTCTGAAAGCGGCTTTGGCTACCCTCTTAGCCACCTTGCCGCGCTTGCCCTTCACAAAAGGCTTCCTCTCCTTTTTGTGGTATTTGGGGCGCTCACTCTCATCTCTCTTCTTGAGTTTAGGACAGTTGGCCTTGATGTGGGAAGTGTCGCCACACTCAAAACAACCACTAAAACCACTTTTCCTATGATCCCATCTTTCATGGTGAAAACGGGTGAACCTTCTGGCAATGAGAGCAAGCTCTTCATCATCCAGGGTATCCACCTGCTCCTTTGTGATGGATACCAGGGAGGACAAAGAAAAACCATCTGGAAGAACACAAGTGCCTGATGTGCTTGGTTCTGCAGTGGTGCCACGACTAGTGCTAGAAACTAGTGCCAATGGCTGTGGCAAGGAGTTCCTATGCACTGCAAGAGATGCTTTGACAATCTGTGTGGACTTCATCTTGCTGAAGAGCTCATCACAGGTCAATGTGTCATAACCTGCTGACTCCTCAATGCTGGATATCTTAACTTCCCATATGCTACGATCAAGAGCATAGAGAAGCTTGATAGCCCTATCATGATCATTGTAAGCAAGCGTCCCATTGGACCGCAAGTTACTCACAATCGCATCAAAGCGAGAAAACAAGGCATCTATAGATTCACCAGGTGCCTGCACAAACAACTGATACTATTTATTGTATGTGTTTTGTCGCCTGGCCTTAATCTGTGTAGAGCCCTCATGAAAAATAGTGAGTGTAGTCCAAATCTTCCTAGTTGTCCTAAGGTGTTGTACCCTATCAAACTCACTCCGACTCAAACCAATGAACAATATATTTCTAGCCTTGGAGTTGGCATTATATTGATCCTTCTCTGTTTGAGAGGTACGAGTTTCAGGGATGGAGTATTGTGAGTCCACAATCTCCCAAATTGCATTTCCTTGGCTTAGCAAGTAAGCCTCCATGGCACCTTCCAGTATGCAAAGTCCATCCCATCGAACAGAGGTATTTTACTAACTCTGTCCATGTCGCCAACAGATCACAAACCGGTTAAGGTCAACTGGTGATCTTAACCCGCTCTAATACCAATTGTTGGACCGAAAACGGTGACTAGAGGGGGGGGGGTGAATTGGAGCTTTTAAAATTTTAGACTAAAAATAGTCTTCTGTTTTAATTCTGTCTTCTGCGGAACAGGCTTCGAACACACCCTTCGAAGTTTTGGTTCGGAGGTATTTCACAGTTCCGAAACCAGGCTTCGCTAGGAGCAAAAGTTCGAAGTCAAGAAGACTTCGCTCCACCCACAACACCAAAAACTAAACTCTGCTAAGTCAGTGCAGGCTCCGCACACTGGGTGCCTTCGAGTAGGCTTCACACTTCACCCTTCGCAAGAGAAGACTTCCCTCTGAGGACTTCGACCAAATACTAAGTGATAGCAACTGGTGCTAGGCTTTGTACTTCGAAGGTCTAAACGCTCACTGAACACACTTCGCCGAGGACTTCGAAAAGGGAAGAAAACGGGCTTCGAGTTAAGCCAAGAACAATGCTTCGCTAGTAATCAGAGAGGTCTTGCCTCCAGTTTACACAAAGCGAATAGACACTGAAAAACACACACTTCACACGAACAGACTTCTCACACACTTCTCCAGAAGAGATCCAATGCACAAACTCAACCCAGAAGAAGATGGTGCACAGAGAAATCAAAACATGCAGTACAAAGTAGGCATACAAGTTCAAACAATAAATGAAAACAGAATCAAAGTTTCATTGCTTAAACAGGGAACACCAAATGAACTCATAGGATGAATACACTAGTGTGGCGGCTAGCACAAGAGCTCAAAAATGGCGGCTCAAAGTGTTAATGTGGCCTAGGCTAGCCTCCACTATTTATAGGCACTATTCAGCCCTGTGAATAGACTACTTTACCCCTAGGGTTTACACTGTTTTTGTCTCAACAGAACAGGGGGTACAACTAGTAGTCTACTTTATTTGGATGCTTCTTTTGTCAGCTTCGCAGAGGAGACAACATCAGCTTTTGCAGAGCAGACACGGTCAGCCTTTGCAGTCTTAGAGTCTTCTGAAGCCCCCCTTCGCACGTGAGGGGTGCGGTAGCTTCGGTGAGAAGCCTTGAGCCTGACGGCCTTCACTTCACCGAAGTCAGCCTTCGATAAAAAGATGGTTTTGAGCCGAAGCCGTCAAAGCCCTTGGGCCTTCGCACCAACACCTCTGGAGTGGACCACCACAGCTTCGTAGCTTCTCCTAGCTTGAACTCCGTCAGTCTGTGTACCGAAGCCATGCATGGCCGAAGTACCTCAAGTCAGCCTCACTCTGAAGCCCCACCTTTGGAGTACTACCATTCGAAGTCCCTCCTTCGTCCAAAGCCTCCGCATGAAGCATTCCATGAGCCCTTCGTCGCAGTGTCTCTCCCCGAGCACACTCCTCGACGAACCTCACCCGGACCATGCCTTCGATGCACCTCGACTTTTGAGACCTCCGTCGGGCATACCTTTGAGTGCCTCCCTCCGGAGCACACTTCGAATGCCTTGCCTCATCGCTGAGGACTTCATGCACATTACTCCGAAGTCACTCCATTCGGAGTACCCTTTGAAGTGCCTCGCCTCCGAGGACTTCGTCTCGGGGTACCTTTAGCCGGAGTCACACTCCGCACTCTCTGCCTTCGCCTCGCGCACCTTGACCCGAGGACCGACCTCAACCCCTTCGCAGCCTTCATGACCGAGCTCACCGCTCGCCTGGCATCAAACCTCCCACTTGACCCAGGTTCACTTGCTACGAACTGTCCGTCACCTCCGAAGTCACCTGCGCACAACAGACAGACAGACAAGTGTATCCCGTACCCCGGAGACCTCTCTAGGGAAGCAACCTTCGGCACACACTCCGGTGTACACCGAAAATACCGAAACCTTTGGTACAACCAAGTCATTGTGTACTGTCGGACCCCTTCGATAGGCACACTCCGCTGTAACAGCTGCAGCAACCAGAACCACTGGACCCTTCGGTGAAACAACCTCCGAACCCCTTCGGAGGGACCCCTTCGAATCAGAGGATAAAATCTGTCAATCACTCATCACAGACTCCGAAACCAACCCTTGGTTTCTCACAATATATATCTGAACAAGTTTGAAGTCTTTTCCATGCATGAGAGTGAACTACGTTTTGTCAACGGACCCCATCTTGTACCCATGCTCGATCAAGAACATCCTCAAGCGGTCGTACCAAGCCCTCGGTGCTTGTTTGAGCCCATATAATGCTTTGCGAAGTTTAAACACTCTATGGGGGTACTTGGAAACCTCAACGCCAGGAGGCTACTTGACATAAACATCTTCTCCTATGAAACCGTTCAAAAACACGCGTTTCACATCCATTTGAAAAAGTTTAAAACCGCACGAAGAGGCAAAAGCAAGCAAGATCCTAATGGCCTCAAGTCGAGCTACCAGTGCAAAAGTTTCTCCAAAATCAATCCCTTCGACTTGAGTATACCCTTGCTCCACTAGTCTAGCTTTGTTTCTCACTATCGCCCCATCCTCCCCCTGTTTGTTTTTGAAAATCCATTTTGTACCAATTATATGAATGTTAGGGGGTGGATCAACGAGAATCCAAACTTGATTTGTTTCAAAATTTTCATGTTCCTCATGCATGGCATTGACCCAAATTGCATCAGACAAAGCATGACTAACATCTAATGGTTCAAAATTAGCAACAAAAGCAGAATCAACAAAATGAGCGTGAGATCGGGTTACTCGTTCATTCAGCTCGCCAATGATCTGCTCCGGGGATGCATTCTTTGAATACGAAGTGGTGCTTCTCTCTGTGATAGAATCTCCCCCTCAACTCTTGCCGAAGTTTACTCCAGACTCTCAGAAGTGGAATCTTCAGGTCTTCTAGTCGAAGTAGTCGAAGCTTCTGGAGTCGTCGTGGAGGGAGGTAGAGGTACAACCTTAGGATCTTCATCATCTCATGGATCTTCTTCCTCAAAAAGCATTTTACTCATATCGTGTTCACTTGAAAATTCAAAGTTAGGGCTAACACATGGAGAAGTTTCATCAAAAGTTACATCACAAGATTCAACCAATGTGTTAGTTTCAAGATTGAAAACACGATAAGAGTGTCCATGTAAAGAATAGCCAAAAAAGATTCCATCAGATCCATGCGATTCAAATTTATCCAAATTACCTCGCTTTAGGATGAAGCAACGACATCCAAACACTCTGAAGTGAGTGACCTTAGGCTTCCTCCCAAAGCGAAGTTCATAAGAAGTCGCATTCAACAAAGAGCACAAAAAGATCCTGTTGGAGATGTAACATGTTGTACTCATGGCTTCAACCCAAAATTTTCTAGGAGTCCTGTGGTCATTCAGCATCGTCCAAGCCATCTCCACAAGAGTACAATTCTTCCTCTCAACCACACCATTTTGTTGAGGGACTCTTGGTGCAGAAAATTGATGTTCAATCCCATGTTCAAGACAAAAATCTACAAAAGAGCTCTTTTTGAACTCGGTGTCATTATCGCTTCGAAGAGCCTTCATTGCACCAAGGAGTTCATTGAATAGCCTCAACGCTAAGCTCTGAAAGTGCATGAACACTTCATCCTTGCTTACGAGAAAGAAAACCCAAGAGTAACGAGAATAGTCATCAAGCACAACAAGCACATACCATTTGCCGTCTAAAGAGCTAACCCGGTATGGACCAACCATATCCATATGTAAAAGCTCACCGGGTCGCTCAGTAATCACCATATTTATGGGATAATGCGAGGCAGCAACCATTTTTCCAAGACGATAAGGAGCACAAATGAGGTTCTTCTCAATTTTTAGCTTGGGAAATCCTCAGATGAGTCCTAGGGCACTCAATCTCACAAGCAAATCAAAACTCATGTGCCCTAGTCTCCTATGCCACATCGAAAGCTCAGACGATGGTTCAGCTAAAAGACAATGAGAAGAACCAAAAGACTCAGTGAAATCATGTAACACCCCAGAAATTAAAAAGGATTAAAATAAAAGAAAAATATTATTTAAATCATTTCTGGATTTATTATTAAAGGAAAAAATCACAAAAGAACTCAAATAAAGCCAAACAGGGAGAAATACTCAAAATCTGGACTTGAAAATTTTATGAGATGAACTAGAGACCAAAATATAATTTTAGGAATTTTTACAAATTTTTATCAACAGTGGTTCAACCCTTAAACAAATAAATGAATTACTGGAATTATTTTAAATCAGAAAACCATTTTAATCCTTAATGGGCCTCAACCTCGAATTCGCCCAGAGCCCGGCCCAATCTAGCATTGAGCCACTGACGAGTGGGACCCGCCTGTCGGCGCGTTCCCCCGCCTCCCTCTCCCGCCCACGCCCGCCTGGCCCCACGTGTCTGCCTCCTCGCGCTCGCCTGCACTCACTGACCGCTCGGCCCCGCCTGTCGGCCCCTTTCCTTTCCCGTTCGCCCACTGACAGGTGGAGCCCACCTGTTAGGTCCTTCGTCTCCGATGGAAGGGGATCGCCCCCTTCCTTTCTCCCGGCGATCTCCTTCTGTTTCCTCGCCGCCGGCCACCGGATCGCCCTGGATCGCCCCAGATCGCCTCCCTCGCATACCGCCGCCCCCTTTCCATCCATGGCGACGCATCTTCGCGCATAAGGAAGCGTACCCGAGGAGAATGGAACCCTCGCCGGAATTGGAAGGAGCCCTCTCGGTTTCCTCCGATAACCCTACCATATCCACCGCCGGTGACCCCTATAAAAGCCCCTCCTTTCGCCGCGTTCAGCCCACACCGCCAAAGCCCGAGCTCGAGTGAACCAGAGCGCTCCCTCGTCGTTTTAGGGTTTCCCCTCTGCTCCACCTCCGGCAAGCGATCGCCGTCGATCCCGACCCCCTCCGCCCTAGCCACCGCCACCGGAGTGATCGTCGACCACCGCCCGTCCTCGGCCACCCCTCCGTTGGCCGTAGACACCGCCGGATCTCCGTCGCCGACGAGCACCCGAAAGCCCTACTTCGTCTACCCTCGCCGCCGGCCGCCGTCCGTCGCCCTCCGTCGCCGCCAGAGGTACCATCGTGATCGCCATCCTCTCCTCTTTCCATTTTCGCCAAGAGCTAGACCCCTAGGCCCTCGCCGTCGCCGCCGTGGCCGCACCCGAGCCCGCCGTCGCCGGAGACGAAGGGTAAACTACCCTCGTCACCGCGTGCCGTGCCGGAATCCATTCGAGCCGCACGATCCCGAGCGAACGGTCCAGATTAGATCCAGTGGGGATCTAATCTGAGCCCTCAGATCCGGTCAAACTGGTATCTTTTAATCTGAGCCGTCAATCTCTATTTAAAAGTTTGACTTAATCCGGTGCGTCCACGCGTACCCGTTCGCCACATTTTAATCTCAGCCGTTCAATCTCATTAAACCCACCCGCCTCGCATCTGGCCGCTGGATCCAGATCCGACGATCCAGGACGCTCGGGTCCACGCGCACAGTCACGGGTTCACGGTGAACCTGGTTCATCGTGGACCAGAGACTGTTTTCTGGTTTTAAATATAATTCAGAAAATAGTTTGAACTTTGAAAATTCATATCTTGCTCAATTTAACTCCAAATTTCACCATTCAAATTTTGTTAAAACCAGAATATTATTCTCTACACAGTAATGCCATAAAAACAGTATGTTACTGTTACCCAAAATATTTTTAGCAAATAAAAGAATAAAACCCCTTAGGGATAAATTATTAATTCAGCAAAATAAGTTAGGAAAAATCCTAAAAAGTTAAGTTTTACTGTTTTATACCAAACTTTAGAATATTGAAATATTACTTCACATAAAAAACACCCACAAATGTGTATGTTTAGTATTTGGTGAATTTTTGTCTGTTTATTGAATGTACTGTTTATTTTTCCGTATCGAGAAGACTACGAGTTCGTCGAGGAGCAGGAGTTCTACCCCGAGGTTCCTCCATCCCCCTTTGCTGATCAAGGCAAGTCATCGACCACCTCTGTGGAAACAGTTGATCATCATTGAGCCCATGTTTTAATAAATTATTGCTATAACTCATAGGTTAATATTGCATTAGTCCAATATCAAGCCCTACACTTATATTTATTAGATCCCCGTCCTTGTGTGCAACCCAAGCCATGCTTATTGAGCCTTAACTCCTTGTCACTCTACTATAAAAATATTAGCTAGTGCCCAATGTACCGGCACAACTGCTATAGGTTAAAAAGAACGAGTCGTAGATAGCTGGATTCTGTATATGAATTTCCCTGTTATTCTCGTCTCTGGACTCTGTTGGAGTTGGCTAGGTTATAAGTATGGTGGGTTCCGGGTGCAAGCTCGGGCACTGGTTTGTCGCACCCGGGGCACTATAAGGACCGGTCTGCGGGATCTGTTGCAAAGCACTTCCGTACCAACCACAAGTCTAATGGGTAAGTCCTAACCGGAAGTATGGAATACTCCGGCTCGATGCACCATAGTGGAGGGGGCAAGGGGCTAGCCTGCGGGCGACTTGTACCGACGAGGCTCAAGGGGGGGTATGGTGGGGCTCCGATGCGTCGGGACACCATATGAAACCCATAAGAGGGTGCTATTGAGTCGGGGAGGACTATATGGAAGGTTTTGGCACGAGTTCCCGTGTGATGGGTCATCTCGTTACACTTCGGTGTAGGTGATGAGTGCGTGCCTTGTGGGTACAGTGGTACATCTCTGATCAGAGTAATTTAATCTTTTCGAAAAGCCGAGCCCACGGTCAAGGGCGGGTTGTGTGACTACTCGCAGTTAGTTTACAATTGTTTGAATGGTCGAGTTATTCATGGCACGTAAGGACTGATGAGCGAGGTGGGGCTGACTGTACCCCTCGAGTTAGAAGATGATGATGCACACACACATGTTTACTTTTCCGTACTAATAAAATGCTAACATTTAAAGCTTTACAATTATGCTGCTTCCGCTAAACTAGCCACTATCTCCCTTGTTATTACCTTGCATTATATTTGCATTCGGTGGCTTGTTGAGTACATCTGTACTCACCCCGTTGACTTACAACATCAGAGCCAGTCTACTACGAGGATGATGAAGGTCTGGAGTAGCGACCCAGTCAAGGCGAGACTGGAAGGAGGCGTTCATCTAGGACCCTTATTTTATTAGTTTCTCTTCATCTTTATTCACTTTTGTATTAATGCGGTCTACGAACCGTGAATGATGTGCTCGTATTGTACGTGGTCGCATGATGAACGTCTTGTTTTATTGATTTTCTATGGAATTTCAATAAAGTCCTGATTTATTAAATCGGGGCGCGACAAGATGGTATCAGAGCCGACTTGACTGTAGGAAGCCAAACAGACCTGACCCTAGGACTTATACTTACTATATTTTCTTACAAACACTGCTTATCCTCTCATCTTCCGAGGTTTTCACAAAAATTTTTTCTCTTTTTGTAGATGCCGGTCCGTACCATGAATGGGAACCTTCGTGATGAGGCCGGATTCATTCGCGAGCTGCGCATGCTTGTCAGCTTCCTTGGATTTGAGCATGAGCCGATGTACCATGGAGTCTTCCCCGACGAGGAAGAGAGCTTCTGCGAGGTCACCGTCGTCGTCCAGCCCTCCCCTCAGACAGCTCACACCTACCGCGGAGGAGGACCTACCTTCCTGGTTGCCAGCCAGCGCACCGCTCTCCAGGCACTTACGGAGCTCCGGATGATCTACAACAGCGAGCTCTACGACACGTACTTTCGCTTCGTGCCTCTTCGCACCCCAGGGAGTCCACACAGTGTCTTCGTCAGCACACTCTCCCAGCACCATTCTGCGATAGGTCATACCATGCGCTTGTTGGAGGCCATGGATGATCTTCATTACGAGGCACTGCAGGACGCCAATGGGCAGCGTGACACCATCAGCTTTTACCGACACTCTTCCGAGGATCTGAACCGCGAGAACGGAGATCTTCGTCGCCGCATCCAGCAGGGACATCGCTTGGCTACCGAGGCAGAGGAGTTGCAGCGTCAAAATGAGCTCCTTCGGCAGCGTGTCGCCACCAACCCACAGCTCCGCTACCAGATCGAGGAGTTGAAGAAGGACATTGAGGAGATCGCACCTCTTCCGCCTCGCAGGAAGAAACCCCTTCAGATCCCCACTGTGAGACCCAAGAGGATCTCCCGCAGCGCACTGCCCGCCGGACCATCTAGCTCCTCAACACCGACCGTCTCCCACGAGCTCGAGATTGAGCCTTCCCCCGAGCTGCCGTAGACGTAGTATTACAGTTGATTGTTATTTTCATTTTGCTTGATTGTATTAGCATTCATGTCAAAACATAAGGCATGAATAAAGAAATAAATAAATGTAACCGTAAGAACGGTACCCTTTTGAAATAAAATATGAAGAAGTTCACTAAAATAAATGTGTCTACTTTGAAAACTCCAGGATGACCAACACCCAGGGTTCCGACGCTCTTCAGAACGGAGGAGATAGTGGCAACCTGCCACAATGGGGAGCCACTGGGCAAAGGCAAGCCCCGGTTGCCAACCACCCCACCCTGGCCGAGATGATGGCCACACAAAACCAGCTGGTCTCTGCCCTTCTGAGTCAGATGCAGCAGCAGCAGATGCAGGAGCAGCAGGCTCATCTCTTCCGCCTCCACCAACAGCCCGAGCTGCCCCGACCCGCCACACCAGCTCCCGCTCCCGCGTCCCAGCTCTCGGAGTTCCTCCGAGTCCGCCCACCGACCTTCTCGAGCACCACCAACCCACTGGAGGCTGGGGATTGGTTGCGAGCTATCGAGAAGAAGCTCGATCTGCTGACCTGCACTGAGCAGGAGAGGGTGGCCTTCGCCACCCACCAGCTTCATGGTCCCGCCGCCGAGTGGTGGGACAATCATCGTGAGACTCTGCCCGAGGGCCACGCCCATACTTGGGCAGAGTTCTCGGCCGCCTTTCGTGCCGCCCACATCCCCGACGGCATCATCGCCCAGAAGCAACAAGAGTTCAGAGACCTGCAGCAGGGGAGCAGGTCTGTCACAGAATACCTGCACGAGTTCAACCGTCTGGCCAGATACGCTCCTGAGGAGGTCCGTACGGATGCGGCCAGACAGGCCAAGTTCCTCCGGGGACTGAAGGATGAGCTATCTCTACAGCTTATCTCCGGAGACTTCGCCAACTTCCAAAAGTTGGTGAACAAAGCTATCATGCAGGAGACCCAGCAGAATAAGGTCGACCTGAAGAAGAAGCGGATGATTGCCTTCCGGCAAAACCAGGGCATGGCCTAGAGACCTCGTTTTGCTCTGCCTCCACCAGCACAGCAGTACCACCCCCGCCCAGTGTATCGTCCGGCGCCACCAGCCGCCAATGCCGGAGCCAGCCAACCTCGTCCCGCTCCCGCCGCACCAACCGCCCCAGCTGCCCCGGCCAAGAAGCCGGAAGTTTTGAGAGACAGGCATGGCAACCCTGTAGTATGCTTCAACTGCCGCCAGGTGGGACACTACTCCCATCAGTGCCCTCACCCCAAGCGTGCTCAAGGCATCGCCTCCAACCCCGCCGTCCGCGCCAAGGTGAACCACGTCACCGCCGAAGAAGCCCAGGCTGCCCCGGAGATTGTCATGGGTAAGTTTATGGTTCATTCATCGCTTGCAGTGGTATTATTTGACACCGGAGCTACTCACTCTTTCATATCAACTGCTTTTGTGGAAAATAATGCCCTAGACATAAGTGAACTACCCAGGCCAATATTGATAGCCACCCCGGGCAAGCAAACCCTCGCCTGTTCCTTTAGCCCAAGGGTATGGGTAGATATCCAAGGCACGATATTTTGGGCCGACCCCATTCTAATAGAATGTCAAGGCTTGGATCTCATTCTAGGGATGGATTGGCTGAATAAACATCAAGGAGTGATAGAATGTGCCCAGAGAAAAGTGACTGTAACTAATGAAGAAGGGACTATAGTCACATTCCAGATGCCAAGCATGAGGGCCGGAAGGACAAGACTACATCAGATTACCTTGGAGGAGATACCGGTAGTCAGTGAGTACCCGGACATTTTCCCAAAGGATCTACTAGGGATGCCACCCAAGAGGGACATCGAGTTCAGGATTGAATTGGTGCCCGGAACCACCCCTATCTACAAGCGACCATACCGGATGGCCGCCAATGAGTTAGCTGAGATGAAGCAGCAGTTGGAGGATCTCGAGAAGAAAGGCTACATCAGACCTAGCACATCGCCATGGGGTGCTCCCGTCATCTTCGTCGAGAAGAAGACAAGGCAAAGCGTATGTGTGTGGATTACCGCGCTTTGAATGAAGTAACCATCAAGAATAAGTATCCGTTGCCCCGGATCGACGATCTCTTCGACCAGCTAAAAGGAGCTACAGTATTCTCGAAGATTGACCTGCGTTCCGGATATCATCAGTTGAGGATTCGAGAAGAAGATATACCCAAGACGGCCTTTACCACCCGTTATGGATTGTACGAGTGCACGGTTATGTCCTTTGGATTAACCAACGCCCCTGCATTCTTCATGAATATGATGAATAAGGTGTTCATGGAGTATTTGGACAAATTCATCGTGGTCTTCATAGACGACATCCTCATTTATTCCAAGGACCAGAAAGAGCACGAGGCTCACCTCCGGTTAACCTTAGGCAAGCTAAGGGAACACCAGTTATATGCCAAGTACAGCAAGTGTAAATTTTGGACGGCAGAAGTAAAGTTCCTTGGACACATCATCTCCGCGCAAGGAATCGCAGTAGACCCTGCCACCGTAGAAGCAGTTACGGATTGGCTGCCACCCACGAACGTATCTGAGATACGAAGTTTTCTGGGTTTGGCCGGATATTATCGGAGGTTCATCGAGAATTTTTCTAAGATAGCCAAGCCAATGACCAGGTTGTTGCAGAAAGGAGAGAAATTTGAATGGACTCCTGAATGCGAGGAAAGTTTCCGCACTCTCAAGACCCGTCTGGTGTTAGCACCCATACTGACCCTACCCGATATCCGGAAGGACTTCCATGTCTATTGCGACGCATCTCGCCAAGGATTGGGATGTGTTCTTATGCAAGACGGGAAAGTTATCTCTTATGCCTCCCGTCAGTTGAGACCTCATGAGTTGAATTATCCGACCCATGATTTGGAATTAGCTGCCGTAGTGCACGCCCTTAAGGTTTGGAGGCACTATTTGGTTGGAAATCGCTGTGAAATTTTTACGGATCACAAGAGTTTGAAGTACATCTTCACACAGCCAGACCTCAATCTGAGGCAAAGACGATGGTTGGAACTAATCAAGGACTATGACTTAGGTATTCACTACCACCCCGGAAAAGCAAATGTGGTAGCTGATGCATTAAGTCACAAGGGATATTGCACAACCATAATGATTCAAGAACACGCGCCCCTGTTATGTAGGGAGATGGAAAAACTGAATCTTGGATTGACCACCAGGGCATATCTAGCCACCTTGGAGACCCAGCCCATTCTATTTGAGCAGATCCGTGAAGCCCAGTTGGAAGACCCGGATATAGCTGCCATTAGGAAGAACATGAGACAAGGAAAAGCCCCAGGATTTTCAGAAGACGAAAATGGCACCATTTGGTTTGGGACCCGGATATGTGTACCGGATAAGCCAGAGATAAAGACCCTTATCCTGAGGGAAGCCCATGCGACATTGTACTCCATCCATCCCGGCAGTACCAAGATGTACCAGGACCTGAAGGAACGTTATTGGTGGGTTAGCATGAAAAGAGAGATTGCCCAGTTCGTCGCCGAATGTGACACCTGCAGAAGAGTAAAGGCTGAACATCAGAGGCCTGCAGGATTGTTACAGCCACTTAAAGTGTCTGAATGGAAGTGGGAAGAAATCGGTATGGATTTCATCACCGGACTGCCAAAGACCCAACTTGGATATGATTCTATTTGGGTGATCATCGATCGGCTTACGAAGGTAGCACATTTCATAGCCGTCAAGACGACCTTTAGTGGCCCTAAGCTTGCAGAGCTATATATGGCCCAGATTGTATGTCTTCATGGAGTGCCCAAGAAGATAGTGTCCGACA
Organism: Zizania palustris; assembly: GCA_019279435.1. Classification (NCBI taxonomy): domain Eukaryota; kingdom Viridiplantae; phylum Streptophyta; class Magnoliopsida; order Poales; family Poaceae; genus Zizania; species Zizania palustris. The sequence goes on along the minus strand of JAAALK010000082.1, from coordinate 79,327,689 downwards.
GAGGAAGTCAGTTTACCTCTCGTTTCTGGAAGAACCTTCAAGAGGAGATGGGCACGAGATTGAATTTCAGTACCGCCTACCACCCTCAGACAGATGGGCAAACAGAAAGAGTAAATCAGATATTGGAATATATGCTTCGAGCCTGTGTTTTGGATTTTGGAGCCACTTGGGACAAAAGTTTGCCGTACGCTAAATTTTCATACAACAACAGCTACCAAGCCAGCCTTCAGATGTCTCCTTTTGAAGCCTTATATGGACGTAAGTGCAGAACGCCTCTACTTTGGGACCAAACTGGTGAATCTCAAGTATTCGGAACGGACATTCTTCGTGAAGCAGAAGTGAAGGTACGGATCATCAGAGACCGACTCAAGACAGCCCAATCCCGACAAAAGAGCTACGCAGACAATCGTCGCCGAGACCTGGCCTTTGAAGAAGGAGATCATGTCTACCTTCGAGTTACGCCTCTCCGTGGTACTCAACGGTTTAACATGAGAGGAAAGTTGGCCCCTCGATATGTAGGACCATTTCCCATTATTCGATGCCAAGGCGAAGTTGCATATCAGTTGGAATTACCACCCTCATTAGCTGGAGTACATGACGTATTTCACGTATCTCAACTCAAGAAGTGTCTCCGCGTTCCAATAGAGCAAGTGGATCTTCAGCAGTTAGATGTTCAAGAGGATCTAACCTATGTGGAAAAGCCTGTTAAGATATTGGAGATCAAGGAAAGGACCACCAGGAGTCGGATCATCCGTTTCTGTAAAGTGCAGTGGAGCAATCATCCGGTAGAAGAAGCTACATGGGAAAAGGAAGATGAACTCAAGGCACAGCATCCTGAACTATTCGAGGATTGATCCGAATCTCGAGGACGAGATTCTCTGTAAGGGGGATAGGATTGTAACACCCCAGAAATTAAAAAGGATTAAAATAAAAGAAAAATATTATTTAAATCATTTCTGGATTTATTATTAAAGGAAAAAATCACAAAAGAACTCAAATAAAGCCAAACAGGGAGAAATACTCAAAATCTGGACTTGAAAATTTTATGAGATGAACTTGAGACCAAAATATAATTTTAGGAATTTTTACAAATTTTTATCAACAGTGGTTCAACCCTTAAACAAATAAATGAATTACTGGAATTATTTTAAATCAGAAAACCATTTTAATCCTTAATGGGCCTCAACCTCGAATTCGCCCAGAGCCCGGCCCAATCCAGCATTGAGCCACTGACGAGTGGGACCCGCCTATTGGCACGTTCCCCCGCCTCCCTCTCCTGCCCACGCCCGCCTGGCCCCACGTGTCTGCCTCCTCGCGCTCGCCTTCACTCACTGACCGCTCGGCCCCGCCTGTCGGCCCCTTTCCTTTCCCGTTCGCCCACTGACAGGTGGAGCCCACCTGTCAGGTCCTTCGTCTCCGATGGAAGGGGATCACCCCCTTCCTTTCTCTCGGCGATCTCCTTCTGTTTCCTCGCCGCCGGCCACCGGATCGCCCTGGATCGCCCCGGATCGCCTCCCTCGCATACCGCCGCCCCCTTTCCATCCATGGCGACGCATCTTCGCGCATAAGGAAGCGTACCCGAGGAGAATGGAACCCTCGCCGGAATTGGAAGGAGCCCTCTCGGTTTCCTCCGATAAACCTACCATATCCACCGCCGGCGACCCCTATAAAAGCCCCTCCTTTCGCCGCGTTCAGCCCACACCGCCAAAGCCCGAGCTCGAGTGAACCAGAGCGCTCCCTCGTCGTTTTAGGGTTTCCCCTCTGCTCCACCTCCGGCAAGTGATCGCCATCGATCCCGACCCACTCCGCCCTAGCCATCGCCACCGGAGTGATCGTCGACCACCGCCCGTCCTCGGCCACCCCTCCGTTGGCCGTAGACACCGCCGGATCGCCATCGCCGACGAGCACCCGAAAGCCCTACTTCGTCTACCCTCGCCGCCGGCCGCCGTCCGTCGCCCTCCGTCGCCGCCAGAGGTACCATCGTGATCGCCATCCTCTCCTCTTTCCATTTTCGCCAAGAGCTAGACCCCTAGGCCCTCGCCGTCGCCGCCGTGGCCGCTCCCGAGCCCGCCGTCGCCGGAGACGAAGGGTAAACTACCCTCGTCACCACGTGCCATGCCGGAATCCATCCGAGCCGCATGATCCCGAGCGAACGGTCCAGATTAGATCCAATGGGTATCTAATCTGAGCCCTCAGATCCGGTCAAACCGGTATCTTTTAATCTGAGCCGTCAATCTCTATTTAAAAGTTTGACTTAATCCGGTGCGTCCACGCGTACCCGTTCGCCACGTTTTAATCTCAGCTGTTCAATCTCATTAAACCCACCCGCCTCGCATCTGGCCGCTGGATCCAGATCCGACGATCCAGGACGCTCGGGTCCACGCGCACAGTCACGGGTTCACGGTGAACCTGGTTCACCGTGGACCAGAGACTGTTTTCTGGTTTTAAATATAATTCAGAAAATAGTTTGAACTTTGAAAATTCATATCTTGCTCAATTTAACTCCAAATTTCACCATTCAAATTTTGTTAAAACCAGAATATTATTCTCTACACAGTAATGCCATAAAAACAGTATGTTACTGTTACCCAAAATATTTTTAGCAAATAAAAGAATAAAAACCCCTTAGGGATAAATTATTAATTCAGCAAAATAAGTTAGGAAAAATCCTAAAAAGTTAAGTTTTACTGTTTTATACCAAACTTTAGAATATTGAAATATTACTTCACATAAAAAACACCCACACATGTGTATGTTTAGTATTTGGTGAATTTTTGTCTGTTTATTGAATGTACTGTTTATTTTTCCGTATCGAGAAGACTACGAGTTCATCGAGGAGCAGGAGTTCTACCCCGAGGTTCCTCCATCCCCCTTTGCTGATCAAGGCAAGTCATCGACCACCTCTGTGGAAACAGTTGATCATCATTGAGCCCATGTTTTAATAAATTATTGCTATAACTCATAGGTTAATATTGCATTAGTCCAATATCAAGCCCTACACTTATATTTATTAGATCCCCGTCCTTGTGTGCAACCCAAGCCATGCTTATTGAGCCTTAACTCCTTGTCACTCTACTATAAAAATATTATCTAGTGCCCAATGTACCGGCACAACTGCTATAGGTTAAAAAGAACGAGTCGTAGATAGCTGGATTCTGTATATGAATTTCCCTGTTATTCTCGTCTCTGGACTCTGTTGGAGTTGGCTAGGTTATAAGTATGGTGGGTTCCGGGTGCAAGCTCGGGCACTGGTTTGTCGCACCCGGGGCACTATAAGGACCGGTCTGCGGGATCTGTTGCAAAGCACTTCCGTACCAACCACAAGTCTAATGGGTAAGTCCTAACCGGAAGTATGGAATACTCCGGCTCGATGCACCATAGTGGAGGGGGCAAGGGGCTAGCCTGCGGGCGACTTGTACCGACGAGGCTCAAGGGGGGGTATGGTGGGGCTCCGATGCGTCGGGACACCATATGAAACCCATAAGAGGGTGCTATTGAGTCGGGGAGGACTATATGGAAGGTTTTGGCACGAGTTCCCGTGTGATGGGTCATCTCGTTACACTTCGGTGTAGGTGATGAGTGCGTGCCTTGTGGGTACAGTGGTACATCTCTGATCAGAGTAATTTAATCTTTTCGAAAAGCCGAGCTCACGGTCAAGGGCGGGTTGTGTGACTACTCGCAGTTAGTTTACAATTGTTTGAATGGTCGAGTTATTCATGGCACGTAAGGACTGATGAGCGAGGTGGGGCTGACTGTACCCCTCGAGTTAGAAGATGATGATGCACACACACATGTTTACTTTTCCGTACTAATAAATTGCTCACATTTAAAGCTTTACAATTATGTTGCTTCCGCTAAACTAGCCACTATCTCCCTTGTTATTACCTTGCATTATATTTGCATTCGGTGGCTTGTTGAGTACATCTGTACTCACCCCGTTGACTTACAACATCAGAGCCAGTCTACTACGAGGATGATGAAGGTCTGGAGTAGCGACCCAGTCAAGGCGAGACTGGAAGGAGGCGGTCATCTAGGACCCTTATTTTATTAGTTTCTCTTCATCTTTATTCACTTTTGTATTAATGCGGTCTACGAACCATGAATGATGTGCTCGTATTGTACGTGGTCGCATGATGAACGTCTTGTTTTATTGATTTTCTATGGAATTTCAATAAAGTCTTGATTTATTAAATCGGGGCGCGACAAATCAGCCCCAAAAAGAAGCACCTCGACTAAAATGAACCTCAAAACCCTCATCGAGCAATTGTGAAATAGAGAGCAAATTGTAACCTAAATCCTCAACCAAAGTAACACTAGAAAGAGTGAAATTTTCATTAATTTTTATCATACCTTTGCCCTTCACTCTGATTTTGCGATTGTTTCCAAATGTGATGCTCTCGTGCTGCCTGGTTGAGGTGAAACTAGAGAACCATGAAGAATTCCCGGTCATGTGTCGTGAACACCCGGAATCAATGATCCACTTGTCCTCCAGCCTCCCATGACTCCCCTAAGTAGAGAAGTAAAATCTCAAGTACTCAATGCTGGGTTTAGAGATAAGATGCTTAGGTATCCATCGCCGAACAACCCGAGAAGTAGATAAAGCAGGAGACTATGTGTGATGAGAACCATACTAAACATGTGGTCTACTCGTAACTCGTTGAGGTCTCCTAAAATAATTAGGACCAAAATGCCTACGTGGTCTATCATCATACGATGTACGATATACACCACGATGGGCATAGCCACTCATATAGCTGTAAGGAGCCTCATAATTAGTATAAGCATTATAATCATAGTCATGCATATCAAATGAAGGATGAGAATGTAAAGCATAAGCACGACATTCATCTTTCATGCGTCTATAGCAAAAACCAATCAAAGTGTCCTACATGATGACAATAAGTGCAATGGAAAACTTTCTTTGGTGCAGGTTTATATATTTCTGGTGCGAACCTCACAGTTTTCCTAGGTTTTTGCTTTGAGTCTGTCTTTAGTGAAGAAATTATTATCTTTTTGGGTTGGGTAGAATCTTTGGCTTTTTGTGGTGTGTCTAACTAGGCTCTCTCTTTGTCAAGGGTAGTAGGTAGAGTGAACACTGTTTGGCTCGGGGTACTGGATGAAGTCCTCTCATAACCTAACCCATGAGATAACCCTGCCCTGTCAGCGCACATTTTAGTTTTATCCAAAAGCATATCCATTTTCCCTTTCTCCTCTATGCATTTATCTACCATGGAAAGCAAATAATCATTCTCACACTTTAGCTTCTCTCCTTGCTCTCTAGCAAAGCTGAGTTGGTCCTTCAGGGTGATGCAGGTCGGACAAGCCGGCTGCACATCCTTAGAACACTCAACACTCTCTAATCTAGCCTTAAGCTCATCGATATGTTTATCTCTCACACTAACACTCTAAATCAAAAGGGTGCAGTTTAAGCATTCATCGATGGCATCAGGACTAGGCTCCACCACCATAAGTTGCTTCTGAACATTTTCAAGTTTTTCAATGTTTTTCGCATGAATCAGACACAACTAAGCAAGTTCATCGATCAAGATAAGACATGACTCACAATCAGCAGTTTCAGATTTAGACTTCAATAAAGTAAGTTCAATAGACAGCGATTCAATTTTAAGCTTTTGTTCTTTTCTTTCTTTAGCAGCAAGTTTGAGCAGTCTATCTTGTGAAATCATTACATCATGTAATTCATCGTTTTGCACAAGTAATTCATCAAGAGATAGACTAACCTCACATATGTCGGGTTCATTGCTGCTTTGCTTGCCGTTGGCCATGAAGCAGAGGCCGTTGAAGTCCTTCATCTTTTCTTTCTTCTCATCATTCTTGTCTGGTTCATCTTCATCAGAACTGGGATCTTCGCTCGAGGTGTTGTCGATGTCGCTGAGTGCTGCCATGAAAGCTCGAGCCATTCTTTTCGCCACCTTTCATCTTTTGCCTTTGTAGAATGGTTTTTTATCTTTTTTCTGATACTTTTGTTCACGTTCATTTTTGGCTTTTAGTTTTTTGTAGTTGTCTTTAATGTGATTTAGATCTCCGCACTCAAAACACCTAGGAGAGCCTCCTCTCCTCTGATCTCTTCTATCATTGTAGAATCGAGTGAACTTTTTGACTATGAGAGCAAGCTCTTCATCATCTAATGTGTCCACTTGCTCCTTTGTGATAGAGACCAAAGAAGACAAGACAAATCCCCTATAAATAGCACACACGCTAGACATGCTACCTCTAGATGAGGTGCCACTGGCGGAACCGGAAACTAGTGCCATGGATTGTGGCAAAGAGCTCCCAATCCCAGAATGAGATGCCTTGGCGATCTTGGTGGATTTAAGCTTACTGAAAAGTTCATCGCATGTCAAAGTATCAAAGCTCGCAGATTCTTCAATGCTTGAGATCTTAACTTCCCATATGCTATGATCCAGAGCATAGAGAAGTTTGATCGCTCGGTCATGATCTGAGTAAGCTAGCGTCCCAGTGGATCGCAAGTTACTAACAATGCCGTCAAAGCGAGCAAACAAAGCATCAACAAATTTGCCAGGGCCTTGCATGAACATTTGGTATTATTGATTATACGTGCTCTGCCTCCTAGACTTAATCTGTGATGTGCCCTCATGAAAAGTACTCAAAGTTGACCAAATCTCTCGAGTAGTACGAAGGTGCTGAACTCTGTCGAACTCGTTGCGACTCAGATTGATAAAAAGAATGTTTCTAGCCTTGCTATTACATTCATATTGAGCCTTCTCAGTCTCTGAGGTACGAGTTTCAGGGATCGTATACTGGGATGCAACAATGTCCCGTATGGCAATTCCTTGGCTAAGCAAATAAGCCTCCATGCGCACCTTCCAATAGGCATAGTCTCGACCATCAAACATAGGGATCTTTGTGTTCTTATCCATGTGGTCACAAGGATCACAACCGGTAAAGGTCAACTCGTGATCAAACCGGCTCTGATACCAATTGTGAGATCGGAATGGCGACTAGAGAGGGGGTGAATACGCGCCTCAACAATTTCTTTTGAAGTGATGGCATAATCAAATCACCCAACGCACCTCTAAGAACTCAAATTCAAGTTTCAAACCAATCAATACAAAAATTGAGCTCCTCAAGATGGAAAATCACAAACCAGCTTTGATTCAAGATTCTTGAACAACAACTATCAAAACACTCACTCTTGAGAACAAATTTAAGTTTAAAAAGTAACTCAGATTGTTTCAATTCAATCACAAATGAGATTCATTCACTTCTGAATTTTTTTTCGTATGATGAATAGTAAAGAGCTTCAACAACGTACATTTGTTAATTTTTGATTCAACTTGCAAGTTTCAACTTCAGATTCATCTCAGTTCAGCACATACATATTCAACACTTGATAAGAAAACTAGATTCTGTCAAGACACAGTACTGAACAGCAAATGCAAAAGTCTTGAATCTTACTCCCTTTGGCAATACTATTCCTGAACCGACAATAGCCAAAACAAAACAGTTTATAACTGAAAATACACTATTCAGGAAATATAACTCAGGCAAAAGGACTTGAGATGCTGAACAAAATAGATGAAATATCACTACAACTAACACAGAGCAGAACAATGAGGAGATCTCTGCTGAAAACAGTAAACTAAAAACACTGGAGCAGGTCTGACAAAGCTGAGATGACTGAATTTAGAGCAAACAGCAATGAAGCAATTTCAGTTTTGAGGATAATCTGAATTCTGACCAAAAATGCTCTCTCCACAAATGACACAATTCTGAACCAGATTAGAATAAAGCAGTAACTACAGTTCACCATCAAGAACTAAGTGACATTTCAACATTTTCAACTTTAGCACATTATAGCAATCATAGCCTTCTTCAAAACTGTACCAATATGTAAATCAGTATTTAGACAGGATATTTTAATCCAAAACTGCATTCACACAAAAATTACATCAATCTCATGACCAACCAGAAAATGAAATTGAAGTACATGTCAAAAGTTTAAATCAGTACTGATTGCTTTGTTCTAATCCTGAATATTGCAATGAGTTGATTCACAACAAGTATTACCAAAGACAAGTTTAAATCTCTGAATCATCTCTTTACAGATACATCAGTTTATTCAAATCATATTCTACTTTGTAAACCTTTGTAAGATCAGCAAGTAGTAGATGAAAATAGGATTTGCTTGAAATCAGAAACTAAAGTAAAACCTGAAACTAAAGCAATTCAGAAAACCACTTCAATTCAAACAACTAATGTGGCTCTATCAATCATATTTACAGAACATATCACATAACATGAACACTCAATTCAACTTGATTCATCCAACCAAAACTCTGATAAGGTCAGAACAGAGAAGGAGCTGCTAAAAAAATCTGAAACAGGATGACCAGATTGATCCAAATAAATTTGATCTAAACACTTGAAGTAATTTCAATTTAACATTCTATTAGCCACATATGATTAAATGTCATCCACACATATTCATTCAATCACATCAGTATGGATTAAACTTGAGCACATAGAGACATATTCAGTAGTGAACAAAAATTGACAATAAGAAGAACTGAAACTACACCCAAATCTGAACCGATTCAAGAAACATAATTAATCAACAGATATATGGATGAACACCAGTAGAAACCACACAAGAAAGCAGTCCTGATTAACAAGATTTCGCATAGAAAATGATGAGTAACTTACTCAATCAGATGCTGAAATTTATAATCGCTGGACGATGAACATGTTTGTCGGCCGCCTGTAGCAAAAACGACACAAACTTGAATAGCGTTGTTCACGATCATGTCTCATCATCGCAGGAAGATATTTATTCGGCCAGGCCACGGAGATATTTATCTCACCTGCCCCAAAGTTTCTAGAAGGCCTCATTTGCATTTAGCCCCCTAGGAAGACTCAATTTACAATTCTAAAATAAAAACTAAAAATACCCTATTTTACTCTAGAAGAAAATTACAAATGACTCCTCTTTAGTATATTTTCAGAATATATACATTCCAAAAATACACTAAAAAGTACACACTAAGACACTAAAAATTTAAACTAAAACTTTGACACTATTTTATTGAAATAGTAAAAATGTTTAAAGTTTCGACGGTTTTTAGCGAAAACCGACAAAGCCTCTCCCGATCGTCGACGCCCGTCGTCTGTCCATGAACTCGACCACCAGCAAGTCTCTCCCGCTCTCGATCCCTCGAGCCGCCTTGTCACTTGCACTGGCTTCCCTTTCGCTGACTCGAACGACGCTTCGTCTCGATCAATCTCCAACTCGACATCATGTTTGACCTCCATGCGTACATCTGAGTCCACTCTCGACTTCGACTGACACCCTCGACCATCTGGCATTAGATTCCCCGTCTAACCCTGATCTCGTGCCATCGACAGTTGACGAGTAACTCCAGCCTGCACACATGAGACAAACACACACACACACCAACTCCAGTATATCCAAACTCAACTCATGAACTCAGCCTGTCAATCACTCATCATTCCATTGAACATTAGTGACACACCTCACTATGTTCCTCATAAACCTTAGACACCAACACAAGGGCTATGAAACCCTCTATAGTCCCCCTCATCCAAACATCGTCGCCCCATATGAAGCCTCTACGCTAGTAGCTCCAACCACCTTACCCAAGATCGAAGGCCCCTCTAGGACCACCAACTCGGCCACAGACCGTCGGGCTCCCATACTACGAGAGGTGGAGCATCTCCACCAGCCCAGAGACCTTCTTCCGGCATCAACGGTGATCCAGACTGACTTCGTCCGATCACAAGACCTAGAGACACACTCCAGAGGAAGCGGAAGCCCATGTGATGCCATGCTACCAAGATGGCTCAGGTCAGGGCGGAGGTGCTAAGATGGTGGAAAGCACCTGTGGACCAGCCTTGCACCCAAGACAAACCGAGCGAACCACTAGCACTCCCCGAGGTCGTTGTAATAAACTACCCCGAAGATCGTGAAACTCAGAGGGGCAAGCAGAATGCCTCCTTCGACAAAGACTCTCTACTACACCCTGACTTACAGAGGGTGCGCTTTGGTCCCAGATTATGAGTGGCTAAGCTCCCCATGTACTCCAGGGACACGAACCCCAAAGAGTTCTCCCGCTCATATGCCCTGGCAATAGAGGCCAGCGAAGGGGAGCGCGACACGATGGAAAAATGCTTCTTCCATGCACTCGAAGGGATCATGCTTTGGTGGTTCTGGTCCTTCAAGATAGGATCCATGAAATCATGGGAGCATTTAAAAAAGAAATTTATCAACAACTTCCAGGGAACCTTTGTGGCCCCGATGTCCATAGGAAGCCTCTTCTAGGTGAAGCAGTAGCCAGGAGAAACATTGTGCCAATATTCTCAACGCTTCATTCATACGAAGTCCCAAATCAAAGGGTTGTCCATATTTTCCGTAGTGGATGCCACTCACGAAGGTGTTACCAACCTCGGCCTCCTCGACAAGCTCCACCAGAAGCCCATTTCCTTGGTGGCCTAGCTAATGACATACTTTGAAGAGTATGCCCGGTCGGAGGAGGGACAACTTTGAAGAAATGTAGCGATCACTCCGATCCAAGACCAAGAAGTCAAAACCCCTGAAGCAAGAATTCCAAGACTTCTCCGGAATGTGTCGTCGGAGCTTTAGCCGCATGACTCCCGGAGAGGCTAGAAGCACTTCCGATCGGAGGTACTTAACATCGCCTCCCCCGCCTCGAAGCCACAGAAATACTAGCAAAACCAAGGTGGAGGCCGGGAAGGTATCTCGAGACCCCCAGCGAGGGCCCTCGGTTCGGGCCAAGCATTCTTTTGTAATGTTCACAGAGTGAATCAGAGTTATAATACTAATTCGTGTAAATACATTTTTTCCTTACAAAGTGAGTACCTCGAGCGGAGCACAAGTAGAGGGACCATCGACAGAGCACTGCAAGTCGCTCGCCCCGAGCCAATGCAAACCATCGAGCAGATCGAAGGACTTAAGGTCCCTCGATATCCCCTAGTGCCAAGCCCGCTGCCACCCCAGAAGACCGAAGATGGACCCAACCGTCAAAAGCGTATAGTGCTACCCATCACCGGAGGTGGTGTCATGGGTAGCATATCGAAGCGACTGCGGAGGGAGTATATCCGTGAGGTGGGCACAACAAGACCTCAGCTTCCACTTCGGTTATGCTTGAGTGGTCCCACATGCCCATCGCCTTCACTTCATATGATGCCCTCGAGGTCAAGTTCCCTCATGCCGACCCGCTCATCATCTCCGCCGACATTGCTAGAACTAAGGTCTGTTGGGTGTTTGTCGACAGAGGGAGATCGACTGACATAATCTTCGTCCACACCTTCGACCAGCTCTGCATCTCACGAAACCACTTGCACCTAGCAGCCCACCCTCTACAAGGCTTCGCAGGACCCCCTCAACGCTCTTGGCCAAATAGTCCTAGAGGTCTCCTTTGGTGACGGCCACCTTGCAAGGTCGGAGTAGGTCATCTTCAACGTCGTCGATGCGCTGTACGCCTACAACGCCATCTTCGGATAGGGCATGCTAAATCAATTTGTGGCCATCCCGCACCATAATTATCTATGTTTAAAGATGCCCACGTAGGTAGGTGTTCTCACCCTCCTAGGTGATCAAGAAACAACACGAAGGGTGGAGTATGGCCACATAGTCCCGCTGGAAGCCTGGTAGATCAACAACATCCAAGAACACACTGAGGGTATGAAGCTATCCCCAAGCCCCATAAGGGGACAGTCATCAAGCCCCGCCCTCCAGGTGGGGTGGTAATGAAGGTTCTCATCGAGGGAGGCATGGAATACCCCATCCATTTCGGTGAAGGACTGACGCTAGAAGACATGGCCCCTTTGGAAGAAGTAATCAGGAGTAACCTGGATGTCTTCGCGTGGTCTAAAAAAGACATTCCGGGGTGGACTGGAGCATCATAGAGCACTCCTTATTTGTAAATCCAATGGCAAGACCCATGCGCCAGGTGCTTTGAAATCTCTCGGTGGAGAGGGTTGACCTCACCAAGGCAGAGGTGGATAAGCTACTTCGAGCAGGAGTCATCCGGGAGGTAGGCCACACAGAGTGGCTATCGAACCCTATCTTCATAAAAAAGAAGAGTTTGGGCAAGTGGCGAATGTGTATTGACTTTACCTCTTTGAATAAAGCATGCCCACGTGACCCCTACCCCATGCTCGCATCGATCAACTAGTTGATTCTACGTCCAGTTCCACTAAGCTTACTCGACGTATACTCTGGCTACCATAAAATATGGCTAAGGCGTGAAGATGAAGCCAAAACTAGCTTCGTTACTCCCTTAGGAGTCTTCTGCTATGTAAGAATGCCTTTTGGCTTGAGAAACACCGGGGCAACTTTTTCCACATTAATTGCTAAAACATTAGGCCATCAAATAGGAAGAAATGTTGAAGCTACATGGATAACCTTGTAATTAAAAGTGCAAAAAAGCACCATCATATCTTAGACGTAGCACAGGCGTTTGAAAGTATCCAAGCGAGTGGAATACGCCTGAACCCTGAGAAGTGTGTCTTCGGGGTAAGGGTCGGAAAAATATTAGGATATTTAGTTTCAAGCAGAGGCATCAAAGCTAGCCCCACGCAAATTAGTGCCTTGTAGCAGATGGCTCCACTGAAAAATCTAAAGTAGGTCCAGAAGCTGATTGGCCAGCTTGCCACTTTAAGCCGATTCCTCATGAGATCCCCCCCGATTTTCAAATAATATCTTACCAAATTATCATCACTCACAACTCCCCTCACTGAAGAAACTCTACTACTATACCTTGTGGCAACCGGCCTGGTCGTGAGCGCGGTGCTCTTCTGGGAGGTATGCTCCGAGGGGAAGCCTATCCAGAGTCCGGTGTATTTTGTTTCCAAAGCATTGTCCGGAGCAAAGACATGATATACTTATCTCGAGAAGATCGCCTATGCCCTTGTCATGGTCTCGAGTAAGCTACGACATTATTTCCTCGCTCATAATATCACTATCCCAACTTAATACCCCCTTAGAGATATGCTCCGAAATAGGGACTCCACAGGGAGGATAGGGAAGTGGGCCGTAGAGCTCGCCCCCTTTGGTATAACCTTCGTCACATGCACTGGAATTAAATCAAAAATAATTATAGACTTTGTTGCAGAGTGGATGCCGCCAGCAGTATGGACGCCAGGAGCGCCAAATGAAGGGATTTGGACCATTTACTCCGATGGAGCCTACCAAGCGTCAGGGGCTTATGCTAAAGTTGTAATAATTTCACCTTCAAGACAAAAGGATTCGTATTCTATAAAGCTCAATTTTAAAGCCACGAATAATATAGTTGAGTACGAAGGAATCTTGTTAGGCCTTCGAAAGGCATGTGAACTTGGCGCCGCTCGAGTTGTAATAAGAATAGACTCCCAGATTATTGCTGGGCATGTAGATAAGAGTTTTCAAGCTCGGCATAGAAATCTTTCCATGTATTTTCTTAAGGTTCACAAGGTCAAAAACGGTATTTAAGGGAATTTCTATGCGAAACATTCCAAGAGCTGACAATCAACAAGCTGATGCCCTTGCCAAAGCAGCAGCTAAAGGTTAGGATTTGCCACAAGGGGCATTTTTTGAGGAGTTATCTACCCCTTCGGTACCACTAGCAATGCTAGCCGAAGTACTTTGCATACCCGATACCGATTGGCGAAATTCAACCATGAACATGCTTCAAGATAAAGCAATGCTCCCTGAAGGACCCAAACTATCAAGATTGCGGCACATGGTCTGGAGATATCATGTCATTGGGGGGAATTCTATATAAATCTGGCGTACATTCGCCCTTACTCCGATTCATCACTCAACAGGATGGATTGCAACTTCACCAAGGTATCCACGAAAGCTTGTGTGACAGCCATTTGGCACCCTGAGCCTTAGCTAGGAAAACACTTTGCTAGGGATTCTATTGGCCAACTATAATGGCTGATATTGAGGCCTTGGTATGTACTTGACAAGGATGTCAATGGATAGGGAGACGAGGTCACCTACCACCGGTCCCGCTGCAAGTTATAGCCCCCGTGTGGCTCCTCGCCCTCTGGGGTATGAATTTAATAGGACTGTTCCCAAGAGCGAAAGGAAATTTGAAATTTGCAGTGGTAGCTATCGAATATTTCTCAAAATGGGTCAAAGTTGAACCCCTTCCCCTTCGATCAATTACCTCGAAGAATGTCCCGAAGTTTCTTTGGCAAAACTTCATCTATCGTTTCATAGTTCCCAAGAAATTGATAGTCGACAACATTACTGAATTCGATGATGAACCCTTTAGAGAATTCTGAGAAGGTCTCATCATTCATCTATGCTTTGTTGCAATGAGACATCCCAGTCGAATGGAGCTATTGAAAGGGCAAATGAGAACATATTATCTGGTCTCAATCACTGGATCGTAGGCCTTGCAAAAGGGTTGTGGATCAAAGAGCTCCTGAAAATTCTCTGGTCCATTCGAACCACCCAAGCCAGGTCTACAGGATTCAGCCTATTCAAACTGTTGTTTGGTGACGAAGCCATGACCCGACAGAGTTGCAAGGGGTCTCGTTATGAACAATGGCGCCCGAAGACGAAGATGATAGGCACACCTCGCTCGACCTCTCCAAAGAAACAAGGCTTTGTACCGTGGAAAACCTAACGAAGAATCAAGACCAAACGAAGGTGTGGTACGACCCCAAGTTGAAGCTAAAAGAGATAAGGCCCAGACACCTCGTTCTCTAGAGTATAATCGCTTAGGGAAGCTAAGCAACAAATGGGAAGGCCCATATATTATACTTCGCTCGAGCAGACCAAGGTCTTTTAAACTAAGCACTCTAGAAGGAGAAGAATTGAGACACGTGTGGCATGTGGGGCATCTCAAGCGTTACTATGCTTAGTAAAAATTGTAAGCTAGTACACATAGGATAACTCTGAATAAAGGCTTCAATTCAAACAATGCGCACCCCAAAACAAACCCATGCCGTAGTGGACATATTATGGTGTGGGGGACATTTTTGCGAGGTTGGGCATTACTCCCACCATAACACCTCTACCCAGAGCCACCGGCCCTGCATGAGAAAAATAAAGAGTCTAACATGCATAGCAATGCACGACACTCCGCGTGAAGCTACATACCCACTGCTCAGGGTCGCTCCCCTAAGCATGGTTGAAAGTACTGACTCGAGGTCCATTAAAGCGACCCACTAAAGCTAAGGTGCAACCCGCTCCACTGGCAATGTTACACAGTGTCTCTAGACCCATAATGTGGCAAAAAGGATTCTGGGCCCTGACCCGACGCATCCTCGAAAGAGTCCAAAGCAACCACAAAAACTGTAGGTGAAGTGACATCAGCTACACACCTCGAGCAAGGATTTCAAGTAAGACAACTTGAATCATCCGGAAAAGAGTCAAAGGTGAGCAAAAGTTATTAATGATTTGTAGTTCAAATCATGCAAAAAGTTGTGCGAGGCAGCTTTATTAAAAAAATAATTTCCGTCCCCACAAGGAGGGGAGAAGGGTGACACAACACGTTCGAACTACACCTCGCAAGACTTATTATTCAAATAACTCACAATTTAGAATTATTATTTGAATATATTACATGTACAAATTCCACACAAACAAAGCTTGGGAAGACAACAAAATTATAATTATGAAAAATTGGTGTCCAAACCAAGGAGAAATCAAAAACCCCTTCGTCCTTGAGGGTTAGACTAACTCCAAGGACCCCCCTAGACTCTAGTGCTCGAGGAGCAGGAGAAACTACTGGTTTTCTTGTTTTAGCCTTGGAACACCTCCCTTTCTTCAAAACCCTCCAGGCCTTCCGCTCCTCTTGCAACTTCGCCCAGGTGCAAAGCCTACGATGGATAGACCCTACCTCAATAGGTTCTTGATCTTCGTCAAACCAATTTACAAACTCCAACAATGAATACAAGACTTCTACCCTCTTTTCCTCTTCTTTTATCAAATTAAGTACTTTGTTAGCGACTTCGGGCATTATTCTACCTAATCTTTCGCGGGGAATAGTAAAGTGAGCGTGCATATCAGATCTAAGGGCTTTGAAAATTGCCAATTGATGGCGAAGGCCTTCAGTGACTTCGAGTATCTCCACGTCGGGAGACAAAGAAGGTGCTAAGTCCTAAATACAAAACACACAAAAGTAGTTCTTCTCATTTATAAAATCAAAACATTACAAAAGTGTTTTACACTAGAAACCCTAAAGGAAACTACACCTTCGGGTCTACCGGTGGTGCGTTCAGGGAAGGTGTCGGAGGAGACTGCATCCAAAGGTGATTTTGGCGGTGGACCTCGTCCAGCAAGGCCTTCATCACCTCTTGTCCTTCGACTTTCCAAACTGTCTAGAAGGTTTTTCATGTGGTGGCAACGCCAGGAGACGGGGATAGCAGGCACTCACCTCCGAAGGTGATGGGTGCCACCTCCATCACTGGGGCGATGATGCTGTCGACATCTTCAAGATGATGGAGAATGCCGTGAGCAGCCACCCTCCTAGATATCTCACCGTATCTGACAGTGGTGGCCTCCATCATCATCACCGCAACTTGTATGAGCTTTAACTAACGGGCCAGGAGCTCATTAGCAATGGTAGAAGACAAAGGGCAAGACGTGCTGAAAATGATCTAAGACATCCCGAAGGACATCCATAGTCTCGACCGCCACCCCTAGGTTCTTTGACCATTCAGCGAGCAAGGCCTCCTCTTACCACTTCATCTCGGAGTTTGAAGACACGAGGTCGGAAGACCTCTAGAATGCGGCCTTCTCCTCCTGAAGCCTTTGGACTTCGGCCGCTAGTGCATCCCTCTCGGCACACAGATGGTGCGAGCCTCTGCCTCCACGGTGCTTTGTGAAGCTCGAAGGTTCTCCGCCTTGACCTAGAAGGCAACACGCCTCTTCTGTTCTTTCTGGAGCATATCCTCTAGGTTCGAAACCTTTTCCCTAGAGTCGGCGAGGAGATCATGGAGTCCCATGGACTCAGTCATGAGCTGGCTGCACTCTTTGTCGAAGGAGTCCATAGCCCCCGAGCTAAGACAACGAACTGCAAACATGTGAAGGAAAGTAAGTTAAAAAATTGCCCTTCGATAAAACCCACAAGGAGTACCGCGACAGTCTTACCTGGTAAGCGGCCTGTTCGATGGCGATACCTAGCTCGATTCTATTCGAGCAGCTAACTTCGGCAACCAAGTAAGTTTGGCCCAAGTCACGGTAGACCTGAGCTAGGGGCTCTACCATCGGACGAAGATTAGAGCCCGGAGTCAAGAACATGGCCAGCGAGGGGAGCTTCATTAGCACCCATCTAATATCCGAAGGACTTCTCGATGTACTATAAGAAGAACCCTTTGATCGCCGAGAAGCCCCCTCAGAACCCTCTGCTGGGTGGGCCTCGTCATCAGACCCAGACACCTCGACTACCATGATAGGAGCCTCCTCCTTCATCTCGGGTCTATCCCCAATGGACGAAGGTGATGGAATTGTGCCCATGAAAATTCCAGTTGGAACAGAAGTTCTAATTTTGAATCGGAAGTTCCAATTATTTTCTGAATTGGAAACACAGAGCTCAAATTGGAAGTTCTGATAATTTATTGTTTGTGAAATAGAGAGCTCAAAACAAAAGTTCTAATTTGGAATCGAAAGTTCCAATAATTTCTAATTTAGAGACAGAGAGTTCAAACCTGAAGTTCCGATGTGGATAGGGAAAAAATGTCTTAATCGGAAGTTCTGATAAGGGTATCGAAAGTTCCGATAACTTATGAAATTGCAGATCGAGAGTCTAGATCGGAAGTTCCGAGGTAGGCAAAACAGATTGGATCTGTTGGGCATCAATGTGGATTGGGGCCAGGGGTCTCACCTCTATATAAAGAGAGGAGGTCTTGGACATCAAATTATTCATTGTTTAGATTAGATCTAAACACTAGCCACCAAGAACCTCTCCTCTCCATTTCTTGATCTCACCAAGGGTACTAGCACGTCGGTGTGAGATCAATCTCATCCTTGTATGTGTGGATACCGTGGAGGCGTTGGTCCAATAGTGACGCTCATGGGCTTCTTCACGTGGACACCGCCTTCTTCATCGATTGGATCATTGGGGAATGGACAGAGTGAGATGAGGATAAGCGAGGATGTGCTTCCCCAACATCTTCTTCTGCTGCACCTAGCGCGTCTCGCATTAGAAGGTAACGATTCATGATCCCTCACGTGCATGGTTCTAGGTCTTTGGTGCGTAAATTTTGAATTTGTTGGCTAGCATAGCTTCCCCATTCCCCAACAGTGGTATTATAGCCTACATGCGTAGTGTTCGATCTGAATCGATCACGTATGGAGATACGTGGTGGAAAATAGATTAGATATGTTTTCCTATCCATCGAATTTTGGAAGTTCCGATACTGATTGGAAGTTTTCGTTGGATCGGAAGTTCCGATGCTGATTGGAAGTTCATATGCCAAATAAAATTTGAGACAGAGAAGACAGATCGAAAGTTCCGACCCACCTAGATCTATTTTTCCTATTCATCGAATTTCAGAAATTCCGATACTGATCAGAAGTTTTCATTGGATCAGAAGTTTTGATACTGATCGGAAGTTCCAATTGCAAATATAATTTGATATAGAGAGCAATTTTGCTATCAGGAGTTCCGATATTGGATTGGAAGTTCTGATGGGTGATAAGAAGTTCCGATATCGGTTTTTAATCGATATAGTGAAAAATTTGTTGCTAGAAGTTTCGGTGGATCGGAAGTTCCGATCCACGCAAAACTGAAAACTTTGAGCCTGTTGAGATGATATTTTTAGATCTAGATATCAAGCACTTATAGATTCTTAGCGTAACTTTGTTTTGCAGAGAATGTTGTGACTGGTGTAGCCTTGTTAAATGTGATGTATGAGATGCATGCATGCATGCATGCATTGAATGTAAATTAAATATGGCATGCGTGTCATGATTATTTATGACACAAGGCTGGTGTACATTCATACGACCCGTGTGTCGATTATTGATGCTTCGACTCATGTAACTAGTATAGGTGTTGTTTTGATAGGATAGTACAGTTCATGGAGGCTAGATGCACACACTCAATAATGGGAGCCATGGAGATGGAGATCACCATGTGAAGGGGCCATACTATGTCATAGTCAATGTGTTGTCTGTGGTGCTAACTTATGTTCCTGTCAAACTATTCTTGCATGTTTCGTGCGTGCTAAGGACGTAACCTTGATAGAATAGTTTTCACTCAGAAAATTAAGTATTGATGCTCTTTCCAATAGATGCACCTATAAAGGGTCTCGATCATCGATAGTGAGTCTGTCAAAGCAGGGTGCTATCTTTTATCTTGATCAGTTAGGGTGGAAGTTGGACTTCCGCACACATAATATTGGTTTGCTTAACAAAGCTATCAAAACAGTTTTGGGCTTTGGGGCATAGAGTTGGGTGTTGAGCATTGGATGCTTCCCAACAACAAGAGTCACATATGATGTGATTAGTAAAGGGTTGCCTACCTATGTCACCTAGCTTCTAGCAGTGATGTCATAGCTCACTAGGAGTTAGAATGAATATGGATCTTGTGCCACTATTAGTCATTAGAGGGAAAGTGACTGTCTTTACATAGTGGAAAATCTTTTATTGGATAGAAGATAAACATAGCAAAGTGTTGAACCTTGCATTTAATTTTGTAGATTATGGCACCAACTGTTAAGAACACTTTAGTCTTTATTTTGCGATCTATTATTTTTAGAACAATTTTTACAGAATGGTATGGAAACTTGAGAAGCGTTCTCAAACGAAAGGAAAAGGAAGATATTCTAGAGGAGTCCCATAATGATGAACTAATTGACTGGAGGGCTTGTGAGAAGCACTCAAATGAGTCAATTAATGTAAGTTATCTCATACCTGCTAGTATGTCCTCTGAGCTTTGGAAGCAAGATGAGAACAACGATGTCCATAATATGATTATGGGACAACAAGGAAATTTTGAAAGCCAAGATCGGGCTAAGAGGTATGGTACCTCATTGTCCTTGTTTGCGTGCAAAACTGGTCAATGGTTTAGGAACTACAAATGATACTCGGAAGAAATCTAGAAGGAGAAGGGAAGTAGGACTTCCGCTTCTACTTCAAGTATAAATATCATTGAAATTAATCTTGATGCTCATCCAAATGATTCATGGGTATTTGATATTGATTCGATGATTCATACATTCAAATCGTTGCAAGGACTGAGTAGGTCAAGAAAGTGTGCAATATGTGAACTGGATATCCACGTCGGCAAGGTGCAAAAGTTGCAGCGTCGGCCATCGGCATTTATTCTCTGTCGCTACCCTTAGGATTAGTTCTGGAATTGAATAATTGCTATTATGTTCCAATATTGGGAAAAAACACAGAAACATTATCTCTTCTTCATATTTAGAGGAAGAAGGTTATGAGTTCGTGATAAAGAACAAGTGTTGTTCGATATTCTCGAATGGTATGCTCTATGGTGTTTGTCCATTAGTGAATGCAATATATATTCTGAGTCTTGAAGATGCACACGTTTATAACATTAGTACATAGAAACAACGACTCAATGATTTGAATCCTACCTATGTCTGGCATTGTCATTTGATTCATATAAATGAGAAGCGCATGCAGAAGCTCAATAGAGATGGACTTTATGAGTCATTTTATTTTGAATCAAATAACACATGTGAGTCTTTCTTACTTGGCAAAATGACAAAGACATGTTTCACTCGTTAAAGTGAGAGGGCGAGTGAGCTATTGCCTATTATGCATACTGATGTATGTGGACCAATGAGCCATGTCGCAAGAGGTGGTTTTCAGTCCTTTATCACTTTTACCGATGACTTTATTAGATATGGTTATGTATACTTGATGAGGCATAAGTGGGATTCCTTTGAAAAGTTCAAGGAGTTCCAAAATGAAGTACAAAATCATACGGGCAAGACAATTAAATTTCTACGGCCATGAGATTAGTGATCATCTAAAGAAGTGTGGAATTGTTCCACACGTGATTCCACCTGGCAAACATCAGTGGAATGCGGTGTTCGAATGGAGAAACTACACTTTTTTGGACATGGTTCGGTCTATAATGAATCATGTTGATCTTCAATTATCCATTTGGGGACTCGCTCTAGAAACTACCACTTTCATGATAAATAGAGTTCCATCTGAGTTAGTAGAGAAGACGCCATATGAGATGTGGTCTGGGAGGCGTCCTAGTTTGTCTTTTCTAAAGATTTGGGGATGTAAGGCTTTTGTCAAACATTTGACGTCTAACAAGCTCACTCCAAAATCTGACAAGTGCTTCTTTGTGGGATATCCTAGGGAAAATCAAAGGATACTATTTATATAATAGAGAAGAGGGCAAAGTGTTTATCGCTCGGAATGGTGTGTTCCTTGAAAAAGAGTTTCTCTCAAAAGAGTTAGTGGGAGAACGGTGCATCTCAAAAATGTTTAGAGCCACTGGAAAGTGTTCCAGATCCCACTAAACCACAACAGGATATGCAAGGTGTTGTAGAGCCCATTGTAGAGACACTGGTCCCACGAAGGTCCGGGAGGGTGAGTCACGCGCCAGAGGGTTCATGTTTTTGACCCCTTGACAGTGTGATGTGTTGTTGTTGGACAACGATGAGCACAAGACCTATGGGGAAGCAGCGATGGGACAAGACTCTGAGAAATGTCTTAGAGCCATCAGATCTGAATTGGAGTCCATGCGAGAAAACCAAGTTTGGAACTTGGTCGATCCACCCAATGGTGTAAAAACTATTAAGTGTAAATGGATCTTCAAGAAAAATATAGACGTTGATGGAAATATTCACATCTATAAAGCACGATTAGTGGCGAAAGGTTTTAGATAGATTCAAGGTGTTGATTATGATGAAACATTTTTGCCCGTCGCAATGCTTAAGTCTATTCGGATCATCTTAGCAATTTCCACATTTTATGATTATGAGATATGGCAAATGTATGTCGAGATGGCTTTCTTGAATGGAAACCTAAGTGAGAATGTGTACATGACACAGCCTGAAGGTCTTGACGATCTAGAAAATGCTGGGAAAGTTTGTAAGTTGCAGAAGTCCATTTATGGGCTGAAGCAAGTTTCTCAGAGTTGGAATCTTCATTTTGATGAGGTAATAAAAGGGTTTGGCTTCATCAAGAATGAATAAAAGCCTTGTGTTTACAAGAAGACTAGTGGGAGCTCACTTGTAGTTCTGGTCTTGTATGTGGATGACATATTATTGATCGGAAATGACATTCCTTTGTAGAATGCTATCAAAACTTCATTGAAAAATAGTTTCTCAATGAGAGATATTTGAGAGGCATCATACATTTTGGGTAGGGGTGGCAATTTGTCTAGAGGCTCGTGATCCAGTTCGGGCTTGGCCGAGTCGAGCTGAGCATAGCTCGGCTCACATAGCTTCTGAGCCTAACTCGATCCATCCTTCTTGGCTCGGCAACCGATCGAGCCGAGACGGCTCACGAGCAGCTCGCCATCTCGTCCCGACATCCTAGGCCCTAGGTTGAGCAGGCAGCGAGCGCACAAAATAATGGTCGTCCTGACAACCACCGCCATACATACATGACCTAGGCATCACCACCGTCCTCAACCCCGCTGGCCGCCGCCTTCATCCCCGAGTCCTCGATCCCGCCGTTCAACGACTCCAACCCCACTAGTTGCCACCACCATCCTCAACCTTGTCTATGCTGGCTCGAGCTCACAAATCTCATCGCTGATACCGCCCTCCATCCCTGACCTCACACGGCCCACCGGGCCAGCCACTACTGCCTCTGCCCTCGATCCTGTCGGTCGTCGCCGTCGTCCCCGACCCATTGACGCTGCCCCCGAGCCCTTGAATCCCACTGCTTCTAGCCCACTACCTCCATCCCCGACCTCGCCGGCCACCACCATCACCTTCACCTTTGACCTCATCGGTCGGTGCTGGCCCACCACCATCCTTGATCCCATCGGCGCCGCCTCGAGTCCCCTTCTAAGCTCCTCCCTCGTGGCCATCACTAGTAGCCCTCTTTGTGCGGTCTCCTGATGCTGGTTGCCTGCTAGAATAAGATTTTTTTTGCATGGTGTTCGGCGAGTCGAGCCGAGCTAGCTCGAGGCTTGATCGAGCCTAAGCCGAGCTACTCTTTTAGCTTGTTTGGGTGACCGAGTCGAGCCTGGCTCAGCTCGCTCAACAAGTGGCTTGGCAGATCCGAGCCCGAGCTGGCTTGGCTCGACTCATTGCCACCTCTAATTTTGGGCATAATGATCTATAAAGATAGATCAAAGCAGCTAATTGGATTAACCGAGAGTATGTACATTGACAAGGTTTTGAAATGGTTCAAAATGGAGAATTCCAAGAAGGGATTTCTACCAATGTCACCTGATATTTCTCTTAGTAAGACTCAGTGTGTCGTGATACTTGATGAGCTAGAGAAAATGAGTGTGATCCTATATGCTTTCGCGATCGGGTCCATCATGTATGCCATGTTGTGTACATTCCCAGATGTTTCATAGGCTCTAAGTGTTACGAGTAGATACCAGTCGAACCCGGGTGAAATTCACTAGGCTGTAGTAAAAATCATCCTCAAGTACTTGAGAAGGACTAAGGATATGTTCCTAGTTTACGGTGGTGAAGAGCAGCTCGTTGTAAGCGGTTACACCGATGCTAGATTTTAGATCGATAAAGATGATTCTCACTCACAATCTGGTTTTGTGTTTTGCCTCAATGGAGTCACAGTGAGTTGGAAGAGTTCCAAGCAAGAGATGGTGGCAAATTCTACAACAGAAGTTGTGAAGGAGGTCGTTTGGATCAGAAAGTTTAGTTCTGAGTTGGGTGTTGTCCCTAGTGCGTCCAGTCTGAGGGACCTCTATTGTGATAATAGTGGTGCCATTGCACAAGCCAAGGAGACAAGGTCACACAAGAAGACCAAACATATACTTCGGCGATATCACCTGATCCACGAGATCATTGAGAGAGGTGATTTGAAGTTTTGCAAGGTGTATATGGATTTGAAGATAGAAGATTCGTTGACAAAACCTCTTCCACAGCCCAAGCATGAGGCACACTTGAGTTCCTTGGGTATAAGATACTTGCGTGAGTGAGTCATGTGTACGTGAAAGATGTTAGTAGTGTCTATTCTAAGGTAAGGGGATAATTGTTATCTTGTTCCTTGAATAAATGTTGTTTACATTTAATTAATGAGTTGATGACTTGTTATGTGAGACTATTTGTTTTGCAATGATATTGTTCAAAAGGATCCCTGCTCTTGTCATCATGTGGGACAATGATGATACATAGATCAGTGCATTCGATTGATTGATGATCAGGTTTCATAGATCATAGACATAGAGATGTCAAATCAGTGATGTGGACACATGTTGGAGAACATGGTGTTGGATAGACCCACTTGAGATACTGTTGGGATTGTTATTGTAACGTGCTATCAGTTGTCATCTCAAATGGTGTACCTACAGAGTCCTCATACCTAAGATCATCATTTATTCCAGAATGCATAGCGGCATACTTAGATGTTTCCTAATGCTATTCTATAACTGGGTAGTCATAAGGGTTGTTTTTAGGTGTGTTGCGAAACATGTCATGGGATGTGAGTGTCAAGATGGAATTTACCCCTCCTAATAACGGGATAGACGTCTCTAGCCCCTCGAAGTAGTTGGATTGGAAAAGTGCATGGCCATGCCACAATGACAAAAGAGTTAGTCATGATTTGAATCCATTACTTGATCGAGTGAAATGTTGAGTTGTCCAACAGGGGTGACACGAATCTTTCCTTGAGCATGACCGATGTAATATTGTAAAGGGACTGGTGCATGCGTATATCAAGGTTCAGTGAAAAATTTATTTTGTATGCTTTCGGGGATCAATATGTGCTGCTAGGTACCGCTTTTGATTAGTGAGCTAGAAAGGGTTTCTAGCGAGCAGTTGTTAGTGTATGAACCTATCGAGTAAGACACTGAAGGGGATGGATTAAGAAACCTTCAAAGAATTGATTCTTGTGCAAGTGGGAGATTGAAGGAATTGTGCCCAAGAAAATTCCGGTTGGATCAGAAGTTCCGATTTGGAATCAGAAGTTCTGATTATTTTTTTTGAATTGGAAACAGAGAGCTTAAATCAGAAGTTCTGATATGGTATTGGAAGTTCTGATAATTTATTTTTTGTGAAACAGAGAGATCAAATCAGAAATTTCAATTTGGAATCCGAAGTTCCGATAATTTCTAATTTAGAGACAGAGAGTTCAAACTGAAAGTTTTGATGCGGATCGGGAAAAAAATGACCTAATCGAAAGTTATGATAAGGGTATCGAAAGTTTCGATAATTTCTAAAATTGTGGACCGAGAGTCTAGATTGGATGTTCTGATCTAGGATCGGAAGTTCCAAGGTGGACGAAATAGATTGGATCTGTTGGGCCATAATGTGGATTGTGGCTAGGGGTCTCACCTCTATATAAAGAGAGGAGGACATCTTGAATACCAGATTATTCATTGTTTAGATTAGATCTAAACTCTAGCCACCAAGAACTACTTCTCTCCCTTTCTTGATCTCAAGAGTTGAGATTAAGATTTCTCCCGGATCTCACCAACGGTGCTAGCACGCTGGCGTGAGATCAATCTCATCCCTGTATGTGTGGATACCGTGGAGGCACTGCTCCAATAGCGGTGCTAGTGGGCTTCTTCACATGGACACCACCATCTTCATCGATTGGATCATCGGGGTATAGGCATTCTGAGACGAGGATAAGCGAGGACTCACTTCTCCAACATATTCTTCCGCTGCACCTAGCGTGTCTCGCGTTAGAAGGTAACAATTCATGATCCCTCACACACATGGTTCTAGGGCTTTGGGGTGAAAAATTTGAATTTGCCGGCTAGCGTAGCTTCCCCATTCCACAACAGAAGGAGCCCTTAGGGAGTCCTCCAACAAGGTATATAAGTATATTAGAATACATACAAAACATTGAGAAGAATGTAGGTACTAAGGGAATAGTGTACCAACTCTAGCGCCACTCGGGGATAGCAATGGGCTGCCCGCTTGCTGGAACATCCAGAAGAACTCCTCAGTGGAGTTTACCAGGGATTCGTGGGGCCGGGAGGCTTGGTCATGGGATGGATCTGCCACCCCAATTGCTACCTCTTTGTCCCGCGTCGACCCTGTGGTCGCCATCTCTTTTGCAACCACCGGCGTTGGGGTGGCTGGCTCTATCACCGAAACCTCTTCGGTTATCCTCCCCCAGTCCTAGGTGCAAGGGTCATCACCTCTACCGAAAAAGCTGAGGGAGACCGTGAGTCGACCTAGATCTTTTGCTTGCAGACCATCTTCTTCGAAGGGGGCTTCAGGGTGCCAAACAGGCCCTTATCGGCTTTCTTCTTCCTCAGAATTGGGTCTGGGACGTCCAAGTCCGGAAGCGCAGGGCACTCATTCTTAAGCTCACCCCACACTCATTGTACAATTCCTAGGTCCCCACGAGCTCGAGCTTTTGCTTCCTCTCGCCGGTAGTAGGGGCTCCGATGACCCTCTCGGCCACCCTCGCCACTTGCTCCAGAGTCATAACCATCCACATGCCTGCACAAATGAAGGTAATTTTTTGATGAATATTCACAAAAAGAAAGTTGTCAAAAATTTCAGAAAAGGATCTTCGAAGCATACTTATCACAATGGAGGGAATCTCATGGAGGTCGCTGCCTTGAGGGCTTCAGATATCAAGAGGCCAATTGGTCTTGAGAGGAGCTATGTGGAGGGAGATAAACTCCTCTGCCAAATCCCGCATGCTCATGTGGTGGGTGACTATTTCCATAAGTCGAATGCGGGCCCGAATTGAGCCTATGTCCGATGAGACTTCTGCTTCCCTCTAGTAAAGGATCCCCCTGCATGGCCCCGACAAGACAGAGTCCACTCCCACCGTTACGTAGAACAATCTGAGGATCTAGTCGGAGTGCCAATGCTAGTTGATTGAGTTAACCCTAACCCTAGGGGATTGGGGCCCTATTTATAGGCAGGCCAATAGACTAGGAAAAAACCAAAAATACCGTTAGGGTTTAAGCAGACGATGAAATAAAAATGGAAAAGACCAACTTGCCCTTAGGATTTTTTACAGACTCGACTAACATAGACTGTGGGCCTAAATGCAAAATAGTAAATCCTAAATAAAGATAACTTGTCTTGATGAGGAGCTTTCGTAGCATCTACGGCTTTGACTCAGAACGATCAGATCCGAGATCAGCGGTCGTCAGTTTTGCACCGAAACTGACAAAGCGTCCACCGTCTTCGCACCTGGTACCCTGATTGGGCCGGCCCGATTCTGCGGCTCCCTTAGCCCGGTAATCGCTCACCGCCTGTGTACCCGAGTCAATCTCGTTCAATAGACCAGTGGATCCTCTGCCGCTCCTAGCCTATGTACTCGGATTGGGCTAGCCTGACTCCGAAGCCTCTCTATGAGGCGCCATGCTGAAGAGCGTGGGCCTCATGGCTCTAGATGTGATGAGTCATTGTCAATGGTAGTCAAAGAGGACTGAAAAGAGAGAGAAGACCTGCTGTGTCTGGGCCTCATGTGACTCAGGTAAACGGGCAGCGAGCGACTGTCGGGCAGAAGGGCTGCGAAGTCGGGCTGGCCCAATCCGGGTACATGGGCTAGGAGCAGCAGAGGATCCACTGGGTTGTTGACTAGGATTGACTCAGGTACATGGGCGGCGAGTGATTGCCGGGCTGAGAGAGCTGCAGAATCAGGCCGGCCCAATCCGGGTACCTGGTGCAAAGTCGGTGGACGCTTTGTCAGTTTTGGCACAAAACTGATGACCACTGATCTTGGATCGGACCGTCCTGAAGTGAAGTCGTAGTCGCTACGAAAGCTCCACTTCCGGATAAGTCATCTGTAAATAGGAGTTTACTATTTTGTCCTTAGGCCCATAGTCAGTCAGTCGAGTCTGTAAAAATATCCTAAGGGCGGTTTGGTCTTTTCAATTTATTTCAGCGTCTGTAAAAAACTCTAAGGGTCTGGTGGAATATTCCTAGGCTATTGGGCTGTCTATAAATAGGGCCCCAATCCCTAGGGTTAGGTCACCCTTTCTGAAATCACTTTTCTAATCAATAGATTGGGTCATTTCTCCACTGCTTCCCTGCGTGCGCCGCCAGCAAGGTTTTTTCCTCTCTGTTCATCACGTTTACTTGCTGTTTTCTCTCGATTGTTTTTCTAGGATTCCTCCACCTAGGTTCAGATCTCTCTACGTTGCTCTCAAATCGTTACATTGTGAAGTGATTCCCTGGTTGCTTCGTTTTGCATGCTCAGGTTATTTTATCTTTACAACGATTTGGTCTGCCGTGTTGTTTTCTATGCCATAGGCCTCTAGCTATTGTGTGTCAGGCTATTCTGAATCTAGGCTGCAGCTAAGTTTTTTATTGGTATTTTCCTGTCATGGTGTTCTGATCGAGAGAAGGGAGCTCACACATTTCTTGAAGTTTCTTGCGAAGGTTCGAACTCTGCTGGTAATCTTTTGTTCGAAGCCTTTCTGTTCAGTGTAGCGGGTTTTTGCTCAAGCTTCGCTCGAGGTCTCGAAGTCCTTGCTTAGCCAGACTACTTCGGTTCGAAGCTAGACCTGGTTCAAAGGTATCTTGGTTTAATTCACTATTCGAAGTCTGCTTCCGAACTGTTTTTTGCTCTCTGTTAGGAGTAGCGAAGTTTCTGTGCAAAGTCTGTTTAGCGAAGCGTGCTTCGGAGCAGGCTTCGATCAGTTTGCACTAAAGGCTTCATAGTCCTAGCGAGGGTAGACTTCGTTTGTCTGAAGTTCCCACAAAGACAGACTTCGACTTTTTCTGTTTAGCTTCGGAGTTTTTGCTTTCCCGTGTTAAGTTTCGAATCTTCAAAGTGTGCTTTTCGAAGCAGGCTTCGACAGCATCATACTCCGGGTGTTTTTCTGTTGTCCCCGATTCGAGGGTTACTTTGGTCTGTGTTTATTCTGACTTCGAAGTTCTCATCTGCATACTTCGCTGCTGCATAGCTTCGCACAAGTCTCCGAACTCCTTTTTGCTCAGCAAGCGAAACTTCGATTTTTGCACTATAACCTGCGAAGCTACTTCGTTTCGAAGTAGGCTTCGCACAATTTCTATACACGTCAACAATCTTCGCTAGTCAACTTCAAAGCAGGCTTCGACACGTTCACTACAGACTTTGACACTGCATACTTCGAAGCCGGCTTTGACAACTGCAGGCTTCACACCATACATGCTTCGTCAAGTTTCAAACAGGAGACAAATTTTGAACAGTAACCTCTCATCTCTTTTTAACGTGCACTCAGAGTTATTGTTGTGATGTTTATTTCTGTGAACCTTGATCGGCCCATGTTTTGAATGCTTTGTTTATCTGCCTATTAGCACCGTGGTGGTGTTTCTTTGTCTAGGACACCGGTCGTTTATAGGCTAGATACTTTTAGGCTTTGACAAATCTGTTTACATTTTCCTGCCAAGTCTTTTGAGGTGCGTTGGGTGTTGGGAGCAGGCCATTGATTCAAAATAATTTTAGGCGCCCATTCACCCCCCCTCTGGTCGCTACTTTTAGTCCTACAAGTGGTATCAGAGTCTGGTTAGGGTTTTTCCATACCTTAACCGGTTCTAAAACCTAGTAGTGATCATGACGTCTCCTGGAAAGGTCCCGTCCTTGGAAGCTTATGGCTACAATTATTGGAAGACTCGCATGCGAGCCTATCTCATGAGCCAAAGCTTGGACATCTGGGACATTTGTATTCACGCTACTTTCATAGTGTTGCTTGTTGCTGAGCGCACTACTCCAGATATTGTTGCCCAGCATCAGAACAACAACAAAGCCGTGAATATTTTGTTTTCTGGTTTAGGTCCCACTGAATTTGAGCATGTGAGCCATCTCACCACCGCGAGAGAGATCTGGGCTACCATCCAGGCACACCATGAGAGGACAGCCCAGTTCAAGGCTCCGCTCTATCAGACCTACCGGCGTGAATAAGAGAATTTCACACAGAAGCCGGGTGAATATGTTGAAGCGTTGTTTGGTCGTTTTCAATCGATCATAAACAAGCTTCGGGCCAACAAGGCTGAGGGTGTTCAGTTAGTCTCAGATCATGAGCAGGCGCTCAAGGTTCTTCATACCTTGGACCCTATGATCTAGGAGATCAAGGTATCCTCTATCATTGAGAGCACATCTTATGATACCTTGACCATTTCTGAGTTGTTTAGCAAGCTGAAGGCCACTGAGGTTGATACCCAGTTGAGATCAAATCTCACTAGCTCTGGATCAAAGACCCTGGCCCTTGCTACTCCTTCTACTGACCCCTCCTCTGTGAGCTGTGCTGGGTTCTCTTTGATGTCTATCACTAAGGACCGGCTCGAGTCGTTAGGAGATGATGACATGTGTCTTTTTAACAACCGGGTGCGTCGTGTTTATGACAAGAGAATGTTCAAAAGACACGGCACAAAGACCGGATGCTTTGAGTGTGGTGATCCAGGTCACTTTATCGCCGACTGCCCCAAGTGCACTGGTCACAAGAAGGGCGCCGGTGGTGGCTTCCATGACTCCGACAAGCACGACGGCTCCTCCTTCACCAAGGGCAAGCCAAAGACCAGATTCTTCAGAAAACCCCTGCAGGACTACTAGCAAGAGAACAAGAAGCGCGACAAGGCCTTCTTCACTGAGATGGAGAAGAGCTACTCCAAGCGGTCCACGTCTTCTTCCTCTTCATCGAGCTCAAGCGATGAGGAGATTGTCATCAGGAAGGGGAAGGACAAGGATGATCTGGCGGGCCTATGCTTCATGGCTTTCGGGGACAGACCGAAGAGCCGCTCACATCAACGCCGAAGATCCCGCAAGAGCTTCTGCTCAATGGATCTTGGGGATAAGGAAGAGAAGGGCTCCTCCGATGACTCCGACGACGACGAAAATGAGAAGGTATCATCTTATGAACGTGAAATCATTGATTTACTTGAAAGCAATCGTCAGGAGTTAAAATATCGGGAAAAACTGCTTAGGGGGGCTACGAAAAGGATAGATGAACTAGAAAGTGAGCTTGCCGTGGCCAACGGTAGAATTGAGAGTCTATCTTCTTCCCCTTGCTTGGGTGATAGCAATGAGTGCCCAAAGTGTGAGGTGCTTTTGTGTGACCTGTCGACTCTGAAGTCCAGGTACACAGAAAGGGTTGATGAGAGGGACGCTTTGGCCACTGAGGTTGAAAGCGCTCAGTTGGAGCTGAAAGATGCTCATGCCACTATCGTCGTGCCCTGTGTTGATTGCCCATCCCATCTAGCCAGTCTAGGTGAGCTGAAAGCCAAGGGTGATGAGCATTTGAGTGAGTTGGAGAGAGTTAGAAGTGAGTTGGGGCAGGCTACGCTAGAGCTTGAGACACTGTCAGTTCCACCCAATGTCTGTGAGAACTGCTTGTCTCTTAGACTAGAGTTGATTAAGCTGAAAGCCGAGAAGTCTTTCCAAGTAGATAGAGAGTGTGAGACCTGCTTGTCTCAGGTGGAGGTACTAGCTTCCTTGAGAGAAGAGCTAGCTGATGCCCAGAATGAAAACTTTTACCTCCGTTCAATCCTGAGTTGGATCAGTGCCAAAGAGCCATAGCTCGGCATGATGATCCAGCAGTTTAAGAGGCAGGATGGGTTTGGGGTAGGCTACACCTACACCAAGGCTGACTTTGAGAGTGCCATTAGCCGTGCAGTGGAGTGGAGTAAAATGACTCCTAAGCAGAGATACCCCAAGACTCACTCCACTGAGTCTTTCCAGGCCAGCCAGCCCAAGGATGGAGTGTTCCAAGAACAGCCCAAAGCTCCACCCAAGAAGCCCATCTGGGTTCCAAAGCCCAAACACCTCCACACTTCTCTTGACTCTCTTCCTGGACCCTCTCACACCAAGAAGACTATACCAAACACCACTAAGCCCAAGAACCCCAAGCCTCAACCACATCCCAAGAAGCCCACCTAGTAGTGTGAGTATTGTCAGAAAGACGGGCATCTTGCGGAGTTTTGCTTCAGGAGGAACCGGGTTGAGAGAGTAGAGAGAGCTCGTGGTGGTTAGGAGCAGTTCTACCAGCAGGGTGGTAGACTGAGAGTTCCTCGATGTGGGGAGAGGCTGGAGGCCAAGCCCCGTCATGTAGGTGGTGGTAGAGGAGACGACTTTCATGCCCGTGCTCCAGATGGTGGTGTTCGTTCCGGCAGAGCTCCAGGCCGTTCTGGATACGGTCCTGGACCTCATGGCCGAGGATTTAGGCAGAACCGAGGACCGCACTTTAAGCCGCGTTTTGGTCCAAACTCTTATGATGATTTCTGCTTTCCGTCTTTTCAGCAGATGGCCCGACACTGGTTTAGCTCTTTTCCTAAACCTGGTGCTGGACCATTTGCTCCCCCTTACAACCACTGATTGTGCAGGATCGGGGACTAGAGGACGTTTGGATCATGGACTCAGGATGCTCTCGCCACATGATGGGACATCGCAGATGGTTCTCCAGTCTCACTCCCCCGAGCTCCAAAGAGTACATCACATTCGGGAACAGTGGTCAAGGGAAGGTACACGACATTGGCTCAATTCGCATCTCAGACCATTTCTCTTTGAAGAACGCTGCTTTGGTTGGAAATTTAAACTTCAATTTGATTTCTGTTTAGCAACTTCTTGAGGATTGTTTGGAGGTTCGTTTTAAGAAGGGCAGTTCTTCTGTGGTTTATTCTAGAGGGTCTTTGATTTGCCAGATCTTACCTTTTGGTAAGGTTTTTCAGATTGACTTCTCTAGTTCTTTTGGCCCTTCTCAATGTTTGATTGCTGGATCCTCCTCTAAGCTCTGGAAGTGGCATAGGAGGTTGGGCCATTTGAGTTTTGATCTGCTAGTCAGGTTGAGCTCTATGGACCTCATCCGAGGATTGCCCAAGCTTAAGATGGAGAAGGATCTAGTTTGCCATCCCTATCGTCACGAGAAAATGGTTGCCGCTTCTCACTCACCTGTGACTCAGGTGATGACTTCGTACCCGGGAGAACTGTTACACATGGACACTGTTGGTCCAGCTTGGGTGCGCTCAGTCGGTGGGAAGTGGTATGCGCTTGTGATTTTTGACGAATTTTCTCGATTCTCGTGGGTTTTCTTTTTGGAGTCTAAGGATGAAACTTTTCATTTTGTTCATGACCTGATTTTGAAGCTGAAGAATGAGAACAATGGTCAAATGCGAGCAATTCGCTCTGACAACGGCTCTGAGTTCAAGAACTCTCAGTTCGTCAGCTTCTGTAGTAATTAGGGTCTTGACCATCAGTTTTTTGCTCCTTACACTCCCCACAGAACGGCGTTGTGGAATGAAAGAACCGCACGCTAGTCGAGATGGCCTGGACAATGCTCGATGAGCACAAGACTCCTAGCGCTTTTGGGCCGAAGCCATGAACACGACTTGCTATCTGGCCAATCGCATTTTCTTTAGAGCTTACCTAGGTAAGACTTCATATGAGTTGTGGTTTGGCAGACAGCCCAAGGTGAGCCACTTGCGAGCGTTTGGCTGCAAGTGCTTTGTGCTCAAGAAGGGAGGGCATTTGGACAAGTTTGATTCTCGTTGCTGGGATGGAGTATTTCTTGGTTATGCATTGCATTCTCGAGGCTTCTGTGTTTGGAACCTCAACTCCTAGCAGCTTGTCGAGACTTGTGAGGTTTCTTTTGATGAGTCCTTGCCTTCTTTGACTCCTTTTGAGCCTTCTAGAGATGGTGAGCTCGGAGAGTCCATCTTCGAGGAAGATGATGATACTCTAGTTGTTGATGAGGGTGGGCCTTCTGCACAGCCTGCAGAACCCACATCTTCTGAGACTTCGACTAAGGACGAGGGCGGACCTCTGATCACTTCTTCCACTTCGATCGAGCGCCCTCAGTCGAGTCTAGAGGTGCCAACTACTAACTTCGGTGAGGTGACTTCAGATCACCAGGGATCCCGAGTAGTTCAGTGTGATCACCCCTCAGAGCTCATCATCGGTGATTTGTCTGATAGGACTTTGCATTTGTCTATTGACTCTCTTGCTGTGTTTGCTGAATCTGCTTTTGTTGCATCTTTTGAGCCTAGAGACGTTTCTCATGCTCTTTCTGATTCTAATTGGATTAATGCCATTCTAGAAGAGCTTGAGAATTTTGTCTGCAATCGGGTTTGGACACTAGTTGAGCTGCTACCTAGAGGCAACCCCATAGGCACCAAGTGGGTGTTCAAGAATAAGAAAGGTGAAGATGGGGTTGTGGTGCGCAACAAAGCTCGACTGGTTGCCCAGGGTTTTTGCCAGAAGGAAGGTATTGACTTTGAAGAAACTTTCACCCCTGTTGCCCGTCTTGAGTCCATTCACATTCTCTTAGCTTTTGACGCTTCGAAGGGTTTTAAGCTTTTTCAAATGGATGTCAAGTGTGCTTTTCTGAACGGGTACATTGAGGAGGAGGTTTATGTTAGGCAGCCCCCCAGTTTTGAGAACCCTAAGTTTCCTCGACATGTTTTTAAGCTGCAGAAAGCTTTATACGATCTGAAGCAAGCCCCCAGGACTTGGTATGACCGGTTAAAGCAGTTTTTGTTGGGGAAGGGCTTTGTGATGGGTTCTATGGATAAAACTCTTTTCTTGCTCAGAGATGCTTCAGATTTCTTAGTCGCTCAGATTTACGTGGATGATATTATCTTTGGCGGTACTACTGATGCTCTTGTGTCCAAGTTTTCTGAGCAGATGCACAGTGAGTTTGAGATGAGCCTCATGGGTGAGCTCAAATACTTCCAAGGGCTCCAGATCAAGCAGACCAAGAACGACAACTTCATCAACCAGGGTAAGTACACTCGAGACATGTTGAAGAAGATCGACTTTGGTGGAGAGCTGAAGCCTCAGATGACCCCAATGGGAACATCTGGGGGCCTGGACAAGGACGAGAGCGGTGTCAAGGTCAATGAGAGAGAGTTTTGAGGGATGATCGGTTCACTGTTGTACTTAACGGCGATGAGGCCAGACATACAGTTCACCGTGGGACTATGCGCGCGCTTCCAGTCTTCACCACGCGCGTCTCATCGGCATGCTATCAAGCGCATTTTCAGGTATCTCACCTATGCGCCCGATCTTGGTCTTTATTACTGTAACACCCCAAGAAATAAAAACAAATAAAATAAAAGAAAAATATATTTAAATCATATCTGAATTTATTATTAAAGGAAAAATCACAAAAGATCCCAAATAAAGCCAAACAGGGAGAAATACTCAAAATCTGGACTTGAAAATTTTATGAGATGAACTAGAGGCCAAGACATAATTTTAGGAATTTTTACAAATTTTTATCAACACTGATTCAACCCTTAATAAAATATTTGAATTTCTGGAATTAAATTTAATCAGAAAACAATTTTTAATCTTATTGGGCCGAAACCCTGAAACTCCCTCCAAAGGCCTTTTGGCCCAGCCCATTACCGCCCTCCCACTGACAGGCGGGGCCCGCTTGTCGGCGCTCGCCTCCCCTCTCTCCTCCCGCCCGCGCCCCGCCTGGCCCCGCGTGTCAGCCTCCACGCGCTCCCCTTCGCCCACTGACAACCGTGGCCCGCCTGTCGGCCCTTCCTTTTCTGTTGCGCCCGCTGACAGGTGGGGGCCACCTGTCAGATCCTTCGTCTTCGATGGAAGGGGATCGCTCCCCTTCCCTTCTCCGGCGATCTCCTTCCTGTTTCGCCGCCGGCCGCCCGCATTCGCCTGGATTTGCCTCGGATCGCCTTCCCCAACCGCCGATGATCCCTTTCCATGTAATCCCGACGCGTTTTGTCGTTTATAGGAGCTCGGCCGAGAGTTAGGAAACCCTCGCCGGAGTTCTTGGAAACCTTCGGTTTCCTTCTGTTTAGGCGCCGCCGGTGACCCTATAAATCCCCTCGCCCACGCCGCACTCACCCCACACCGCCGTAGCCCGAGCCTTAGCCCTCTAGAGCGCCTCGGCTGTTTTTGCGAGCTCCTCCCCTACTTCCACTCCGGCGAGCCTTCGCCGTCGCCTCAGACCCCCGCCGCCCTAGCCGCCGCCACCGTCGGGTCCGTCGTCGACCACCCCACCTCGTCCACCCCTCCGTTGGGCGTGGACACCGCCGGACCGCCGTCGCCGTCGAGCACCCGAACCACCTTCGCCGTCTACCCTCGCCGTCGTCGCCGTCCGTCACCCATCGTCACCGCCGAAGGTATCACCGTGACCCCCATCACCTCCGCATTCCATTTTTGGCCCTAGCTAGGCCCCTAGGCCCTCGCCGTCGCCGCCGTGGCCGCACCCGAGCCCGCCGTCGCCGGAGACGAAGGCGGTACTCGATCCCTTACGGCGTGCCGTGCCGTACGAGATCGAGGCCGTCCGATTACGATCGGAGGGCTACGATTAAATCCCTTCGGGATTTAATCCGGGCCCTCGGATCTGATCGAAGAGGTATCGTGCGATCGCAGCCGTCGATCGTCACTTAAACCCCCGGATCCATCTGGTGCGTCCACGTATACCCCTTCGCCACGTTTTAATCTGGACCGTTCAATCTCATTAAAACCCCCCGCCTCGCATCTGGCCGCTGGATCCAGATCCAACGGTCCAGATCCGATCGGTCCACGCGCATAGCCACGGGTTCACGGTGAACCTGGTTCACCGTGGACCAGGGACTGTTTTTCAGTTTAAATAAAATCCAGGAAATAGTTTAAACTTCAAAAATTCATATCTTGCTCATTTTAACTCCCAATTTCACCATTCAAATTTTGTTAAATCCAGAATAATATTCTCTACACATTAATGCCATAAAAACAGTATGTTACTGTTACCCAAAATATTCTTAATAAATAAATGAATAAAAACCCCTTAGGATAAAAATTAAGAATATAGAAAATAAATTAGGAAAAATCCTAAAAAGTTAAATTTTACTGTTTTATACAAAACCCCAGAATATTAAAATATTACTTCACATAAAAGCACCCACAAATATGTATGTTGATTATTTGGTGGATTTTATCTGTTTATTGAATGAATTGTTTACTTTTTCGTATCAAGAAGACTACGAGTTCGTCGAGGAGCAGGAGTTCTATCCCGAGGTTCCTCCATCCCCCTTTGCTGATCAAGGCAAGTCATCGACCACCTCTGTGGACACAGTTGATCATGTTGAGCCCATGTTTTAATAAATTATCGCTATAACACATAGGTTAATATTGCATTAGTCAAAGATCAAGCCCTACACTTATATTTATTAGATCCCCGTCCTTGTGTGCAAACCCAAGCCATGCTTATTGAGCCTTAACTCCTTGTCACTCTACAAATATTATATTAGCTAGTGCCCAATGTACCGGCACAACTGCTATAGGATATAAAGAATGAGTCGTAGATTAGATGGATTCTGGTATATGAAATACCCTGTTATTCTTGTCTCTGGACTCTGTTGGAGTTAGGCATGTCATAAGTATGGTGGGTTCCGGGTGCAAGCTCGGGTTTTGGTATGTCGCACCCGGGGCACTATAAGGACCGGTCTGCGGGATCTGTTGCAAAGCACTTCCGTACCAACCACAAGTCTAATGGGTAAGTCCTAACTGGAAGTGTGGAACACTCCGTCTCACGGCACCATAGTGGAGGGGGCAAGGGGCTAGCCCTCGGGGCGCCTTGTACCGACGATGGCTCAAGGGGGGGTATTGTGGAAACTCGACATGGCGAGACACGGTACGAAACCTATAAGAGGGTGCTGTTGAGTCGGGGAAGACCATATGGAAGGTTTTGGCACGAGTTCCCGTGAAATGGGTCATCTCGTTACACTTTGGTGTAAGTGATGAGTGCGTGCCTTGTGGGTACAGTGGTACATCTCTGATCAGAGTAATTTAAATCTTTTCGAAAAGCCGAGCCCACGGTCAAGGGCGGGTTGTGTGACTACTCGCAGTTAGTTTACCATTGGTTGAAAGATTGAGTTATTCATGGCATGTAAGGACTGTTGTGCGAGGAGGTAAAACGTACTCCTCGAGTTAGAAGATGATGATGCATTCACATGTTTACTTTTCCGTACTAATAAATTGCTCACATATAATGCTTTACAAATATGTTGCTTCCGCAAAACTAGCCACTATCTCCCTTGTTATTATCTTGCATTATATTTGCATTCGGTGGCTTGCTGAGTACATCTGTACTCACCCCGTTGACTTACACCATCAGAGCCCATCTACTACGAGGAGGATGAAGGTCTGGAGTAGCGACCCAGTCAAGGCGAGACTGGAAGGAGGCGTTCATCTAGGACCCTTGATTTTATTAGTTTCTCTTCACTTTCATTCACTTTTGTATTAATGCGGTCTACGAACCGTAAATGATTGCTCGTCTTGTACGTGGTCGTGTGATGAACGTCTTGTTTTATTGATTTTCTATGGAATTTCAATAAAGTCCTGATTTATTAAATCGGGGCGCGACAAGATGGTATCAGAGCCGACTTGACTGTAGGAAGCCAAACAGACCTGACCTTAGGGCTTATATATTCACTATATTTTCTTACAAAAATTACTTATCCTCTCATCTCCCGAGATTTTTCACAAAAATTTTCTCTCTTTTGTAGATGCCGGTTCATACCATGAGCGGGACTCTTCGTGATGAGGCCGGATTCATCCGCGAGCTTCGCGTGCTCGTCGACTTCTTGGGGTTTCCCCATGAGCCCGCGTTCCATGGGATCTTTCCCGATGCGAACGAGAGCTACTGCGAGGTCACGGTGGTGATCCGCCCCTCCTCCACGCAGCCACCCTTCTACACCCATGGAGTTGGAGGACCTTCATTCGTGGTGGCTAGCCAGCGAGCAGCTCTCCAGTCCCTCGCCGAGCTTCGACTGGTATACGACTGTCACCTCCGCGACACCGTCTACCGCTTCATGCCCATGCGCACACCCGGGAGTCACCGCAGCATCTACATCAGCCCCCTCACACAGAGCAACTCCGCCATCACCCGCACGATGAGACTCTTGGAGGCCATGGACAACCTCCACACCGAGGCCGTTCTCGACGCAGACAGCCAGCACGACACCATCGACTTCTACCGCCACACTTCGGAGAACCTGACCCGGGAGAATGCCGAGCTCCGTCGACAGCTTGAGCAGAGCCCTTTGTTGACCCTCGAGGTGGAGGAGTTGAGGCGCCAGAACGAGCTCCTACGCCAGGGCGCCATGGTCCACACCCAGCTCCGTCAGCAGCTCAGAGAATTGAAGAAGGACATTGAGGAGATCGCGCCTCTTCCGCCTCGCAGGAAGAAACCCCTACGGATCCCCACTGTGAGGCCCAAGAGGATCTCCCGCAGCGCACCACCCGCCGGACCATCCAGCTCCTCGACCCCGACCGTCTCCCACGAGCCCGAGATTGAGCCGTCCCGCGAGCTGCCGTAGACGTAGTTTTACGGTTGATTGTTCTTTTCATTTTTGCTTGATTGTATTAGCATTCATGTCAAAACATAAGGCATGAATGAAGAAATAAATAAATGTAACCGCAAGAACGGTACCCTTTTGAAATAAAATATGAAGAAGTTCACTAAAATAAATGTGCCTACTCCAGGATGACCAACACCCAGGGTTCCGATGCTCCTCAGAACGGAGGAGAGAGTGGCAGCTTGCCACAATGGGGAGCCACCGGGCAAAGGCAAGCCCCGGTCGCCAACCACCCCACCCTGGCTGAAATGATGGCCACCCAGAACCAGTTGGTTGCTGCCCTTTTGAATCAGATGCAACAGCAGCAGCAGCAGATGCAAGAGCAGCAGGCTCAGTTCTTCCGCCTCCACCAACAGCCTGAGCTGCCCCGACCCGCCACACCAGCTCCCGCTCCCGCATCCCAGCTCTCGGAGTTCCTCCGAGTCCGCCCACCGACGTTCTCAAGCACCACCAACCCCATGGAGGCCGGGGATTGGTTGCGAGCTATCGAGAAGAAGCACGATCTGCTGACCTGCACTGAGCAGGAGAGGGTGGCCTTCGCCACCCACCAGCTTCATGGTCCCGCCGCCGAGTGGTGGGACAATCATCGTGAGACTCTGCCCGAGGGCCACGCCCCCACTTGGGCAGAGTTTTCGGCCGCTTTCCGTGCCGCCCACATCCCCGACGGCATTATAGCCCAGAAGCAACAAGAGTTCCGAGACCTGCAGCAGGGGAGCAGGTCTGTCACAGAATACCTGCATGAGTTCAACCGTTTGGCCAGGTACGCACCTGAGGAGGTCCGTACGGATGCGGCCAGACAGGCCAAGTTCCTCCGGGGACTGAAGGATGAGCTGTCTCTACAGCTTATCTCCGGAGACTTCGCCAACTTCCAAAAGTTGGTGAACAAAGCTATTATGCAGGAGACCCAGCAGAATAAGGTCGACCTGAAGAAGAAGTGGATGATTGCCTTCCGGCAAAACCAGGGCATGGCCCAAAGACCCCGCTTTGTTCCACCTCCATCAGCACCGCAGTACCACCCCCGACCAGTATATCGTCCAGCACCACCTACCGCCAATGCCGGAACCGGACAACCTCGCCCCGCTCCCGCCGCCCCAGCTGCACCAACCGCGACGGCAAAGAAGGCGGAAATCCTGCGCGACAAGCACGGCAAGCCCGTGGTATGCTTCAACTGCCGCCAGGAGGGGCATTACTCCAATTCTTGCCCCCATCCTAAGCGCGTCCAAGGAGTTGCCGCGAACCCCGCCATCCGCGCCCGAGTCAATCACGTCACCGCTGAAGAAGCTCAGGCCGCACCAGAGATAGTGATGGGTAAGTTCTTGGTACATTCAACACTTGCCGTGGTTTTATTTGACACTGGAGCTACGCACTCCTTCATATCAACTGATTTTGTGGAAAAGAACAATCTAAACACAGAAGATCTACCCAGAGCCGTACAAATAGTCACCCCGGGAAAACAAACTCTAGCCCTAACATATAGCCCAAGGGTATGGATAGATATCCACGGAACCGTATTTTGGGCCGACCCCATCCTAATAGAATGCCAAGGGTTGGATCTCATTCTAGGGATGGATTGGTTGAATAAATACCAAGGAGTAATAGAATGTGCCCAGAGAAAAGTGACTGTGACCAGCGAAGAAGGGACTGCCGTCACATTTCAGATGCCAAGACTGAAGATCAGAAGATCAAGACTGCACCAGATTACCTTGGAAGAAATACCGATAGTCTGTGAGTACCCGGACGTGTTCCCAGAGGATTTACCAGGGATGCCACCCAAGAGGGATATCGAGTTCAGGATTGATTTGGTGCCCGGAACCACCCCTATTTATAAGCGACCATACCGGATGGCCGCTAATGAATTAGCTGATATGAAGCAGCAATTGGAGGATCTTGAAAGGAAAGGTTATGTCAGACCAAGTACGTCGCCATGGGGTGCTCCCGTCATCTTCGTCGAGAAGAAAGAAGACAAGGCAAAGCGTATGTGTGTGGATTATCGCGCCTTGAATGAAGTAACCATCAAGAATAAGTACCCATTGCCACGGATCGACGATCTCTTCGATCAGCTAAAAGGAGCTACAGTATTCTCGAAGATCGACTTGCGTTCTGGTTATCATCAGTTAAGGATCCGAGAGGAGGACATACCCAAGACTGCCTTCACTACCCGTTATGGATTATATGAGTGCACGGTTATGTCCTTTGGATTGACCAACGCCCCTGCATTTTTCATGAATATGATGAATAAGGTGTTCATGGAGTATTTGGACAAGTTCATCGTAGTCTTCATAGACGACATCCTCATTTATTCCAAGGATCAGAAAGAGCACGAGACTCACCTCCGGTTAACCTTAGGAAAGCTAAGGGAACACCAATTGTATGCCAAGTACAGCAAATGCAAGTTTTGGACGGCTGAAGTAAAGTTCCTTGGACACATCATCTCGGCGCAAGGAATCGCAGTGGACCCTGCCACCGTAGAAGCAGTTACGGATTGGCTGCCACCCACGAACGTATCGGAAATACGAAGTTTTCTGGGTTTGGCTGGATATTATCGGAGATTCATTGAGAA
Source organism: Zizania palustris (assembly GCA_019279435.1). Taxonomy (NCBI): domain Eukaryota; kingdom Viridiplantae; phylum Streptophyta; class Magnoliopsida; order Poales; family Poaceae; genus Zizania; species Zizania palustris. The sequence goes on along the minus strand of JAAALK010000082.1, from coordinate 79,285,769 downwards.
TTTTTCTAAGATAGCCAAGCCAATGACCAAGTTGTTGCAAAAAGGAGAAAAGTTTGAATGGACTCCTGAATGCGAGGAAAGTTTCCGCACCCTCAAGACCCGCTTGGTATCTGCACCCATACTAACCCTACCCGATATCCGGAAAGACTTCCATGTCTATTGTGACGCATCCCGCCAAGGATTGGGATGTGTTTTGATGCAAGATGGAAAAGTTATCTCTTATGCCTCTCGTCAGTTGAGACCCCATGAGTTGAACTACCCAACCCATGATTTGGAACTTGTCGCAGTTGTGCACGCCCTTAAGATTTGGAGGCACTATTTGGTTGGAAATCGCTGTGAAATCTTTACGGATCACAAGAGTTTGAAGTACATCTTCACACAGCCAGACCTCAATCTGAGGCAAAGACGATGGTTGGAACTAATCAAGGATTATGACTTAGGTATTCACTACCACCCCGGAAAAGCAAATGTGGTAGCTGATGCATTAAGTCGCAAGGGATATTGCACAGCCTTAATGATTCAAGAACACGCACCCCTGTTATGTAGGGAGATGGAAAAACTGAATCTTGGATTGACCACAGGAGCATATCTAGCCGCCTTGGAGACTCGACCTGTCTTGTTCGAACAAATCCGTGAAGCCTAGTTAGAAGACCCGGATATAGCTGCCATTAGGAAGAACATGAGACAAGGAAAAGCCCCAGGATTTTCAGAAGACGAAAATGGCACCATATGGTTTGGAACCCGGATATGTGTACCAGATAAACCTGAGATAAAGACTCTTATCTTAAGAGAAGCCCATGAGACATTGTACTCCATTCATCCCGGCAGTACCAAGATGTACCAGGATCTGAAGGAACGTTATTGGTGGGTTAGCATGAAAAGAGAGATTGCCCAGTTCGTCGCCGAGTGTGACACCTGCAGAAGAGTAAAGGCGGAACATCAGAGGCCTGCAGGATTGTTACAGCCACTTAAAGTGCCTGAATGGAAGTGGGAAGAGATCGGTATGGATTTCATCACCGGGTTACCAAAAACCCAACTTGGGTACGATTCTATTTGGGTGATCATCGATCGGCTTACGAAAGTAGCACATTTCATAGCCGTCAAGACGACCTTTAGTGGCCCTAAGCTTGCAGAGCTATATATGGCCCGGATCGTATGTCTTCATGGAGTGCCCAAGAAGATAGTGTCCGACAGAGGAAGTCAGTTTACCTCTCGTTTCTGGAAGAACCTTCAAGAGGAGATGGGCACGAGATTGAATTTCAGTACCGCCTACCACCCTCAGACAGATGGACAAACAGAGAGGGTAAATCAGATATTGGAGGATATGCTTCGAGCATGTGTTTTGGATTTTGGAGCCACTTGGGACAAGAGCTTGCCGTACGCTGAGTTTTCATACAACAACAGCTATCAAGCCAGCCTTCAGATGTCTCCTTTTGAAGCCCTGTATGGACGTAAGTGCAGGACGCCTCTACTTTGGGACCAAACCGGTGAATCCCAAGTATTCGGAACAGACATTCTTCGCGAAGCTGAAGAGAAGGTACGGATCATCAGAGACCGACTCAAGACAGCCCAATCACGACAGAAGAGCTACGCAGACAATCGTCGCCGAGACCTAGCCTTTGAAGAAGGAGATCATGTCTACCTTCGAGTTACGCCTCTCCGTGGTACTCAGCGGTTTAACATGAGAGGGAAGTTGGCCCCTCGATATGTTGGACCATTCCCCATTATCCGACGCCAAGGCGAAGTTGCTTATCAGTTGGAACTACCACCCTCATTGGCTGGAGTGCACGATGTATTCCACGTATCTCAACTCAAGAAGTGTCTCCGCGTCCCCACAAACAAGTGGATCTTCAGCAGTTGGATGTTCAAGAGGATCTGACCTATGTGGAAAAGCCTGTCAAGATATTGGAGGTCAAAGAAAGGATCACCAAGAGTCGAGTCATCCGTTTCTGCAAAGTGCAGTGGAGCAATCATCCTGTAGAAGAAGCTACCTGGGAGAAAGAAGATGAACTCAAGGCACAGCATCCTGAGCTATTCGAGGATTGATCCGAATCTCGAGGACGAGATTCTCTGTAAGGGGGATAGGATTGTAACACCCCAAGAAATAAAAACAAATAAAATAAAAGAAAAATATTATTTAAATCATATCTGAATTTATTATTAAAGGAAAAATCACAAAAGAGCCCAAATAAAGCCAAACAAGGAGAAATACTCAAAATCTGGACTTGAAAATTTTATGAGATGAACTAGAGGCCAAGACATAATTTTAGGAATTTTTACAAATTTTTATCAACAGTGATTCAACCCTTAATCAAATATTTGAATTTCTGGATTTAAATTTAATAAGAAAACAATTTTTAATCTTATTGGGCCGAAACCCTGAAACTCCCTCCAAAGGCCTTTTGGCCCAGCCCATTACCGCCCTCCCACTGACAGGCGGGGCCCGCCTGTCGGCGCTCGCCTCCCCTCTCTCCTCCCGCCCGCGCCCCGCCTGGCCCCGCGTGTCAGCCTCCACGCGCTCCCCTTCGCCCACTGACAACCGTGGCCCGCCTGTCGGCCCTTCCTTTTCTGTTGCGCCCGCTGACAGGTGGGGGCCTCCTGTCAGATCCTTCGTTTTCGATGGAAGGGGATCGCTCCCCTTCCCTTCTCCGGCGATCTCCTTCCTGTTTCGCCGCCGGCCGCCCGCATTCGCCTGGATTTGCCTCGGATCACCTTCCCCAACCGCCGATGATCCCTTTCCATGTAATCCTGACGCGTTTTGCCGTTTATAGGAGCTCGGCCGAGAGTTAGGAAACCCTCGCCGGAGTTCTTGGAAACCTTCGGTTTCCTTCCGTTTAGGCGCCGCCGGTGACCCTATAAATCCCCTCGCCCACGCCGCACTCACCCCACACCGCCGTAGCCCGAGCCTTAGCCCTCCAGAGCGCCTCGGCTGTTTTTGCGAGCTCCTCCCCTACTTCCACTCCGGCGAGCCTTCGCCGTCGCCTCAGACCCCCGCCGCCCTAGCCGCCGCCACCGTCGGGTCCGTCGTCGACCACCCCACCTCGTCCACCCCTCCGTTGGCCGTGGACACCACCGGACCGCCGTCGCCGTCGAGCACCCGAACCACCTTCGCCGTCTACCCTCGCCGTCGTCGCCGTCCGTCGCCCATCGTCACCGCCGAAGGTATCACCGTGACCCCCATCACCTCCGCGTTCCATTTTTGGCCCTAGCTAGGCCCCTAGGCCCTCGCCGTCACCGCCGTGGCCGCACCCGAGCCCGCCGTCGCCAGAGACGAAGGCGGTACTCGATCCCTTACGGCGTGCCGTGCCGGACGAGATCGAGGCCGTCCGATTACGATCGGAGGGCTACGATTAAATCCCTTCGGGATTTAATCCGGGCCCTCGGATCTGATCGAAGAGGTATCGTGCGATCGCAGCCGTCGATCGTCACTTAAACCCCCGGATCCATCTGGTGCGTCCACGTATACCCCTTCGCCACGTTTTAATCTGGACCGTTCAATCTCATTAAAACCCCCCGCCTCGCATCTGGCCGCTGGATCCAGATCCAACGGTCCAGATCCGATCGGTCCACGCGCATAGCCACGGGTTCACGGTGAACCTGGTTCACCGTGGACCAGGGACTGTTTTTCAGTTTAAATAAAATCCAGGAAATAGTTTAAACTTCAAAAATTCATATCTTGCTCATTTTAACTCCAAATTTCACCATTCAAATTTTGTTAAATCCAGAATAATATTATCTACACATTAATGCCATAAAAACAGTATGTTACTGTTACCCAAAATATTCTTAATAAATAAATGAATAAAAACCCCTTAGGATAAAAATTAAGAATACAGAAAATAAATTAGGAAAAATCCTAAAAAGTTAAACTTTACTGTTTTATACAAAACCCCAGAATATTAAAATATTACTTCACATAAAAGCACCCACAAATATGTATGTTGATTATTTGGTGGATTTTATCTGTTTATTGAATGAATTGTTTACTTTTTCGTATCAAGAAGACTACGAGTTCGTCGAGGTGCAGAAGTTCTATCCCGAGGTTCCTCCATCCCCCTTTGCTGATCAAGGCAAGTCATCGACCACCTCTGTGGACACAGTTGATCATGTTGAGCCCATGTTTTAATAAATTATCGCTATAACACATAGGTTAATATTGCATTAGTCAAAGATCAAGCCCTACACTTATATTTATTAGATCCCCGTCCTTGTGTGCAAACCCAAGCCATGCTTATTGAGCCTTAACTCCTTGTCACTCTACAAATATTATATTAGCTAGTGCCCAATGTACCGGCACAACTGCTATAGGATATAAAGAATGAGTCGTAGATTAGATGGATTCTGGTATATGAAATACCCTGTTATTCTTGTCTCTGGACTCTGTTGGAGTTAGGCATGTCATAAGTATGGTGGGTTCCGGGTGCAAGCTCGGGTTTTGGTATGTCGCACCCGGGGCACTATAAGGACCGGTCTGCGGGATCTGTTGCAAAGCACTTCCGTACCAACCACAAGTCTAATGGGTAAGTCCTAACTGGAAGTGTGGAACACTCCGTCTCACGGCACCATAGTGGAGGGGGCAAGGGGCTAGCCCTCGGGGCGCCTTGTACCGACGATGGCTCAAGGGGGGGTATTGTGGAAACTCGACATGGCGAGACACGGTACGAAACCTATAAGAGGGTGCTGTTGAGTCGGGGAAGACCATATGGAAGGTTTTGGCACGAGTTCCCGTGAAATGGGTCATCTCGTTACACTTTGGTGTAAGTGATGAGTGCGTGCCTTGTGGGTACAGTGGTACATCTCTGATCAGAGTAATTTAAATCTTTTCGAAAAGCCGAGCCCACGGTCAAGGGCGGGTTGTGTGACTACTCGCAGTTAGTTTACCATTGGTTGAAAGATTGAGTTATTCATGGCATGTAAGGACTGTTGTGCGAGGAGGTAAAACGTACTCCTCGAGTTAGAAGATGATGATGCATTCACATGTTTACTTTTCCGTACTAATAAATTGCTCACATATAATGCTTTACAAATATGCTGCTTCCGCAAAACTAGCCACTATCTCCCTTGTTATTATCTTGCATTATATTTGCATTCGGTGGCTTGCTGAGTACATCTGTACTCACCCCGTTGACTTACACCATCAGAGCCCGTCTACTACGAGGAGGATGAAGGTCTGGAGTAGCGACCCAGTCAAGGCGAGACTGGAAGGAGGCGTTCATCTAGGACCCTTGATTTTATTAGTTTCTCTTCACTTTCATTCACTTTTGTATTAATGCGGTCTACGAACCGTAAATGATTGCTCGTCTTGTACGTGGTCGTGTGATGAACGTCTTGTTTTATTGATTTTCTATGGAATTTCAATAAAGTCCTGATTTATTAAATCGGGGCGCGACAATTACTCAGCATCATCATCTCTTGATTTATCTGGCTTTTCGGACGCTGACTTTAGTGGGTGCTGATTGGATCGCAAGTCGACTTCCGGTACTTGCCAGTTTCTTGGTTCGTCTCTTATTTCTTGGTCTTCTCGAAAGCAATCTGGAGTTGCTCTTTCGACCACTGAGGCTGAGTATGTAGCTGCTGCTAGCTGCTGCTCATAGTTAGTTTGGATGATTTCCACTTTGCGAGATTTTGGGTTGTTCTTTCCTACCAGAGTTCCTTTGTTTTGCGACAGCACCAGTGCTATTAGTGTAGGGAAAAACCCTTGTATCCATTCAAAAACCAAACACATTGATGTGTGCTTTCACTTTCTGCGAGATCAATATGAGAAAGGTGTCATTGACCTTGTTCATGTTGATACCCATCATCAGTTGGCTGACATTTTCACCAAACCCCTGGATTAGTCTACTTTTGAGCGTTTACGAGGGGATTTGGGTGTTGTGTATCCTTTTTAGGATATTTTGAGTCAGTTTTCTTTCTTCTTACTCTTTTCTTGAGTCTTTTTGTGTGTGTTCATATCATACATACTCACATATCACACTTTTGAGCCTGCTTCTGTTATATGATTGAACTGCTTTACATAGTCTAGCTGGTACATGCTTTTGATTACTTGTTGATGATCATGTTTTGTTTCAGTTCACTTGATATGTCTGATATCTGTCATATGTATGGCTTTTATGCTTTAAAATCGAAAAATGATCACCATTGCTTCCAGTAACTAGCATGTGTAGGCTGAATGCTTTTGCTATCTGTTACATGCCTTGTAGCTAGTTCCTCACTTAGATGCAGATATGCAACTAAGACACCTTTATGCTTTAACATGGAAAATGTGCTATAAAAATAATGAAAAATCAGAAAAATGAAAATTCCATGCCTTTTTATGCATAATATGAAAAGATCCAGGTGGGTTTGCTTTGTCGCATTGCATTGTTCTGGACTGCGTACCATAGCACTTTGGTATGAACTAGGACAGTGTAGTGTATGCCAAGACCAATGTCTTAAGCTTCTGATGGTCCAGTTCTGGCCTAGGTTTGACTTGGTCGGTTAGCATAAGGTTTGACATGCAAATAACCCCTGGCAAAAATGAAAAAGGAAAATGAAAAAGCCTGAAAATTAAAAAGACAACAAGTTTGCTGAAGCACTTTGTTTTGGACAATGCTTATCTTGGTAGGTATCAGTTAGTTTCTACATCTCATGCTTTATCTTGCTTGTCAACTGGAAAATGTGGTGATGCTTTATTTGCAAAAATTAAAAAATGTGTGCTAATGACTTTCTTTAGATATCATCTGTTGCACTGATCATGCCATGTGTCTTAGACAGTATGTCTTTTGCTATACCTGCTAGATTCTGTCAATTGCAGTCAATCATATCTGAGAAGCATGCTTTCTTCACTCCCCTACACCCTAGTTGCATTCATTGCATATTTTGAGGGCAGTTGCATTTCTGGGGGAGTCTGTGTCTCTTTAGAGTGCATTTCGTCTTGCTTGATGAGTCCACTTGTCAACAAGGGGGAGAAATTTTGGAAGAAAGAGTTTAAGGGGGAGTTTTGGATTTCTCTGGGATTTGTTTCAGGGGGAGTTTTTGTCCCGTTTATCCTTACTCTTTTGATATCCTTGTTGATGATTCTGAGATTGCACTCATTTTGAGCTTTTACTTTTGGTTAACCATAATGACTGCTTCTTGCTTTTGTTCAGCTTTTGGTCATTAGGGTTAAACTTTTACTCTATTTTCTTCTTCTCTATTTTCTTGTGCTTTGTTTTCGTGTTTCCACATGTGTTCGCAGGTATTGAGGAGTCATGCTGAAGAGCGTGGGCCTCATGGCTCCAGATGTGATGAGTCATTGTCAACGGTAGTCAAAGAGGACTGAAAAGAGAGAGAAGACCTGCTGTGTCTGGGCCTTATGTGACTCAGGTAAACGGGCAGTGAGCGACTGTCGGGCAGAAGGGCTGCGAAGTCGAGCTGGCCCAATCCGGGTACATGGGCTAGGAGCAGCAGAGGATCCACTGGGCTGTTGACTAGGATTGACTCAGGTACACGGGCGGCGAGTGATTGTCGGGCTGAGAGAGTTGCGGAATCGGGCCGGCCCAATCCGGGTACCTGGTGTAAAGTCGGTGGACGCTTTGTCAATTTCGGGGCAAAACTGATGACCGCTGATCTTGGATCGGACTGTCCTAAAGTGAAGCCGTAGTCGCTACGAAATATCTGCTTCCGGATAAGTCATCTGTAAATAGGAGTTTACTATTTTGTCCTTAGGCCCACAGTCAGTCAGTCGAGTCTGTAAAAATATCCTAAGGGAAGTTTGGTCTTTTCCATTTATTTCAGCGTTTGTAAAAAACCCTAAGGGTCTGGTGGAATATTCCTAGGATATTGGGCTGCCTATAAATAGGGCCCCAATCCCTAGGGTTAGGTCACCCTTTCTGAAATCACTTCTCTAATCAATAGATTGGGTCATTTCTCCACTGCTTCCCTGCGTGTGCCGCCAGCAAGGTTTTTTCCTCTCTGTTCATCACATTTACTTGCTGTTTTCTCTCGATTGTTTTTCTGGGATACCTCCGCCCAGGTTCGGATCTCTCTACGTTGCTCTCAAATCGTTACGCTGTGAAGTGATTCCCTGGTTGCTTCGTTTTGCGTGCTCAGGTTATTTTATCTTTACAACAATTTGGTCTACCGTGTTGTTTTCTATGCCATAGGCCTCTAGCTGTTGTGTGTCAGGCTATTCTGAATCTAGGCTGCAGCTAAGTTTTTTATTGGTATTTTCCTGTCATGGCGTTCTGATCGAGAGAAGGGAGCTCACACATTTTTTGAAGTTTCTTGCGAAGGTTCGAACTCTGCTGGTAATCTTTTGTTCGAAGCCTTTCTGTTCAGTGTAGCGGGTTTTTGCTCAAGCTTCGCTCGAGGTCTCCAAGTCCCTGCTTAGCCAAACTACTTCGGTTCGAAGCTAGACCTGGTTCGAAGGTATCTTGGTTTACTTCACTGTTCGAAGTCTGCTTTCGAACTGTTTTTTGCTCTCTGTTAGGAGTAGCGAAGTTTCTGTGAGAAGTCTGTTTAGCGAAGCGTGCTTCGGAGCAGGCTTCGATCAGTTTGCACTAAAGGCTTAGTAGTCCTAGCGAGGGTAGACTTCGTTCGTGCGAAGTTCCCACAAATACAGACTTCGACTTTTTCTGTTTAGCTTCTAAGTTTTTGCTTTCCGGTGTTAAGCTTCGAATCTTCGAAGTGTGCTTTTCAAAGCAGGCTTCGGCAGCATCATATTCCGGGTGTTTTTCTGCTGTCCCCGATTCGAGGGTTACTTCGGTTTGTGTTTATTCTTACTTTGAAGTTCTCATCTGCATACTTCGCTGCTGCATAGCTTCGCACTAGTCTCCGAACTCCTTTTTGCTCAGCAAGTGAAACTTCGATTTTTGCACTATAACCTGCGAAGCTACTTCGTTCCGAAGTAGGCTTCGCACAATTGCTATACACATCAACAATCTTCGCTAGTCAACTTCGAAGCAGGCTTCGGCACGTTCACTGCATACTTCGACACTACATACTTCGAAGCCGGCTTCGACAACTGCAGGCTTCGTACCACACAGGCTTCGTCAAGTTTCAAACAGGAGACAAATTTTGAACAGTAACCTCTCATCTCTTTTTAACGTGCACTCAGAGTTATTGCTATGATGTTTATTTCTATGAACCTTGATCGGCCCATGTTTTGAATGCTTTGTTTATCTGCCTATTAGCACCGTGGTGGTGTTTCTTTGTCTAGGACACCGGTCGTTTATAGGCTAGATACTTTTAGGCTTTGACAAATCTGTTTACATTTTCCTGTCAAGTCTTTTGAGGTGCGTTGGGTGTTGGGATCAGGCCATTGATTCGAAAGAATTTTTAGGTGCCCATTCACCCCCCTCTGGTCGCTACTTTCGGTCCTACACTCTGCCCAGCAGTCGCTCACCACCCGTGTACCTAAGTCACACGTGGCCTAGACACGCCAGGTCTCATCTTCTCTTGACTTCCATTGACAATCACTCATCACATCTGGAGCCATGAGGCCCATGATCTTCATCATGGCTCCTCATCAGCGCCGGTCTCAACGCTGAGATATGTAGCGTAGTGTGTCAGGACGTGATCCCGACGTGGTGATCGTCGTGGTTGCTTGTGGTAGTGCCCTTTCTTAAGGCCTCCTATTAACATGAAAATGCGCCCACACACTGACATTGATTCGACGATCCAAAAGCACGCGACCGTCTCAAGGATAAACCCCAAAACGTTGCGAGACGCCGACGTCGTGTTCCAGCAACCCTTAAACAGTGGTAAGGGAAAACGAAGTCGCCAGACAATCAAACAAATATTTAGAAATAAAGTTTTGATTAACCGAAGTGTGAGTAAAAAATAATAAAGAAAACCGGCCAGCCTAAGGCCGATTTATATCTGTAAGAAAGGGAGTCCGAAGCGTCCCGAAGGGGGCTTTGGCCTATTGATCGGTCGGACCAGAGTAGGACTCCCGGTTAGATCGACGCCTGCGAAGGGGTCACCGAAGTTGGCCTCGGCGTTCTAGTGTGAAGCGGTCTCCGGGTGGTCAGACTAACGGAGGGTACCCGGTCAGACCGATGGTGAAGCCTCGGTCAGACCGGGGGCTTCGGTGCTGTGGAGTCCGATGTGGAGTAGTTTACTGTGGAGGGTTCTCGCCAAAGAGGGCTTCGGCGTGACGGCGAAGGGTGCTCCGACATGGAGTGGTCCGCTGTGGAGAGGTCCGGTCGGACCGGTGAAGGACTCTCGGTCGGACCAGAGGACAGCTTCGGGCGCATGGCCTCGGTGCACGCGTTGCGAAGTGCTATGAAGACCATGCCAGCAACAGCTTGATGGCCCGACAGGGCAACGTCCGGTCAGACCGGCGAAGCCCAGTTGGTCAGACCGACAGGCTCTGGGCTAATCACCCATGGGCTCCGATGACCTTGAAGATGAATAGAAATAACCCCCAAACTTCTTGGCAATGATTTTGAAGATATTTCTCCTGCAAAACAGTAAGAGATCAAGTGCAATTTGGCCTAGAGGCTGAACTTCCAAGGGTAGTAGGAGAAAACCGATAAAATGATAAAAAAACGTTTCGTGGATTAAACGGGAGATTCATGGGTGAATCAACAAGGGTTACTGTGATTTTGACGCGGTGGACGGAGGGCTTATAGCGCAAACCCATGAAGATGGATGTTACTTAGCTAATCCTAGGACAAGGAAGTAGATTGAAAGGTAAAAGAACGATTCAAAGCGAGGGCTTTGTGTTGATATGAAAGTAGGGGTCCTCTTGAATCGGCCTCACCCCTTTATTTATAGGAGCTGGTCTCATGTTCCCCGACTCCTAAATTGAGTTAGATTCGACCAAAAGTGGTTAGGATTTGTTTATAGATAAAAACAGCTCAAAATCAAACTCTATCTCTAAACCTAGACTCGCGCCACTCTGACCGGACCCATTGGGCTGGTCTGACCGGGTCTACATGGTCGGTCAGACCGGCCTGTGTCGGGGAAGGCATATTTTCGGCCCAAACTACCAAAATTTGATATTTTGATAATTTTAACCATTAATGCGAAATATGGGTGTCAACACCTCCCCTAATCCTTTTATATGAGAAGTATTGGGGGTTATAAGAATAATCATGACATTGATAGCCAGCGGAAACAGCCGCATAACTACCAACATAACTGCCTCTAAATGGATATAATGACTACCATAGAGATGACAATATTGAGAGTAACCGTCGGCGTTGATTGGAGATATATAACCACTGGGCGGATGGCCCCAGTCTGACCATTGGCGTCCCACCACTCGGGCGCATTCACTCCCGAGTGGGAGGCTTGGCGGTCAGGAAGTCCTTCATGGGCTGGCCTAGCTAGCAGTCGGTGATCCGAGTGAAACCACTCGGTGGGGTACCCTGGATCATATCCCTTACAGCAGCCCCCGAGCTCTTTTTGGTGTGCGCCATGCTCAAAGCGGGTGGGAAGAGCTCCAAGTACCCTTGACATAGCCATGCTTTTGATCGGTGCACTGCCCAGGTGCACCTACCGAGTGCAGCCCCTAAGGCTGAACTGAGATGGTAGTTGGTGATGTTGCTTCACTTTCTTTTTGCTTGTTTTGTCTTCCAGAGCACAGATCAGGACCTCCTAAGAGACTCCTGGGAACCGTGTTGTTGCGATTGATGGCAAAAATGTGCTTGTCTAAACCGCTCGCTTTGGCAGTCGCGACGCTTTGGGATGGGGAACCGTCAGGGGAAAAGTTATAAGTAACTTCCCCGGTGCGCTTGGAAGTAGTACTCCATCTTTTGACTCATCTTCTGATCTCCTGGCGCCACACAAAAGTTTCTGGCACTACAATTGCATGGTTTTCTATTGCAAAGCTTGGAGTTCTGCATTTAGTCTTCTAAAACGCTCCGGCCTGATTAGGACATACTGCTTTCTCCTTTTGTATAAGTGAATGGCTGCATCTTTGTCTTGGGGAAGCTTCTCGGTGAGGATGAAATGAATCAGTGGTCAGCACCAATCTTCTTCTTCTCTTTGCTAGTAGTAATTACGACGATTGATGTAGCTTCAGCTTTAGGAGGCTGCAGGTTTTCTTCTTTGATGGATGACTTCGATAGCTCCTGAAGGAATATCCCTCCGAGAACTTCCGCTCTTGATGATCCGAGCTTCACCAGCGCATTGGCAGCCGAGTTCTTGTCTCGAGGGACATGATGGAACTCTAGGCCAACGAATTTGCCTTCCAATTTGCAGATCTCTTGGTAGTAAGCATACATCTTCTCATTGACGCAAGTCCAGTCTTTGTTCACCTGGTTGATCACCAGCTTGGAGTCTCCGAACGCCAACAGTCGTCGAATCCCGAGGGACACAACAATGCGGAGTCCATGGAGCAGGGCCTCATACTCAGCCACGTTGTTGGACGCGGTGAAGCACATGCGGATGACATAATTTAGATCTTCACCTATGGGAGATGTCAAGTTCGCTCCAGCACCCGACCCTCTAGGTTGAGGGAACCGTCTAAATGGAGGGTCCAGAAGCTCTTGACGATGTTCTCCACTAGCAACTAGTACTTGGTCCATTCATCGATGAAGTCGGCAAGTTCTTGAGACTTGATGGTAGTCCTTGGCTTGAAGTTGATGGTGTATTCTCCAAAGTCTATAGCCCATTTGGTGATCCGCCCGGCGGCATCCCGATTTCTTAAGATGTCGCCGAGTAGGAACACGGTGACTACCTCCACGAGGTGTGCTTGGAAGTAGTCCTTGAGCTTCCGAATGGTGATGAGGATGTCGTACAACAGCTTCTGCACTTAAGGATATTGAACCTTCGATGGCCCCAGGACTTCTGATATGAAGTAGACCGGTCATTCGATGACCAGGGCAGTGCTGACCACATGCGTGGTGGCAGCGATGTCGAGGAGGAGGGACTACTCCCGAGTCGGTGCAGCGAGTGTTGGCAGAGACGTCAGGAACTTCTTGAGGTCAGCGAACGCTCGGTCTACTTCCTCAGTCCATGTGAAGTCTTCTTTCTTCAACAGCTTGAAAAATGGCATCCCCTGTTCCCCGAGCCGCGAAATAAACCAGCCCAGGGAAGTCATGTAGTTGGCCAGGCGCTAGACGTGCTTGACGTTGGCAGGCCAAGCCATGTTCAGGATTGCCAAAATCTTCTCTAGGTTATCTCCAATCCCTCGGCGGTTGACGATGAAGCCGAGTAGTTTTCCCGTTGGGAGTCCAAACACACATTTCTCTGGATTGAGTTTCCAGTGAAACTTGCGGAGGTTATTCACCGTATCTTGGAGGTCTCTGATGAGGTCTTCAGATTGCTTGGTCTTGATCACCACATCATCAACGTAAACCTTCATGTTGCGACTGATCTGATCGGCCAAGCAACATTGAATAGCCCGTTGGTAAGTCGCTCCGGTATTCTTCAACCCGAAGTCCATGGAAGTGTAGTAGTAGGCGCCGAACGGCGTGATGAAGGCGGTCTTCTTCTGGTCTTCTTCTTTCAGACCAATCTAATGGTAGCCTGAGTAACAATCTAGGAATCACAGGAGGGTGCTACCGGCGGTCGAATCGATGACCTAATCAATGCGCGGTAGAAGGAATAGATCCTTCGGACATCACTTGTTGAGGTCGGTGTAGTAGACACATATTCTCCATTTTCCCCTCTTCTTTTGCACAAGGACTAAGTTAGCTAGTCAGTCCGTGTATTGTGCCTCCTTGATGAAGCCGGCAACTAGGAGGCGAGTGACTTCTTCCTTGACGAGCTTCTTGTAGTCTTCAATAAAACAACACATCTTCTGCTTGATCGGTGGTGCAGCCGGGATGACATGGAGTTCATGCTCGATAAGCTCTAGGGATACGCCTGGCATGTCAGAGGGTTTTCAAGTGAAGATGTCGGCGTTGGAGCAGAGGAAGCTGACGAGCGTGCTTTCCTATTTAGGATCCAGCGTGACCCCGATCAGAACTGTCTTGGAGGGGCCATCTTCTAATATATGAATACATTTATACCCAACCGGCGATGGCATCAACGCTGTTGGCGACGGTGTAGAACTCGGGAACTCGAGTCTGTCGATCGATGCGGTCTTTCCGTCTTGGAGTATTGCCATCATGCGGACTGACATGTTCATGGTCTCGCACAATGCAAGGTTGTCTTGTTCACAGGCGTGCGAGGTGGCGATGTCCCCCTTCACAGAGAAGGCCCCACCCGGGCCTAGGATCTTGAGGACCAAGTAGGTGTAGTGGGGCACCGCCATGAACTTGGCGAGCGAAGGTCTTAAGAGGATGGCGTGATATGCGGTCTTGAAATCCACCCCGTAGAACTTGACATGCTCGGTCCAGTAGTTGTCCCGAACACCGAATGTCACCGGCAGGGTGACCATGCCGAGGGGAAGGGATGCCTTCCTTGGGACAATCCCGTAGAAGGGAGTGTCGGTCTTCTAGAGCAGCGAGTTGTCGATGCCGAGAGCCCCCAGTGTCCCTTTGAATAGGACGTCGAGGCCGCTCCCTCCATCAATCAGCACCCTCTTCATGTGAACCTTTAGGACGATGGGGTCAACGACGCGCGAGAAGCACCCAGTCTTGGGGACGTCAGTCCACTGGTCCTGGCGGTCAAAGGTTATTGAAACATCGTACCACTAGAGACGCTCCGGTGCCTCAGTGCTGATGGCGTTGACACAACGAGTCATTATCTTCTATTGTCGCTTTGTCTCGGAGGCCTCTGTGCCTTCGAATATCAAGGAGATAGTTCGGGAGGGCTCTTGGAAGTAATTCCTCCCAGGAGGGGTGTCCACTTTGTCTTCGGTATCTTTAGGTCTTCCTTCGTCGGTGTCCCGACGATGCTTGTCGGGTCGGTGGGACGCTTTGGCTTCTCTCACCATCTAGTTCTGCAGTTGAATGCAGTTCTGAGTAGTGTGATTGCTGTTAGGGTGAAGGATGCAATTCTTCTCCAGCAGATCCTTCAAGGCCACGTCATTTTGGTGTGATCCTTGAAGGTGGGTGATCAGTGGGCCGCGGGTGATCGGTGGGCCACGGGCGATCGGTGATGCCCTTCCTTCTCTTCTGGTCTTCGTCGTTGTCATGCGTCTTCGGGAGCATTTGCTCCCGCTCAACATCTTCGGCACTGGCAAACTATTTTGGAAACAGTGATCATGTGGCTAGGATTAGCTGACGCATACATGATCGGGTGGCTGAATAGCTCAGACGGCTTCCCCAATGCATCCTAGAATGCGGAGATCACGTTGGCGTCGGTGATGGTAGTGATGGCGTGGCGCTTCTCGGAGAATCGACGAATGTACTCCCGCAGGGATGCTCCTTCTCTTTGGTGAACTTGGCGTAGGTCGCACTGGGAGGTGGGTCTTTGCCACGTCTCCTAGAAGTTGGCGATGAAGACGTCGCACAGGTCATCCCACAAGTTGATGGAGCCTTCGTGGAGCGATACTAGCCAGTTGACAGCCGAAGCGGACAACATGACTGGGAGGTAGTTGACCATGATGTCTGGACCTCCTCCTACTATATGGATGGTGGTGTACTATAGTCACAGCCATTGAGACAGGTCAGTTTTACCGTCATATGGAGCGATTCCATCCGGCCGGAAGTGGTGTGGCCACTCTACGTGATGCAGCCGTGTGAAGAAGGTGAGGAACCCATCGTGGTGAATGTCGTGGTAGTCGGCGTGGCCTTCATTCGGGGCTGCATGATCGCGATCGTTCTGATCATGACGACATGGCTCTCCGCACTCCCGTCCTTGTTGTTGATGAAGAAGGAGGTTGCAGGTGTTGATGCGGTCATAAATGATCTGGCGGGTGTCTCCGACGAGAGATCTTTCTCCATGATCGCTGGGTCGTCCGCGCTCCCCCGGCCTGGACAACCGGGAGTGGCCACTCTGAGATGTCGATGGTAGTTGTTGTAGCAATTGCGTTAGCTACAACATAGGTTTTGTATGTGTATATGGTGTGTAAAATGAACCTCGAAGGGTTCTCTCAGAAGGAGAAAGGATTTATACTGGTTCGGACTTCCCCAAAGGGATAATAGCCCTACGTCCAGTTTATGGTGGATTTGGCATAGTTTGCCTTGGTTGAATCTAAAGGGTCCGGAGGATCTCATGGCCCTCCCGGAACTGTCCTATTACAAAGGCTTGGCCCTGCTTTTATAAGCATGCAGGCCTAAGGAAAAGACCTAAATGCCCTTTATAAATTATATGCTTTATAGGGGCAAGAAGAGAAAAAGGCGAGTCTACTATATAAAGTGCTTTACAACTTTACAGACATGTTAGATAAACGTCACTTCTGAACAGCTAAACGACATACTAGGGGTAGTGGGGCCCCCGGTATGGCTTCTACACTGTAGCGGAGTACAGATGTTCTTCTGGTTCTAAGTAGTGGCCGGAGCTCTTCGGGCAGAGGTTGCGATGAAGGGTTCGAAGGACACTCCGAAGCGGGCTTCGAAGCATACTCCGATCTGAACTCCGAACTGGGCTCTTGGAGGTTTAGCTTCGAATTGGCTGAAGAGGGTCAGAAGACTGGCTCTAGGGAGCTCCGAAAGGAGCTCGGAGGCTAACTCCGAAGAAAGCCCGGAGGCTCTCTCTGAAGAGAACTTCGAAGAGAGCTTGAAGACTTGGCTTCTTGAAAACTTCAGAGGGAGCCTGGAGGCCTCGCTCCGGAGGGCTCCTAAAGGAGTCCGAAGGCCTCGCTCCGGAGGGCCCCGAAAGGAGTCCGGAGGCTTGGACTATATGACTCTGAAATAACTTTGGCCGGTCAGAAACTGCTTCGACAGTGTCAGGCTCCGGGCCGAAGGCCTACGGAGGCTTACTTCATTTGGCCTCTGTTTAAGGGAAAACTTATTCCCCCAACAGTAGCCCCTTACCTGCAGCCCTTTGGGACGAAGGGGTGTGTGCGCCTTTAGACAAATGACATTAAAAAATGAAACTTCAGAGAAGACAGGCCTTCGGAGCTTGGACCGAAGGGGGCTTCGACTTGCGCAGGTAATAATTGCCTGCCTCGACTGTCAGAACGACCTCGGGGAGATCAACTAACTCCGCAATGGCTATAAAACTTACCGTTACAGTGCGCTGGTTCGTTTCAACTTCGCTTGAGGCCCACCCATCAATGACTTCGGCACAGGAACCATCGAGATTTTTACCGCCTATAAAAAGGGGTTTACCGCACACGGCTTCGGCACGCTTCTCATTTGCTTCTTTCTCAACGCCTCGCATCCTTCACTCTCTTCTCTTCATCTCTAGCTTCACGCGGAGCTAACTTCGCAAGCCTTAGCGCCCTTCACGCCGAAGCTCCACAAAATTCCGAAGAAAGTTGCTTCGAAGAAGGCTTTGGCCCTAGGCTCGAGTTCGAGCTCTGCCTAGGTGCAGGCAGCGGCTACAACGGCGGTGAAACCTGCAGCGAGGTGGTTGGGGCCGAGGGATCTTCGGTCGCCATCAGACAAATTCGAGCAAACCTTAGAGATGAGGGCTTCGATTTCGACGGAGGAGTCTGTCCGATGGGCCTGCGCGGGGAATATATCACCAGAGATCCAGCTTCGGGTGCCGGAGAAGTCGGAGGCCGTACCAAGGCCTCAGCAGATAAAGTAGTACTCTTCGAGGCTTTCTTCGAGGCCGGCCTCGGACTGCCAGCTGTGAGAATGCTGAGCGAAGTCTTGAAGGCCTACAACCTCGAGCTTCCTCAACTGTCGCCAAACGCCGTGGCGAGGCTAGCAGTCTTCGAGTGGGCTATGAGGGCCGAAGGCTGCAAGGGGCGCGCCGATGTCTTCATAGCCCTTCACGACGCCAACTGCCAGCCGAAGCCGAGGGAGGGATCAGACCACGTCAAGAGGGCCTTGGCCTTCGGGAGCGCCAATTTTCAGCTTCAGAGGGAGTACCAGGACGCCTTCCCAGCGAGGGCCGCAAACAGTAAGTGGTACTCGAGGTGGGACCAAGAGTGGTTCTACGCCACAGTTGGTGCTAACTCCCCCCTTTGGAGTACCAACATGCTCATCTCCTACCGACGCGAAGGCGTGGTGAAGACGAGCCCCGACACCCTTCGCTTGAGGATTTTGCTCCTGCGGAGGGTGGCTTCGAAGATGAGCATGAGGGACCTCGCGGAGGAGTTCATCACCCTTCGGCTTAGCCCCCTTGTGCATTCTTGACCGAAGGGCCTCTTTCAGCCTTCGGGCTCGGAGGGCCTAAGCGAGGTGTCGACAGAATGCCTTGGTAAGACTTCGAAGTCTTTTCACTTTCATACTTCGCAAAATAACTTTGTTCTGACTTGGAATCTTGATGAAGCCGCTCCTGAAGTAAGGACTCCGGAGGAGGCCATCGTGGTGGTGGAGTGTGTTGTCGGAACCCCGACACCCGAGGAGCAGGCTCAACGGCTCGCTCTAGTGGGGACTTGGGAACACTGGAACAGAGTGTGGACATAGCTCAGCGTCGAGGGGGTCCAATATCTCCCAGACTTCTCCAACCCTACACCCTCGGCGAGGGCTCCAAAAGGAAGAGGGTGGATGACGATGAACCCAATGCTTTGAGGGCTCGCTCGGAGCTCCCAACAATCGAAGCCCCTCTGGCGGAGGCAACAGCCACGAGCCCTGGAACCGGAGCGGAGGCATTAGGGGCTCTGGTGGTAGCTACCGAATTGGTGGCGACAGCGACGACTTCGGGCATGGGGGTTGAGGCTCCCCCTTCGCAGCAAAGGGATTGAGGAGCACACATCGATCCCTCCGCCTTCGAAGAAATCTCCGACGAAGGTAAACACTTTAAACACACTTCTCTTTTCATAGACGGATATTTACTTGTAGTTTTTTGCAGATGTCGATGCCAGTGCGAGGTCCGCCGCACTGAAGCCGACAGAGGCCTCTGGCAGCAGCAGTAGCAGTAGCGACAGCAGCAGCTCGGAGTCCGACAGCACTTCGTCTGAAGAAGATGCAGGCGACTGCCGCGACGAAGGGAACCCTCAGGACAGGGCCGACGAGCACATCGAAGTGGTGGACCGGAGCCCAGCTCCACTAGAGCCTACACCGGAGGTAGTCGTGGAGGAGATAGTCCAGCCTCTGCAGCCGAGGGGCCATGACGGAGGCGGCCATTCATGATTTCCATGAAGGTTGCGTTGCTACGGGGTCAGGGGGCTTGGTGGCTCAACTCAACCACTCGAGGCCGTTCGACCTCTTCAGAAATGCAAACGAAGCCCTCACCTAGGTAAGTGAAGTCCCATACAATCTTCGAATCACCTGCTTTTCAATCAACACTTGTGATTTTCTTGAATCCTTTAAGGCCCTCGCGCTGAATGCCGCAGCAGCCATCTCTGCGGACGAGTGGATGCCTTCCGACGTGAGATCTTGATGGAAGATGAGAAGCGAAGGCGGGCCGAAGCCTCAGCAGAGACGGTGAGGACCGAGGCCGAGAAGGCGAGGAAGGTCCTGGTCTCAGAGACCAACAAGCTTTGGAGGAGGCCAAAGCAGAGTTGGCAGTGGAGAACTCACCACTTCACGAAGCCGGCCACTGCCTGCAAGACTTCATTGTTCACAACGTTGACGAAGCCACTTCGAGCTTGACCGAAGTCCTTGAGCAAATAGGGACTGAGTGCCAGGTTCTAGACTTCGGAATTTGGGACCTAATCGGACATCGCGTTGAGTTCCTAATGATGGTGGCTGCGACGGCGGAGGTGTCCCTAAAGGGCTTCGCCTTGATGGTCGACCGCGTGGCGGGTCAAGGAGTATTGCAAATGCTTCATGACTCACGGTGCAACCACCTCGAGACAGCGACCTCGGCGACTCCGGTGGCCTTCGGGGGCCAGCACTTGGTGACGCCTCCACCAGGCGTCCGTGGAGACTAGCGCCGCCTTCAAGAGCCTTGGAAGGCCCAAGGCTGCGAAGCAGTCCTTGAACTCCAAAAGGCCATCCGCCTTCGTCGAGCCAGGGCATTGGCCTCACCAGCTCAGCCTTCGACGTCGACGCCTCTGCCTCCGAAGGTGTAGATCTCCTTAGGCTCCTTGTAATTCTTAGCTGTAGGCCTGTAAAAACTTATCAGTTTATTAATATAAATGCGGGGGTACTTTATACCTGCCTAGACTCAACGTTCGAATGTTGATCTCGAATTACTTGAGGACTCTGAGGAGCTTCGCCAGCTATGGGTGGTGCTCGAGGTAGCTAGGTCCGAAGCCCCCCCCCCGGTTCAAGCTTCCGATGGGTCCTAAGGGCGAAGCCATTTCCGAAGTAGCTCAGGAGCTGCTGGCTTACGTGAAGACGGAGCCCCTTTGGAGTTCTTCCTCCTTGCCAGACTTAAGCTATTTCGAAGTAGACTTAAGTAGCGAGGGGGCATAGCCTTCGAGTACGGCCTTGATAGACGGCGAAGCCTTAGACTTCTCTTCCTTCGACACGGCACCGCCTGCCTCGCAGACTTGGACAAACCTGCAAGGTGAAAGACGAGGTCTGCGGTCTTTGGGGCGTGGATGAACCGGATGTGGGAGAGCAGGCTCCAACGAGGGTTCGTCCAGCCGAGAGGGCCCTGGACAGAAGAAGAGCAATCGAGGGTCTGGTCCTCGAGCTCGCTTTTTCTTAGGCTTAGATACAGACTACCCATAATTTTTTTCGAAGTGTATTTGTAACATACTTCTCAATTATCATTCAATGAATGAGATTTGTTGTATTTGCATACTTCATCTGCATGCTTCGCACGATTTGATTGTTTCGAACGTTTTAGCTTGTCACGCTCGTACTGCGCATTACATTCGCACACTTCACATACATACTTCGGTCCCTCCATGTGCGTGGCAGCTAGGGACTTAGTCGTTGCTGGTGCAGGCAATTAGAATGCGAATGGGTGCGCCTTTTTGGTGGCTTCGGATGCTTATATCACGTCAAGTGAAGGCCTCTTTTGGGCTCGAATGCATTAATTTGGAGCGAAGCAAGGCTTCAGCGTAGCCAAATTAAGCGAAGCATGCTTCAACATGCTTGGATTTGGATATTGTGCGTGAGCGAGGCTCCAAAACGCACTTAGATTTTAGGCGAAGCATGACTTCGAAATGCCTAAATTTTAGATTAGATCATGTCACATGAAGCGAGTCCTCGGTGTGTGTTCAGATAGCAAAGCAAGGCTTCTTGAGCTTGATCCTGTAGTGAATGAAAAGGATATTTGGTGTGGATTCACCGAACCAGTGATGGGTTGAGCCACCTTCGACTCTGGGTCACCTACGACCCTGGGCCACCTTCCACCCTGGGATGCATCAAGCCGGAGCCTGGAATCCCGGACTTGCCGAGCCATCGCTCAGAAGTCTCAAAGCCCACTGCTACGGGCCCGGAGGCGTTGTGTAGCCTTCGGAGGGGTGCTCCGGATTTTGTGAAGCGAAGCAAGGCTTCAAATTTTAAATAAGACGAAGCAAGGCTTCGAGTTTTTGATAAGGTGAAGCAAGGCTTTGAATTTTTGAAAGGAAACAAGGCTTCGATTTCAAAACGTGAAGCATGGCTTCGATTTTAAAACACGAAGCAAGGCTTCGACTTTTAATAAGATTGAGCAAAGTTTTGCTTTAAAGTCGAAGCAAGGCTTCGATTTTAAGGCGAAGCAGGGCTTCAATTTTAAGGCGAAGCAAGACTTCGATTTTAAGGCAAAGCAGGCCTTCGATTTTAAGGCTAAGCAGGACTTCGATTTTTATTAAAGTAATTGCAAATTCATACACCGATGTGGTGCTTCGGACTATGTACATACCTCGTAAAGTGGGTGACGAACTTGCCTCGTAGCCCCTGGGGCTTTGAAGGCCTTTGGCACATGAAGCGGAGTCCCTTGCCAGAGGGTGAGCTCCGAACTGCACTAAAAGCCCCTTACCGGAGGGTGCGCGAAGCAAGAAAAATTCGAAGCTCCCCCCTCAAGCGCGCTTCGAAATGCAGACAGTGGCAGAGAACTCAGCTTTTAGGACTAAGGTCCCAACGGACGGCTCCAACTGTTGTAGCAATTGCGTTAGCTATAGCACAAGTTTTGTATGTGTATATGGTGTGTAAAATGAACCTCGAAGGGTTCTCTCAGAAGGAGAAAGGATTTATACTGGTTTGGACCACCCCAAAGGGATAATAGCCCTACGTCCAGTTTATGGTGGATTTGGCATAGTTTGCCTTGGTTGAATCTAAAGGGTCCGGAGGATCTCATGGCCCTCCCAGAAGTGTCCTATTACAAAGGCTTGGCCCTACTTTTATAGGCACGCAGGCCTTAGGAAAAGACATAAATGCCCTCTATAAATTATATGCTTTATAGGCGCAAGAAGGGAAAAAAGGCTAGTCTACTATACAAAGTGCTTTACAACTTTACAGATGTGTCAGATAAACGTCACTTCTGAATAGCTAAACGACATACTAGGGGCAGTGGGCCCCTGGTATGGCTTCTACACTGTAGCGGAGTACAGATATTCTTCTGGTTCAAAGTAGTGGCCGGAGCTCTTCGGGCGGAGGCTGCGATGAAGGGTTCGAAGGACACTCCAAAGCGGGCTTCAAAGCATACTCCAATCTGAACTCCGAACTGGGCTCTTGGAGGTTTAGCTTCAAATTGGCTGAAGAGGGTCAGAAGACCGGCTCTAGGGAGCTCCGAAAGGAGCTCGGAGGCTAACTCCAAAGAAAGCCCGAAGGCTCTCTCCGAAGAGAACTTCAAAGAGAGATTGAAGACTTGGCTTCTTGAAAATTCAGAGGGAGCCTGGAGGCCTCGCTCCGGAGGGGTCCTAAAGGAGTCCGGAGGCCTCGCGCCGGAGGGCCCCGAAAGGAGTCCGGAGGCTTGGACTATATGACTCGGAAATAACTTCGGCCGGTGAGAAACTGCTTCGACAGTGTCA
Source organism: Zizania palustris (assembly GCA_019279435.1). Classification (NCBI taxonomy): domain Eukaryota; kingdom Viridiplantae; phylum Streptophyta; class Magnoliopsida; order Poales; family Poaceae; genus Zizania; species Zizania palustris. Next base: position 79,263,058 of record JAAALK010000082.1, on the reverse strand, counting down.
GGCTCCGGGCTGAAGGCCTATGGAGGCTTACTTCATTTGGCCTCTGTTTAAGGGAAAACTTATTTCCCCAACAGTAGTGGTCGAGAGAGTGGCGCCTCCGCTAGCTATGTCGTAGTTATCTTGTAGCCAATCAAGAGGTATTGATGTCGGAGGAAGTAGTTATAGCGCGGAGCGTGTCTTGGGGGCTCCGACTTAAGATGAGCAAAGTAGAAGCCTCGCCCTTATCAGGACCTAGGATACGTACAATCAGGTATGGGCCCATCTCCAAGCTGATGAAGTTCCGGCACTCCTGGAGCTTGCAGACCCAGCGCTCTCCAATGGGGGGGGCAAAGAGAAAGAGAGCGAAAGACAGTGAATTGTAGGGTTCATTGCCTCAATACCTCCGAGGGCCTCCAAACTCCACAGGCCCTTTGGATCCACTCGACTGACCTCGACTTCTAAAGCCCCTAGCGTGGGGACTCTGCTTCCTCCGAGTCCTGGACCTGAAGGGGAACAAGCGGGGATGCTATTTACCGAAGTCGTGGGCCTGGAGCCCATGAGCTCGGAGCCCACAAGTTTGGAGGTCCAACAGAGCGAAGACATTGCGGATCTCTTTGAGCTCCTAAACTTCCTAGATCTCTCTCATATCATGGAGGAGGCCGAAGATATTTTATTAGCCTCATTATTTATACCTTCGCTTTTATCACTTAGTTTTTGACTTCTTTTTCTTTTTAGATGTCGATGGAGCTAGAGTGGTGGACCCTAGCACCGTTGAAGCAGAGGCGTCCTCTAGCAGCAGTGAAAGTAATATTAGAATATCCCATCAGGACTCTTTGAATGAAGAAGAAGATGAAGGGGTGTACGAAGATGAGGATGCAGTTCTTCAAGCCCCTTTGAAGAGGCCATGGAGGTCAACGACTAGAGTACGGTCCCAGGGGCCTTGACAAGCAGAGTGCCCTTATTGAGGCCTTTTATCTCGCAAGGAGCTCCGATAGGGGACATGGTGTTGTGGTACCTTCGTATTAGTGATGACCTCATGGGTAGGGTCATGGTAGCAGAGATGGGATGCTACCACCGCACGGACATTACTGTGACAGCCAAAATTACCTTTCTTCAGGTAGTCATAGCTTGCAAGTAGTTCGTCAACCTCTTGTTTCTTCTTGCTCTTAACTCTTTGCTTTTATCAGGCCTACGCCCTGGTTCGCGGAGCCTCCATCTCAATAGACCGTCAAGAAAGCTCTATCGTAGAGGACAATGGAAATTTTAGCCATCAGGCTTTGAAGGCCACTCAGCGCCAGGAATAGGACGAAGCAGCTGCGGAGGTGCTAAGGGCCAAAATGGCTAAGGCCCGTGAGGCTGCGGCCATAGCAATTTTGGAGGTGGAGGACCTTCGACAACCCCTAAAGGCATCGAATGAAGAGGTCGTGAAGTTAAGGGTAGAAGACTTGAAGTCTAGGTCGGAGGCCGATGAGTTTCACACTTAGAATGAAGCCTTTAAGGATGAAAGATTCAAAGTCATCTGGAGGGTCGATGAAGCCATCACCATTCTTACTAGTATTCTAGAACATCTGGGGACTCAGTGTTGAACCCTGAACTTCGGTGCCCAACATCCTGTCGGTCACTGTCTTTGATTTTTTCATACGGCCAACCGCATTATGAAGGATAGTTTGGTAGGCTTTGCGCAGATTGACAGTAAGTTTGTCTGATAGCGCACAAGGGTTCCCTATCTTCCATCAAGAGGGTACACACGATTTGTGGAGATGTCGACATTGACGATCCGGATTCCCATCAACACTGATCTGAAACCCACAATCGCTACACCATGGCTCCATTGGTTATCAACCACGCGTGAACACGATTGACCTCGCCAAGAAGTCTTATCCCTGCATGCGAATCAAGAACACAAGCAAGAACACGAAAACACAATCTGAAATTGCAGATAATAATTTGAAGGACTCGAGTTGGCGTCCACAAACCAAAGAATGGCGAAACTACGATAGCAAATTAATCTTAGAAAAAACTAAGCCGTAGCAATGGCGGATGTCGCCTATTTATAGGGTTTACAGGATGGAATGCATGGGCCTATCATGGGGATATGGGCCATGCCTTAAAAGTCTCTAACATTAACAGACTCAGAATAAAAAAGTGATCCTGACCCCCCGTAGATCTAGACTGTGACTCCTGACTTGACTCTTCGCTTCCGAGTAGTGGCTCCTTAGATGTTCTGGGCCAATATTGGGCAGTAATCGGCCGAGTGGAGTTAGCGGTCGATGACCGATGGTCGATGGTGGCAGTTGGCTGGCTGGTGGTCGGCTGATGGCTGAGGTCAATGTAGGCGATGGTTGATGGCTGATGGTTGGCTCATCGGGTGGTGAATTTGATTGTCCGATTGGTGTCGCTGGTCGGCCAATTGGTGGTCGGCGAAGTGCTTCTCCCGAGTCACTGATCATCCAACGGGTGGTCGGCTCAACAATGTCATGTGGTTGAAGTCATCTGATTGATTTTGTTGATCGGATGACTGGTCCCGAAATGATTCTCCCATGTTCCTTAGGATCAAAATATTTCCCATTAGTAGCATCCCTTCCTCATTCATATTAGTATAAATACCAAGGAACAAGCGCACCTCATAGTGTAGTTTCTAAGCACGTGAGCGAGTGATCGGCCCTAGAATGATGTAGTGAGGCATATCTTCAACATTGTTGGAGATGTCCTCATCATCCTCCCCCTCTTGAATTGGAGTCGTCCTCGACTCAAGCTCATCTTCATGTCCCAAGTAAGGCTTAAAATCTGAAACGTTAAAGGTGGGACTAACCTCAAAATCTACAGGCAACTCAAGCTTGTATGCATTGTCCTTATTTTTCTTAATTATCTTAAAAGTACCATCAGCTCAAGGCATTAATTTAGACTTTCTCAAATCTGGAAATCTTTCTTTGCGCAAGTGTAACCAAACAAGATCACTAGTTTCAAAGCATAAATATCTCCTGCCCTTACTACCCGCATGTTTAAACTTTTCAGTCATCTTCTCAATGTTTTCTTTAGTTGTGGCATGTAATTTTTGAATAAATTCAGCACGAGCCACAACATCTAAGTGTACTTGTTCAGAAGTAGGTAGTGACAAAATATCAATGGGTGCACGTGGATTAAAACCATAGACAACCTAAAAAGGGCTCACCTTGGTGGTAGAATGTATCGATCGATTGTAGGCAAACTCGACATGGGGTAAACATTCTTCCCACACCTTTAAATTATTCTTCAAAACAGTCTGTAACATGGTCGATAGTGTACAATTAATTACCTCAATTTGTCCATCTGATTGAGGGTGGCATGTGGTGGAGAATAGAAGTTTGGTTCCCAACTTGTTCCATAGACTTCTCCAAAAGTGGCCAAAGAACTTCACAGCTCGGTCGGAGACAATAGTATTTGGCACTCCATGTAGGCGAATAATTTCCCTGAAAAACAAATTAGCAATGTTTGTAGCATCATCGCTCTTATGACAAGGAAAAAAAATGTGCCATTTTTGAGAAATGATCGACCACCAAAAATATACTATCCTTCCCCCTCTTTGTCCTAGGTAAACCAAGCACAAAATCCATTGATATATCCTCCCAAGGAGTACTAGGAATAGGAAGGGGCATATAAAGTCTGAAGGGGTTTAGGCGTGACTTAGCTTTGTTACATGTAGTGCAGCGCCCAACGTAGCGCTCGACATCTCGCCGCATCCTTGGCAACAAGAAGTGTGTGGTTAGTACATCCTCAGTTTTCTTTGCGCTAAAATGTCCCATCAATCCTCCTCCACGAGCTTCCTGTAAGAATAAAAGGTGAATGAAGATAGCTGGAATGCATAGCTTGTTAGCTCGGTATAACAATCCCTCATTCAGCACATACTTATTCCCGGCTCGACCTTCCATGCAATGTTCAAAAGCATCCTTGAAATCCAAATCATCAGCATATAAATCTTTCAGTGTCTCTAGGATGAATATTTTATAATCAAGTTGAGTTAGCATAGTGAAACACCTAAAAAGGGCATCAGCGATGACATTATCTTTCCCCTTTTATGTTTAATGACATATGGAAATGACTCTATGAACTCAACCCACTTTGCGTGTCGCTTATTCAGCTTTGCTTGGCTTTTGATATGTTTCATAGATTCAAGGTCAGAATGAATGACAAACTCCTTAGGACAAAGATAATGTTGCCAAGTTTCTAGCACTCGGACTAAGGCATACAACTCTTTATCATAGGTAAAATAATTCAGATTAGGTCCATGCAATTTCTCACTAAAGTAAGCAATGGGTTTACCTTCTTGTAGTAGCACTCCTCCTATTCCAATTCTAGTAGCATCACATTCCAGCTCAAAAGTATTACCAAAGTTAGGAAGTTGGAGTAGAGGGGCATGCGTAAGCTTTTCTTTAAGCAGGTTAAAAGATAGATCTTGTGTTGTACCCCATATGAATGAAGCGCCCTTCTTCGTCAGCTCATTGAGTGGGGAAGCAATCATGTTGAAGTATTTCACAAACCGCCTAGAAAATCTAGCAAGTCCATGAAAACTCCTCACTTGCGTGATAGTTTGAGGAGTTGGCCAACTCTTGTTGGCTTCAATTTTTGCTTCATCCACCTCAATGCCCTGGGGAGTCACAACATAGCCAAGAAAAGAAACACGATTCATGCAAAAGTTGCACTTCTCAAGGTTGCTGAACAAGCGGGCGTCCCTCAAGATGTTAAAAACAGCACGCAAATGAGTTAGGTGTTCATCATTGGACTTTCTATATATCAAAATATCATCAAAGTAAACCACCACAAACTTTCCAATAAACACTCTCAAGACTTTATTCATCAAACGCATGAAGTTGCTAGGTTAGTTAATCCAAAAGGCATGACTAGCCACTCATATAAACCAAACTTAGTTTTGAAAGTTGTTTTCCATTCATCTCCTAATTTCATTCGGATTTGATGGTATCCACTACACAAGTCAATCTTTGTGAAAATGGTAGACCCACTCAAAACATTAAGCAAGTCATCTAGTCTAGGAATAGGGTGTCGATACCTGATTATAATGTTATTGATGGCTATACAATCGACACATATTCGCCAAGTACCATACTTCTTAGGAACCAAAAAAATAGGGACACCACAGGGAATAAGGCTCTCACGCAAGTACCCACGGTCCAAAAGCTCTTTGACTTGCCGCTGAATTTCTTTGGTCTCCTCCAGATTTGTTCTGTAAGTAGCTCGGTTTGGCAATGTTCGATACCTTGAATAGGTGGTAGTCCCAGGGGCATCTCAGCTGGGAAAACCTCCTTGTACTCCTGCAAAAGGTTAGCAATGGCAGTAGGGAAATAAGTAGGATTATCTTCAATTGAAAACAATAGTTCTTTGCATATTAGAGCATAGCAAAGAGAATCAATCTCATCATGACCAACAATATCATATTTAGTTGTAAGCATAACTCCCCACTTCAATTTAATTCCATCAAATTTAGAATTGTTTCCTTTCTTCTCTTTCTTAGGTGGAAAAATGGTGTGAGCTACTTGATGATTTTCAGATTGTGGCACACTTTACCTCTTGCTATTCTCAACACCCTCTTTCTCACATTTTGCAATCTCAGCAGGGGTCATAGGAAGTAAAGTGATTTTCTTCCCCTTGTGCACGAGTGAATATTTATTGCTCCTACCATGGTGGGTAGCATTTGTATCAAATTCCCATGGATGTCCTAATAAAAGTGAACAAACTTGCATGGGTACTATATCACAATCGACAAAGTCATGGTATGTGCTAATGAAAAATTGTACTCGGGCCGATTGTGTTACCTTGACCATACCGCTATTGTTGAACCACTAGATATGGTAGGAATGAGGATGTGGAGGCGTGGTCAACCCAAGCTTGTCAACCATATCTGAGCTCACTAAGTTATTACAGCTCCGTCCATCAATGATGACATAGGCACGCCGATCCTTAACAATGTGGTACATTTTAAATAAATTGTGTCGCTAGAGTATATCGACTTGTTCAACTTGAGTGTTCAATACACACTGTACAATCATGTTCTAGTATGTCTCTATGGCGGTGGTATATAGAATCTCCTCTCCATCGCTATCGGCCTCCTCAATACCTACATTGTTAGTCCCCAAAGAAATCTCTTCCTCAATTTTGCTAGCCCTAACATACCCACCTTCTTTGGTTGTGATGAATGTCCGTCAATGGCTCGGGCAGTCTTTCATAACACGGCCTTTCCCTTTGTAGTTGTGGCAGATAACTCCACTGGATCGGCCCGTGGAGGCAACCGATGAAGAACTGGTTGCAGGCACTGGAGGGGCCAATGATCGGTCCTTCGTCTCTTGTATCGACGTCATTGTCAGTGTTGTTGAATGTGCCCTAGACTCGAAGGGGGCAACAGTCCATGCAGAAGGGGTTGTTTTGCCAGCTGTCGATGCTGATCTCAAGTCAATGAAGTTCCCTTTAGACCTTGCTTGTCGTCCCTGCAATTCTATTTCTATCTTCATTTCAAGGTGAAACAATCGATTGAGAGAATTATATTCTTTTATAGTCAACCATGTCCAACATTTCTCTCAACTACCTCACAACATAACATTCCTACATGCAACTCTTGGTAGTACTCCTCTACTGATTTGTTTCCCTAGTTCAAACGTTGTAATTTTTGAAGTAAGTCACGCTTAAAGGTAGATGGGACAAACCTACCACGCATAACTCTCTTTAGCCCATCCCATGTGTTTGGTGCTAAACCCGCGTTGGTTAGTTCATCTCCCAATTCAGGTAAACCTCAGCGTCATAAGATCTAGAGAAATATGGTATGTTGAACTTAAACTTGGCAAAAGAGTTATCAACATGAGGGTTTGGATCATTGTTACCTTCCATACCTTGTCGATGTGGTTGTCATGGAAGAGGGGGTTCTCGGGCAAGGGGCGGAACATAATCATCTTGATTAATGCCTTCGGCATCGATCTCTTCGTCTCCGTTGTTCGGTGGTTGTAGATGTTTTTCTAAGTTCTCCATCCTTATGAAGATGGTGGAAATGCTCCTTTCTATCCTCTCCAGTCATTGCTCATTGTCCTAGTTGCTCTTGAGGATGTTCGCATTGAGTTCTCGTAGCAATTGTCAAAGCTTGTTCTTAGACACACGGTCGTTCCCATCGACTTGGTGTGGTGATCCTGACATAGTTAGTGAGAACAAACAAAACACCAAGAAGCTCACAAGTGCATTAGTTCCCTATGAACTACTAGGATGTGGAGTCGCTCACACTCAATCGTTTAACCAAGCTCTTGCAAAGTTCTTACCAATCATAGCAGGTGGTAAAACCGGTTCGCTTGTGGATGATACCATTGAAGTCGTGGGTGTAGCGACTATTGGCTGGGACTGTGCTAATCAATAGAAAGGTGGAGCTCAGGATGCTATATACTTGGTAGCAAGGATTAGCACAGATCGACAACAGTTAGTAAAGATTGATAATAATCCACAGTACTTTCCTAGGATGCTGGTCTAAGTATGCTCCTAGAAACTAGCCTAAGCACAGAAGCCGACTCCAACCCGAACACTTTCTTTCCTCATCGATTTCTTCTCCTCTCTTTTTTCACTTTTTTTGAACCTCCTATTTCTCCTTCTTTTCTTTTCTTTTTTGAGCCTCCTTTTTCTCTTTTTTTTGATTTCATAGGGCTCTATTCAACATATCTTACTCAAGGAGCCGATCGAAAGGAAGAAAACAGGGTACCAACTAGACAAAACCCTCTATAACTCTATTTTTCGACTGAATTTTGGAAACTTAAGATTATCGAAAGTGGCTTTTCTGCTCACGCTTGGATGTGTCTTTTCGTTGTGGTCGTTTTGATGGATGGTAAAGATCAAACAGAGTTCGTATGCAAAAGTTATGGCCGTTTTACCGGAGCAATGTCGGACTGTCTCCGAATAGGATTTGGGATTGGATTCGGAGATCCTCGGGCGGCTGAGAAAGATTAGGGCTATGATTTGAGACCAATAACACAACTCTAAACCAGCAACCCAGTGTTGACTATGGATCAAAACTCAGCAATACGACATTGTGATGAAATTGCAAATGCTCAAAACGTTGGGACGATGAGGGTGATTTGCCCTAGATGTATACGGTTTTTTGTGGCTTTTTTGGCATTTTGGGACAAAGGTGAAGAACAAATCTAAGGGATACAAATATACCTGATGGGCAATCTGAGCTGTGATATAACTTAATAGCGCACAGGGTTGCCCGATCTTTCGTCGGGAGGGTACACACGATTTGTGGAGATCTCGATGTTGACGATCTGGCTTCCGATCAACACTGATCTGAAACCCGCAATCGCTACACCACGGCTCAGTTGGTTATCAACCATGCGTGAACACGATTGACCTCGCCAAGAAGGCTTATCCCTGCATGCGAATCTAGAACATAAGCAAGAACACGGAAACACAATATGAAATTACAGATAATAATTTGAAGGAATCGAGTTGGGGTTCCACAAACCGAAGAACGACAAAATTGCGACAGCGGATTAATCTTAGAAAAACCCAAGCCCTAGCAATGGTGGTTGCCACCTATTTAGAGAGTTTACAGGACGTGGGATGCATGGGCCTATACTGGGGATATGGGCCATGCCCTAAAAGTCTCAAACATTAACAAACTAAAAAACAAAAAGTGATCCTGACCCCATGTAGATCTGGACTACGACTCCCGACTGAACTCAGCGCCACCCGAGTGGTGGCTCCTTAGATGTGCTGGGCCAATAGTGGGCAGTAATCGACCGAGTGGATTCATTGGTCGATGACCGATGGTCAATGGTGGCAGTCGGTTGGCTAGTGGTCGGCTGATGGCTGAGGTCGATGTAGGCGATGGTTGATGGCCGATGGCTGGCCTACCGGGTGGTGAAGTTGATCGGCCGATTGGTGTCGCTGGTCGACCGATTGGTGGTCGGCGAAGTGCTTCTCCCGAGTTACTGATTGGCCAACGGGTGGTCGGCTCACCAATGTCATGTGGTTGAAGTCATCCGATTGGTTTTGTTGATCGGCTGACTGGTCCCAAAGTGCTTCTCCCATGTTCCTACGGATCAAAATATTTTCCATTAGTCGCATCCCATCCTCATTCATATTAGTATGAATACCAAGGAACGAACACACCTCATAGTGTAGTTTTCGAGCATGTGAGTGAGGGATCGACCCTGGAATGATGTAGTGAGGCATGTCTTCAATATTGTGGGAGATGTCCTCATCATCGTCATCCAGGGAGCAATTCAAATGCTCTGTGAGGCGTTGTGCTAGCACCTTGAAGCAGTGACCTCCATCAAGGCTGTGGTCTTTGGTGGGCCCCACCTAACCTCGCTGGCTCTACAGGTGATTGAGGCCTAGCGCCCTCTTCACAAGACTTGGAAGTTCTAGGCGCACGAAGCTGCCCTCGAGATCTAGCAAGCTGGCCGACAACGGCGCATGAGGCAGTGCACGCCTCCATCGGGGTCAAACCCTCCTCCTCCGAAGGTGTATATCTTTAGACATCGCTGTAATATCTCAGAAGCGGCATTGTACAGTGAATTTACATCATTTTTAATGAAATACGGGGGTATATTGGACTTTCTCAGACTCAAGCTTCGAATAGTGATATTGATGTCGAAGTACTTGAAGATATGGAGGCACTTTGTCATTAGTGGTAGTGTTCAAAGTAGCTAAGTATGAAGGCCGCTGTCTGTTCAAAATATCGTGTGGTCCTAAGGGCAAAGTCATACCCGAAGTGGGTCAAGAGCTATTAGCCTCCATAAAATCCAAGCTGTGAATTCAAGTAGGGTTGCACTGTGGTTTTTATCTCGGTGATGAGTGATTGACAAGTTTGCTCGATCTGGAGTGATGAGTGTGTGGTGGTTTGACTGTATCGATGTGATCAATGTGTGATTGGAGATTGTGCGCCGAGGGGATCGGTCTGTGCTTGTCTCATGTGTGCAGGGTGGAGATGCTAGCCAACTGTCAATGGTAGGTGATCAAGGGTCAAGCAGGGAGCTTGATGCCAGAGGATCAACGAGTCTGGGTGAAGTTGGGGATAATCTCAAGAGTACACGTGGAGATAGAGCAAGACATGGATGGACGGATGATCACGATAGCGTGTTGACCAAGTCAGCAAAAGGGAGGCCAGTGCAAGCGATCAGGTGGCTCGAGGGGATCGAGAGCGGGAGAGATTTGCTGGCGGTCAAGTTCGCGGGTTGGTGTCACATGTCGGCGATCAGGGAGGCTTTGTCGGTTTCAGTTGAAAACCATCGTATCAGAAAGTGTTTTTAAATTCCAATAAATAGGAGTTTATTTTTCTATTTAGTAGTCTAGATTAAGTGTAATCTTTTAGTATTTTTTGGAATTTTTAATTCTGAAAAAATATTAAAAGAATAGGGTCAATAATGTAATAAATTAGGAGTGTACTTTTGTATGTTTTCAGCATTAATAATTCTGAAAATACCTAAGGGTATTTAGGTAAATACATGGTCATTAAACCCTAATGGAATTTTGGGGAATATCTTGATGGGCTTGCCTATATAAAGGACCCTATGCGTAGGGGATTAAAAAAACCTGGTGCTGAACTTTTGGGGGCTAACAAACCAGAAATTGTATTCATCCTTTTTGTAATTTTTGTTGTCTCTGTTTTTGAATTGCTGATGCACTGTTCATCATAATACCTATTGTTATTTGTGTCAGATTCAGCATAGTTCAGTGCTATACATGTTTCTGTCGGCTGCATAGTTCTGCTTTCAGAAGAAGCAAGCACTGCCAAAAACCGTGAGCTGCCAGGTGCGTCGTAGTTTTTGGTTTGCACTGTTTACCTTGCACTGTTCATGATTATTTTATGAGAAGCATCGGTGTTTTGATTTTCTTGGTTTTTGTTGCTGGTGATTTTACTGATTGGATTTGTAATGCCACCAGTTAATTTACTTGAGCATCGCCAATCTGATTTCTGCATTTAGATCGACAACGCCGGATTTGCTTCTTGATTGGTTTTCTTCTCTGATCCATCCGTTGTTTTGATTCTCACCAATCTGCCATCATCTAAAATTATGACTACTTCTGGTGTTAACACCAGTTGATCTGACTGCACAACTGTAAGTAGTTTCAGCTGGTTTTTGGTACTACTATTGGTTATTTGCTTTTTCTATTCATATATTACTTTGAAGTTTGCTATTCATAATCTGATTCTACAAAGTACGTCGCACTGTTCATCTTCAGTGACAAGTTGCAGCGTTGTTTCTTTTGCTAGAAACTCCACAGTGCAATGTTTCTGTGTCACCGTCCCAGGAGATGAACAGCGCCGCCAAGAGCTAATATTTTCAAGATGAGCTACAGCGGTGCCGCAGGTACTAATTCAGTGTTGTTTTCTGTATGAGAAGCATTTGACTGATGTTGTTCTCTCTGGATCCTTCTGTTTCCATCAAAGATATTTTGTTGCTGCTATGAGAGATCTCCTTATTCATTGTTGAGATTATTTTCTTTACCTAGTGATTGCGAAGTTGGTGTTTCTTGATTCTGCAGTCTTATTCTTTCAGTAGTGAACAAGTCTCACTTGGATTATTAATTTTGTTTAACAGTATTCACAAATCACATTCTCCGACTGTTTCAGTTTTGCCACTAGTTTTTGATGCAAGTTTAATAGTTTCAGTGCAAGTTCCTGGTTGGTTCTCTATGCCTGACCAATGGTATTCAATTGCAGGCATCTTTGAGTGAATATATTCAGAGCTTTACTACAGGAAGTCAGATACAATTGTGTCTACATTTATACATTACAAGTTTTTGCTTTAGTTCTGTGATGACTTGCTCTCATTTGAGCCATGGATCTGCTGAACATCTTTTAAAATCAATCAAGCTAGTGTGTTTATATTGAGGATGTATTGAATTAACTATGGTCTTGTTGGTTTCACATCTCATATTGCTTGATTGTTCTTTTCTGGATCTACAGTCATTCTGTATGTCTTAAAAGTGTTGATCAATTAGTGCTAAAGTGATTGAGTGCTACAAACTTTGTTTTTGATCTGCTCTCTACTAAGTCTGAACACTATCGATAATTCAGTTACCAATTTCCTTCTGTCGGAGATTGAGTTACTGATCTATATAATCAATCGTCAAACCATTTACCGACTATAGTATATAAGCAACTGATACTCTGATCTAGAAGGAAAGTTCAAATTGAGTTGATTCTTGTTGTAGATTTGTACTGTGATCATCTATTTTCATTCTGTAATTTTTAGAGGTGTGTTGGGTGTTTTGAAAAAGCCATCATATTTGCGAGAATTTATCGAGGCATCTATTCACCCCCTCTAGTTGCCTATTCCGATCCAACAATTGGAATCGGAGCCGGTTATATAACCAGTTGACCTTAACCGGTTTGTGATCCTTTTGGTGACATGGACAAGAATACTAAGATTTTGATATTTGATGGTCGTGATTTTGCCTATTGGAAGGTGTGCATGGAGGCTTACCTACTAAGCCAAGGTAGTGTAATTTGGGTCATTGTTGATTCCTGATATGTGATCCTTGAAATTCGCACCATCCAAGCTGAAAAGTAATCGTACGATTATAACAGCAAGGCAAGAAATATACTGTTCATGAGTCTAAGTCGACATAAGTTTGATAGGGTCCAGCAGCTTTGAACTGCTCATGAAATTTGGACGACTCTAAAAACTTTTCATGAGGGCACTACCCAGATTAGAGCTAGGCGCCAAAGCACATATAATCAAGAATATCAAATGTTTGTGCAAGACCCTGGTGAATCGGTAGATGCTATGTTTGCTTGTTTTGATGGAATTGTGAGCAACTTGCGCTCCATTGGGATTTTAGCTTACTGTGATCATGATAGAGCAATCAAACTTCTCTATGCTCTCGATCGTAGCATATGGGAGGTGAAGATCTCTAGTATTGAAAAATCGGCAAGTTACGACATGTTGACATGCGACGAGCTCTTTAGTAAGCTCAAGTCCACCGAGATTGCCAAGACATCTCGTCCAGGAATTGGAAATGCTTTATTGCCATCTGTTGCTTTAGTTTCCGGTCTTGGTAGTGGTACCTCATCTGGAGGTAATTTTTCTGGTGGTTCTGGAGTGTGTGCTTATTCTGGTGGTTTTGACTTGTCCTCTCTGGTCTCTGTCACAAAAGAACAGGTGGACACTCTAGATGATGAGGAGCTGACTCTCATTGTTAAGAAGTTCACCCACTTCTACAATGATAGACAAGATTAGAGGAAAGGAGGGTCTCGGGGATGTTTTGAGTGTGGAGATCCTTCTCACATTAAAACTAATTGCCCTAAATTAAAAATGAAAAATGAAAATGAGCACAAGCACTAGAAGTGGAACAAGAAACCCTTCTTTAAGGGGAAGCGTGACAAAGTGGCTAAGAAGGTAGCCAGAGCTTTTGTGGCCTCCCTCAGCAACGTCGACACTTCATCAAGTGAGGAGCCAAGCTCGGAGGAGGAGGAGCCTCCGAAGAAAGAGGAGAAGAAGGAGAACAAGAAAATGGACTTCACCGACCTTTGCTTCATGGCCGACAACATCCATAGCAGCGACAAGCTCGATATCTCTGAGGTATATCTATCCCATGACCAGCTTCTTATTAAAAATGATGAATTACCTGATGCTGTCTGTTCTTAGGATAGATTACAAACTTGTTGTTAAAGAACGAAAAGAACTAAAATTCAGACTTGAATCTATTTCCACTGAACTTGCAATTTTAAAATCTAAGTCTGACGATGCTAAATGTGAGTCATGTCTTGTTGTTATGAGTGAACTTTCTCAGCTGCGTTCTACACATGCTCAAATTGTTGAAAAATTTGAAATTGCTCAAAAGCAGTTTTTGGAGGTGGAGTCTAGTCCTGTTATCTTCAATGAATGCATGAACTGTCATTTACTTGTTGAAAGCATTAATTTGAGAGATAGGCATGCTGATGAACTTAAGGCTAGATTGGAGAGTGCTGAGTGTTCTAAGGATGTGCAGCCGCCGTGTTCCACCTGCATCACCCTTAAGGACCAACTCAACTTTTCTAGAGAGCAAGTCGAAAAACTAAAATGTGAAAATGATTATCTTCTCTCCATGGTGGAAAAATGTACTGAAGGAAAGGGTAGGATGAATTTGATTTTGGCTAAAACAAAAATGTGTGCTGACAGGGCAGGGTTAGCTCTTTGGTTGGGATATGAGAGAACCACTCCAAACATTTCAAGCGAAATTGTGTTCACTCCACCCACTACCCTTGAGAAAGAATGAGCCCAGTTATACACCACACAAAAAAGTCAAGAATCCTACTTAACCTACTAAGAAAGCCCTATCTCCATCAAAAGAAACTCCTGGGCAAAAACTTAAGAAGATTGTGAGATTTGCGCCTAAAACCTATGCTCACACACCCAAGAGTGTATCATTGCTCCTATTGTCTATCTGGTGGGTCATTTGGTTGGGTTTTGTTTTCGTCGTATCAAGGATGAACGACGTTCTTATGCGATGAGCTTTCAGGACATGCATTACCCATCTTTAGGTATGCATGAGTCTGTTTTTCACTCTTATTCTGATTTTGAGGCTCCTCATAGTCCCATGAGAGATTTTGCCCGTCGTGGTGTACACCATGCTTCATATGGTGCTAGACCGCGTGTAAGAGGTTTTGATTCTCGGCAGATTAGGAGACCTCGTCGTTTTTCAGGTTCCCGTTTTGTAGGTAGACCGCACACTTTTTATCTTGATTCATATCATGTGCATAAAAAGTCTACTACTTTGCCTGGTTCTCGAGTTTTATAATGCTAGATTCCTAAATAGTTTTTCACTCACCCTAACACTGAGCACTCAAGATTTACTAGCATATTTTGAAGGGGAGTTGTATATCATTGCATATGATTCTGTCATATGATTAATTGCTTTTACAAGTATGTTGGGGGAAAATATTCCATCCTCAGGGTTATTGCCGTAACAGCACAAAGGCAGATAATGGATTCGAAGGTTTCCAGACGTCCATCTTCGAAGATGTCCTAAGTCAAGCTCGAAGTACGAAGATAGGCATTGGTTCGGAGTATATCTTCGAACTAAGGCTCTTTGAGATCTTTTTTGCCAGCTAAGATGGAAGACTTATCTTTTTTCTTATTAGATTAGTCTTTTACCATTTTAGCCCTATCAAGGGTACCGAATAGTTTCCACTATATCGGTTGTAATAGAGGGGTAAATAGGTCTTTTCATTAATATTTGGGCCTATAAATACCCCCCATTTCACCCTGTAATAGGGACCGAATACAAGTTATTCAATACACACAGTCGAACTATTCTAAGTTGTTATCCTTTCGGAGGCTTAGAACAGTTCACTTCGCAAACACTTCATTTGTTAGTTTTTATTCTACAGAAACCTGTTAGCGTAATCTTTTACGCCAACAGTTGGCGCCGACCGTGGGGAACCTAGTCCAAAAAACTTCGTTCTCTACCAACTTACATCATGCCTCCTAAGCGGAGCGCACCTCGTAACCCTGTTCGGAGGTCCTCTCGGATCTCCGGAGAGGCACCATCCGACACGGTTGAGGTCGGAGGGCCTTCGACATTCCCTCCACCTCAAACTCCGGAAGGAGTTTCCATCCCTCGAACATACGGAGTTCCTCCGCCAACTCCTTCTATACTTCGACCACCCGGAGTCCCTCTTCCACCTTCAATCCCACTTTGAACTGATCCCCTTGGTTCTCAAGACCCGGAAGACCCTTCCGGAGGAGATGAAGACAATCTTGGAGATATGGCCACTCAAATGGCCAGCCTCCAAGCTGAAGTAGCAAGATGGCGGCAAGAAGCCACGAACAGACTTCGTTTTCAAGCCGTCCCAACTGTTCCAGAAGTGCCCGAAGATGACGAACCCGTTTATCCCGAAGCCCCGGAGAATGCCTCCTTCGATACTGAATCTCCGCTGCATCCTGAGCTGTAGAAAGTTCGCTTTGATCCGAAGTTTAAGACTTCAAAGCTCTGTAAGTATGCTGGAGATGAAGATCCCGGAGAGTTTGTTCGTTCTTATGCCCTAGCAATTGAAGCTAGCGGAGGAGTTCGAGACACCATGGCAAAGTGCTTCCCCTTAGCTCTTCAAGGAGTGGCATTAAGGTGGTTCTGGTCTTTGAAGCCAGGATCAATTAATTCATGGGGGCAGCTGAAGAAGAAGTTTGTAAGCAATTTTCAAGGCACCTTCGTGCCTCCAATGTCAACGGGAAGCCTTTTCCAGGTGAAGCAGCTCCCTGGAGAGACATTGAGGCAATATTTCAAGCGCTTCGCTCATACGAAGTCGCAGATCCGAGGGTTGTCTACATCTTCAGTAGTTGATGCAGCTCGGGAAGGTGTCACTCATCAAGGCCTCTTGGATAAGCTTCATCGGAAAAGCATATCCTCGGTTTCTCAGCTGATGTCATACTTCGAGGAGTATGCTAGGTCGGAAGAGGGATGACTTTGAAGAACTGCAGCTACTCCATCCATATTGAAGGAAGTAAAAGTAGAAGCAAAAACTTCGGCGCAGCCGCAAGAACCAGTCTTCGAAGTTCAACATGATCGGAGAAGGGGGCAAAAGCACCCTCGTTCTAAAGTCTTGAACACTGCGCCCCCGCAAAAGTTCACACAGAGAGCTCCACAGCCTTCGGGGAACAAGGTCAGCGGCTGGAGGCCGCCAGGGAAAACGGCTGGAAAAGGCCAGACCCTTTTCTGCTGCATTCATGGTGAAAATCGAAGCCATGCAACTGATACTTGCAAGGCTATACTCACTCTAAGAGGAGAATATCTAGAAAGAACTTCGGGTCGAGGTACTACCGACCGAGTTCCAGCTGCAGCGCGCCCGGAGCCGGTCCAGGCTGTGGCGCGGATAGAAAACTTTGATGCCGCAAGACACCCTCCAGTGGCCAATGTTATGCCACCTCTGAAGCAAGAGGAAGGGCAAGACCGAGGGAAAAGAGTAGTCCTCCCCATCTCCGGAGGAGGTACCCTCGGAAGCATGTCAAAAAGACAGCGAAGAGACTACGTCAGAGAAGTGGGCCATATTGGGACTTCGTCATCTGCAGCTGCTATGCCGGAGTGGTCTCATGTACCGATATCCTTTTCCGCGGAGGATGCAGCTGGCATTAAATTCCCGCATGCAGACCCACTTGTTATTACTGCTGATATTGCGGGCACTGAAGTTCAAAGAGTATTGATTGACGGAGGCAGTTCAGCAGACATCATTTTTGTTCAAGCCTTCGATCAATTGTGCATCTCCAGAAAGCATCTCCTTCCAGCGGCTCGTCCTTTGCAAGGCTTCGCAGGACCTCCGCTTGATGCACTCGGCCAAATAGGCCTAGAAGTTACCTTCGGAGAAGGTTTGTTGGCCCGAACTGAGGTAGTAATCTTCGATGTTGTAGATGCCCCGTATGCTTACAACGTCATCTTCGGAAGAGGCATGCTAAACCAGTTCGGAGCTGTGGTGCATCACAATTATTTGTGCATGAAGATGCCCACACAAGTAGGAGTCCTTACTGTCTTCAGAGATCAAGCTATCGCCCGGAGAGCGGAATATGGTCATGGCCCCCCTCTTGATCCAAGACAAGTAAACAATGTGCAAGATAATCAAGAAAATTTTTCAGCCCCTTCCGAAGTTTCAACGAAATCCTTCCCAAGACCAAGTCCTGAAGGAGAGATTGCAATGAAGGTTATTGTTAAAGATGGTAAAGAATATACATTTCAATTTGGTAAAGATTTACCTCCAGAAGTTGCAACCTCCTTGGAAAAGGTGGTGGAAGAGAATTTAGATGTCTTCGCTTGGTCTGACGAAGATATCACCGGAGTCGATCGGGATATCATTGAACATAGTTTGCTTGTAAACCCGAAGACCCGGCCTGTTCGGCAAGGACTCCGAAAAATGTCTGCAGAAAGAGCTTTTCTAGCAAAAGACGAAGTTGAAAAATTGTTGAAGGCTGGAATTATTAGAGAAGTGGCTCACACAGAATGGTTAGCTAACCCAGTTTTCGTCAAAAAGAAATCTTCCGGAAAGTGGCGCATGTGCATTGATTTCACATCCTTGAATAAAGCATGCCCTCGTGACCCCTACCCCATGCCCCGAATTGATCAGTTGGTCAACTCCACCGCAGGTTCGGAGTTATTAAGCTTCCTTGACGCGTATTCTGGTTATCATCAAATATGGTTGAAGCGCGAAGATGAGATCAAGACAAGCTTCGTAACTCCTTCGGGAGTCTTTTGTTATGTAAGAATGCCTTTTGGCTTAAGAAATGCCGGGGCTACTTTTTCGAGGTTAGTTGCTAAGGCTCTAGGTCATCAATTAGGTCGCAATGTGGAGGCCTATATGGATGATATTGTAATAAAGAGTGCTTTAAAGCACCAACATAGCCTAGACTTAGCAGAAACATTCAATAGCCTTCGGGCATGTGGGATCCGTCTTAACCCCGAAAAATGTATCTTCGGAGCTAAGGCTGGGATGTTATGAGGGTATTTAGTTTCAAGCAGGGGGATTGAAGCTAGCCCTACTCAAATAACTGCGCTACAAAAGATGGCTCCTCCGAAAAATTTAAAGCAAGTGCAAAAGCTGACTGGGCGTCTAGTAGCACTTAGCAGGTTTTTATCAAGGTCTGCGGAGAGAAGCTTGCCTATATTTAAAGCATTGAAAGGGTCCGAAGATTTTGCATGGACACCGGAGTGTCAAAAAAGCTTCGAAGATATTAAAGAGTATCTCAGTAATCTTGCTACACTCACGGTGCCTATTGCGGACGAAACCCTACTCCTTTACCTTGCAGCTACAGGTTCAGCTGTCAGTGCAGTCCTTGTTAGAGAAGTGGATTTCAATGGGAAGTTGGTACAAAATCCTGTTTATTTTGTATCCGAAGCATTATCAGGAGCGAAGACAAGATACTCCGAACTCGAGAAGTTCGTTTATGCTCTGATAATGGCTTCGAGGAAATTAAGACATTATTTTTTGGCTCACAATGTAATTGTACCAACTTCGTATCTTTTGGTAGATATGCTTCGATGTAAGGATTCTACTGGAAGGATTGGGAAGTGGGCAGTTGAGCTAGCACCCTTCGGCATAACTTTTCTGGCAAGGACAGCAATCAAATCGCAAGTCTTAGAAGATTTTGTAGCAGAATGGACTCCACCTGCAACTTTGGTTCCGGAGAAGTCAAGTGACGGAGTTTGGACTGTTTATTCGGATGGGGCTTTCCAAGCATCCGGAGTAGGCATTGGAGCAGTATTAATTTCGCCTTCAGGGCAAAGAGCAATGTACTTCGCAAGACTCAACTTTAAGTCTACCAATAATATAGCGGAGTATGAAGGGATTTTACTGGGACTCCGAAAAGCACGTGCTCTAGGAGCTACAAGAATTGTTATAAAGACAGATTCTCAGATAGTAGCAGGGCACGTAGATAAAAGTTTTCAGGTTCGGCATCCACAGCTTGTAAAGTACTTAGAAGAAATCCGTAAGATCGAAGCACACTTCAAGGGTATTTCCATTCGGAGTATACCAAGAGCAGAAAATGTGCAAGCGGACATCTTAGAAAAAGCTGCAGCCGGAGCTGTGGATGTACCAGAAGAAGCTTTCTATGAGGAGCCCAGTACACCTTCGGTGCCACAAATTCCCTCTGCAGAGATTCTTTGCATTCCTAGTGCAGATTGGAAAAATTCAATCATGGAACTTTTACAGGGAGGAACAAATTTGCCCGAAGAGCCACAGCTTTCAAGATTGAAGCTTAGAGCTAGAAATTATCAAATAATCAACGGTATTTTATATAAGGCCGGAGTATGTTCCCCTCTACTCCGATGTATATCTCAAGCCGAAGATCAAGAAATTCTTCGAGAAATTCATGAACGCCTTTGCAGTAGCCATTTAGCCCCTCGAGCTTTGGCAGGAAAAACACTTCGCCAGGGGCTTTATTGGCCTACAATAACAGCTGATGCGGAGAGCTTAGTCCGCACTTGTCAAGGATGTCAGTGGATGGGTCGACGAAGTCATCGCCCACCAACAGCTCTTCAAGTTATTACTCCGGTATGGCCTATGGCCAGATGGGGTATGGATTTAATTGGTCCCTTTCCAGTAGCCAAGGGAAATCTGAAGTTCGCAGTGGTAGCTATTGAATATTTTTCTATGTGGGTAGAAGCAGAGCCCTTAACAGCTATCACTTCGAACAATGTACAGAAATTCTTTTGGAAGAATATCATTTGCCGGTTCGGAGTGCCTAGACAACTCACAGTTGATAATGGAACACAGTTCGATGCAGAACCTTTCAGGAAGTTTTGAGAAGATCTAGGCATTCAGTTATGTTTTGCTGCAGTGAGGCATCCTCAGTCTAATGGAGCCATAGAAAGAGCCAATGGAAATATTTTGTCAGGGCTAAATCGAAGGATAGTAGGATTAGCAAAAGGACTGTGGACCGAAGAGCTTCCGAAGATTTTGTGGTCCATTCGGACTACGCAAACAAGGTCCACAGGTTTTACTCCATTCAGACTACTATTCGGAGATGAAGCTATGACTCCAACGGAGCTCAAAGGAGGATCACTTCGCAGCACCGAACCGGAGATTGAAGAAGAAAGACAAACTTCGCTAGATTTATCAGAAGAAACAAGACTTCGAGATGTGGCAAATTTATCAAAGTATCATCAGCAGACGAAGGCTTGGTTTGACCCGAAGGTTAAGCTCAATGAACTAAGACCGGGTCATCTTGTTCTACGAAGCATTATAGCGCCAGGGAAATTAGGAAATAAATGGGAAGGTCCGTACCTAATTGTTCGTTCAGGACGCCCTGGCTCTTTTAAATTAGCTAATTTAGAAGGTGAAGAGTTAGCACATACTTGGCATGCGGAGCACCTAAAGCGATACTTCGCATAAGGGCTTCTTGTAAATCACTTGTAATCATCTTCTGAATTAATAAAGCATATGGTCCAGATAGTGCCTTCCCCTCATAAACCTCCAGCTTCCGAGTGGACGCACTGGAACCACGGGGTTGACCGATAGAGAAGTGTCATGAAGCTGAATCATATTTTCGGACTTCGAATCATTGGTTCGAAGCTTCCGACGTGGGGGCTGACATAATCCGGAGTCCAAGCCACCGGCATGTAGGCATCCGTAAAAGAGCCCAAAACCACATCATGCGGAGTCCAAGCCATTGGCTGGTAGACTTCCGTAAAAAGAGCCGAAGGTGGCCAAAACATGCAGAGTCCAAGCCATTGGTTGGTAGACTTCCGCAAAAAGAGCCGAACGTGGCCAAAATATACGGAGTCCAAGCCATTGGCTGGTAGACATCCGTAAAAAGAGTCCAAAGAGACCATTGCCAACTCCAAACCATTGGTTCGATAGAGTTCGCAAAAAAGAGCCGAAGGTGGCCAAAGCAAAACAGAGTTTGAGCCATGAGCTTCGAATGTCTGTTAACATAGTCCAAAGTGACAAATTATCTAAGACACTAAGGTGTCCTGGAAGTTATCTCAAGTGATTTCTTTCAAAAAACAAAGGGTACTAAGTTGCCATTCTTCAGACTAAAATAGTCGAAGACATTTTATAAGATTTTAAAAGATCTTTAAATTGTAGAGGGGCTCCGAACCCAAAAAAATTATACTCCAAAGTTTTTCTTTGCGCATAACCATCTTTGAATACAGTTCGAAGTTGCTTATCCCCAAAGAGGGGCTAGTAAATATGGAGACAATTTTAAATCGGTATTCATTATTCGAACGAATATGTTTACAGACTACATCATGAAAAATTGGTATCTATACTAAGAAGGAATCGAAGACCTCTTCGATCTCTAGAGCTAGGATTGGAATGACTAGTTTCAGCACCGGGAGTTCTAACAACTTTGCGTTTAACTCTCTTGCCTCCCTTCGAAGCTCTAAAGTCCTTCTGTTCTTGTTGAAGCTCGGCCCAAGTTCGAAGCTGTTCGGGGCTCCTTTCCCAGCTTCCAAGTTCTTCAGGTTTTTTACTTCGAACTTCATCTTCGTCTTCAGACCATATAACGTCTTCAGAAGACGAAGTGTTCAAGTTAACCTCTTTTTCTTCCTCTTTAATATAAGATAGTATATCTTTGATTACTTCGGGCGCAATTACACCGGAGCTATCTCGAGGAACTAAAAATCGAGGACGCTTATAAGCTTTTAGAAGATCGAAGGTGGTCCATAATGAGCGAAGTTCGTCGTTAATGTCTAACACTTCGATATCTTCCGTATGAGGCAAAGACTAAAAATATGATAAACAAATTTTCATTGATAAATGTTCATAAGCATAAAGCTTTACATAGCAAAAATCCTAAGGTATTTCTAAACCTGCGGGTTTGGAGAAGGCTGACTGCTTGAAGCCTGGGTCCGAGCTTGTTTCTGGCGTTGTCCTTCGTCGATCCAAGCCTTGATCGCAGAACGACCTTCGGCTCTCCATGAAGTCTGGAAGGCTCGCCAGGCAGCGGCCACACCTTCGGAAGGAGTCAGAAGCCGCTCGTCGTCGAAGGTAATTGGGCCCTCTCCTGCGCCCGGAGTTATCGATCGGCCCAGATCTTCGTAGTAGCGAAGTAGGCCAACAGCAGCCACTTGTCCGGAGAGTTCTCCGTATCGAATGCCTGCTGTTTTCATCTGCTTCGCCACTCCTTGAATCCTTTTCAACCGGCGTAGAAGAGAAATGTTATCGTCAGAAGGAAGTGTCCCAGTAGTACCGAAGTACTCCAGAACACCTAGCAGTTGATTCATAACTTCCGCAACTACCTTCTCGGACTTCAGCTTATCTTCGTTCAGTGCATCCTTCATCGAAGTTACCTCTCCCAAAACCCCAGAAAGTCTAGCAGTTTCAGTAGTCAAGATATTCTTTTGGTTCAAAAGCTGGCTAGCTTCCTCTTGGAGTCTGACAAGCTCGGTCCCTGCAGTAGCGTGCTCCGCCCGCATTCTTTCAATTTCAGCTCGAAGCACAATTCTTTCTACTTCGAGCTCTTTATTCGCAGCCTCCAAACCTTGTCTGGCCCTGCGCTCCGTTGACACTATATTGTCCATCTGAACCACTCGGCTTTCGGAGATCGTAAGATTCTGTTGAAGGATGTTATTTTCCTCCCGAAGACGAGCGATTTCTTGATCATTCGATATATTCGTAGCTCGGGCCAAGACTGTTTGCTGCAAAAAGAAAAAACCAAGGTAAACATTTATTTGTAGGTAAATTCTATGTTATTTCACAGATACTTCGTACCTGGTAAGCTGCGCGTTCTATAGCAGCGTTGAGCTCCGACCTGTCCGCTTTACTTAGAATGGCCACTAAGTTGGTCTCCCCTATGTCGCGGCTAGCTCGATCCAAAGGTTCGAGCAAAGTCCGAAGACCAGTTGTTTTCCCTAAGAAAGGAGCTAGAAGGGGGAGCATACTTATCGCCTGTTGGTCATCTTCGTCCAGCGAAGGGCCGGAGTGTTGGCCTGTAGTCTTCGGAGCCCTTGGAGACTAGCCCTCCTCGGAAGATTAACTCTCGTCTGTTGATCCGGAACTCGCAGCAGGGAGGGGTTCTATATTTCTTTTGCCTCTTCCAGGTCCCATTTGAGTGGCTCTTGGGATTGGCTCCGAAGTCGTCGAAGGTCCAGGGATTATTTCTTCCTGCCGGACTTCTTCCACAGAAGTGGACTCTGTAAAAAACAAAAGTATTATACATTGTATAAATACACAAAATAAACATGAAAGAATTATTCGAAGTCTACCTTCGACATTTTGGCGAGGGGTAATCATTGGACTGTTCGGTGGATCGAAGGCGAGATCTTCGTCCGAATCAGCCGTTAAATCTTCGACTGCAGGAGCATTTTCCTGAGCAGTCCTTGTTGCCTCTTCAGGAATCGAAGCTATAGTAACTTCGACTCCGCCTTCATCCGCAGGAACTTTGCCCTGAGGTAAATCCTCTTGAACTGTCGAAGTCCTTGGTTGCTCAAGGTTATCTCGAGACTCCGGCACGTTCACAGGTACTTCGGCTTGCGCAGTCCTTTGAGATGCATCTTCGTCTATCAAACGCACAAGCAACCTCCCTTCGTCCTCTTGGGAGTCAGAGACTGAAGCCCTTGGGCTCGAAGGTGCAGGATTCTTTGGTTTCCGAGCCACCTTCTTTACCGGAGTCTTGGCGGAGCTCGAAGTCCCAGCTTCGGCTTTCCTCTTTTTGGGTCCTTTCTCTGAAGGCACCCAATCCATCAAAGGGGGCGGAGTGATTTCCAGCATTCCCCACATTCTGTTAAATCTTTCCCAACTCCCGACCAACTTAATTCTCCATTCCTTTTCGGTCGGAGTTGGAGCGCCCAAAATCTTCTCCGAAGCACTTACGATTTGCTCCGAAGTAATAGGGGCTGAAGAAGCTAAAAAATGAATCAAGTTAGTTATTTCTTCGAATGAATATGCATAATACATGTTGTCTTCGAAGTTACCTGCAGGGCTCGAAGTCGAAGTGATTTTTCGGAGACCGCCTTCCGAATCCTCTTCGAAGATGATAGGCCATTTGGCCATCAGCGGAGAGATTTGTAACCCGAGGAACTCTTCGGCTAAGTCTCGCATGCTCAACCTTCGACTGATCTTCTGAAGTAGGCTGAGGCGAGCTTCGAGTTGACTTTGGTCTGGATGCACTAGGGCTTCCTTCCGGAATTGGATGTCTTTCAGAGGTCCGGCCAGAGGATTGCTCGCCCCAACTTCGGCATAAAACCATCTCGTAACCCAGTCGGTATACCATCTTGCATTGATGGCCTTAGCGGGAAATTGAAGGGCGTATTCATCCCGAAGCCTAAAGTTAATACTTCTGAAGGCTAATACCACTTTTTCACCTCTGGGGCCTACGAAGGTTTTTGGCTGGCATGAAGCTCTGTGTAGCGAAGTGAAGATCTCTGCCCTCCCCTCACAGCCTTCAGCTCTCAATGCCCATTCGAAGATAGCTAAGCGAGCTACTGCGTTCGGAGAAAGTTGAGGAAGGGTGACGTGAAACAAATCAAGTACCTCGGCCAAGAAGTCCACTGCTGGAAGGCCTAAGCCGGCTTCGAAGAAGGCTTCGAAGAAGACCACTTCTCCGGGCCTTGGCGACGGGATGAGTTCCTTTCCAGGTTTGCGGATCATGACTCCGGTACTAATCTTCCCTTCTACTGCGACCGCCAGTGATTCTCTCTTGCAGGTAGAAGGTCCCAGTTGAAAGGATTGATCCAAGTACTTCGTTGATGGCGGGCAGAGACCTTGGTCACCAACATTTTGGGGATTTCCCCCTCCTGCCACCATGGATGCCGTTGCGGGTGTTGGAGGCACCGTCGCCAACACCGTAGCCGCTGCTGCTACGGCCGCCTGCTGTCGAGCCAAGGCCGAAGGGGCTCCAGAACTCTTGGTTTTCGCCATGGAAGCTACTGGGTTGCTTTGGAGGAAGAATGGAGGCTAGGGCTCAAAGGTTTTTTGTTTGCAAGAAAGCGGTGGAAAGGTACTCAGGAAAGTTCTAGGCCCTCTATTTATAGCCTAGATTTTACATTTTTTACCGTTAGTCCATGCCGTTTCGCATTCCTGCCGTTACTTTTCTCCGAAATTAACGCATTCTGCAGTTTCCGTTAGAAGAAGGAAGCTAACGGCTATTTCTTCTAAGTCTAAAAGGCTTTCGAACTTCCTGAGTCAGTTCTAAGATAGTTCGAAAGTAATTGTCTTAAGACTGATTCGGAGTTTTATATCTTCGAACATTTCGGAGATAAATTAAAATCTAATAACCCCTATGCCTGGTTATTTTTTCTTCCATATACTGCTCTCCTAACATTACAGGTTAACAGAGAAGCGTATTCGAGGGGCTACTGTTGGGGGAAAATATTCCATCCTCAGGGTTATTGCCGTAACAGCACAAAGGCAGATAATGGATTTGAAGGTTTCCAGGCGTCCATCTTCGAAGATGTCCTAAGTCAAGCTCGAAGTACGAAGATAGGCATTGGTTCGGAGTATATCTTCGAACTAAGGCTCTTTGAGATCTTTTTTGCCAGCTAAGATGGAAGACTTATCTTTTTTCTTATTAGATTAGTCTTTTACCATTTTAGCCCTATCAAGGGTACCGAATAGTTTCCACTATGTCGGTTGTAATAGAGGGGTAAATAGGTCTTTTCCTTAATATTTGGGCCTATAAATACCCCCCATTTCACCCTGTAATAGGGACCGAATACAAGTTATTCAATACACACATTCGAACTATTCTAAGTTGTTATCCTTTCGGAGGCTTAGAACAGTTCACTTCGCAAACACTTCATTTGTTAGTTTTTATTCTACAGAAACCTGTTAGCGTAATCTTTTACGCCAACAAAGTACATGCTTTATTATGCATTTGAAGTATTGCCTTTAATACTATTGATTATACTTTGCTTGAATACATCTGATATCTGTTATGAGCATGACTTTTATTTGTTAAAATTTGAAAATGATCACTACTTAGTCTAGAATCTAGCATGAATAGGTTAAGTGCATTTGCTATCTTTTACATATCTAGTAGCTAGATCCTTTTCACTTGGATGCTAATACGCAACTTGATCTTATCAAAAATATTGTGCTGAAAATTTAAAAATAAAAAAATGAAAATGATTGATATTCATGTTGTGTTGTGATAGAATTGAAAATATCCTGGTGGGTTTGCTTTGTCACACTACTTTGTTCTAGACTGCTTACTATAACACTTTGGTATGAACTGGGACATTGAAGTGTATACCATGACCATTGCTTTAAGCTTCTGATGGTTTCAACCAAGGCTTAGCTTGGTCGGTTAGCATAAGATTGACATGCAAATAACCCATGGCACTAAAATGAAAAAAATCATAAAACTTGAATTAATTGCATATCAAGTTTGTTAAAGCTCCTTGTAGTGGGATATGCTTATCTGGTTAGTATTTGTTACCTTTTGCATCTCATGTCTTGCCATGTCTAGTATGCTAGTGTGAGTAGTGATGCTTTTATTTGCTAAAATCTGAAAATGCTTGCTCTTGCTTTTGTTTAGATAGTATTCATGTGAGCTTTTCATACATTACTTTTAGACAATATTCAAGGCAAATGCTTGTTTTGTACTGTAATTGGAGTTGCTCATGTTTTAGAAGCTTGCATTTACACTCTACCCTCACACCCCTTTTGCATCATTTTTATCACCTTTATGCTTGCATTGCCAAAGTGGGAGAAATGACTTACATAATGTTGTTGCCAAAGGTGGAGAGAGGGAATGTTTTACATGAGTTTTTTTGCCAAAGGGGGAGATCTTTTATCAAGTGATATGTTTTGGTTATTTCTGAGTTTTTATGGTCACTTGTGTGCTGAACTTGAAACATTTATCATGTTTCTTTTTGGAGTTGTCAATGAACTCATCAAGGGGGAGATTGTAAAACCAAGTGGGGTTGCACTGTTGTTTTTATTTTGGTGATGAGTGATTGACAAGATTACTCGATCTAGAGTGATGAGTGAGTGGTGGTTTGACTACATCGATGGGATCAATGTGTGAGTGGAGATTGTGCGCCGAGGGGATCGGTGTGTGCTTGTCTCATGTGTGCAGGGTGGAGATGCTAGCCAACTGTCAATGGCAGGAGATCAACGGTCAAGCGGGGAGTTTTATGCCAGAGGATCAAGGAGGCCGGGTGAAGTTGGGGATGATCTCAAGAGTACACGTGGAGATAGAGCAAGACATGGACGGACGAATGATCAAAACAACATGTCTACCAAGTCATCGAAAGGGAGGCCAGTGCAAGTGATCAGGTGGCTCGAGAGGATCGAGAGCGGGAGAGACTTGTTGGCGGTCAAGTTCACGGATTGGTGTCACGTGTCGGCGATCGGGAAGGCTTCATCGGTTTCAGATGAAAACCATCATATCAGAAAGTGTTTTTAAATTCACATAAATAGGAGTTTATTTTTCTGTTTAGTAGTCTAGATTAAGTGTAATCTTTCAGTATTTTTTGGAATTTTTAATTTTGAAAAATATTAAAATAATAGGGTCAATGATGTAATAAAATAGGAGTATACTTTTGTGTGTTTTCCAGAATTAACAATTCTGAAAATACATACGGGTATTTAGGTACATACATGGTCATTAAACCCTAATGGCATTTCGGGGAATACCTTGATGGGCTTGCCTATATAAAGGACCCCATGCCTAGGGGATTAAAAAAACCTGGTGCTGAACTTTTAGGGGCTAACAAACCAGAAATTTTATTCATCCTTTTTGTAATTTTTGTTATCTATGTTTTTGAATTGTTGATGCACTGTTCATCGTAATACCAACTGTTATTTGTGTCAGATTCAGAACAGTTCAGTGCTATACATGTTTTTGCCAGCTGCATAATTCTTCTTCTTTCTGAAGCAGCAAGCCCCGCTAGAAACCGTGAGCTGCCAGGTGCGCCGTAGTTTTTGGTTGGCACTGTTTGCCTTGCACTGTTCATGATTATTTTATGAGAAGCATCGGTGTTATGATTTTCCTGGTTTTTGTTGCTGGTGATTTGAGTGATTGGATTTGTAATGCCACCAGTCAATTTACTTGAGCATTGCCAATCTGATTTCTACATTCAGATCGACAGCAACGAATTTGCTTATTGACTAGTTTTCTTCTCTGATCCATCCGTTGTTTTGATTCTCACCAATCTGCCATCATCTAAAATTATGACTACTTCTGGTGTTATCACCTGTTGATCTGACTGCACAGCTGTAAGTAGTTTCAGCTGGTTTTTGGTACTGTTGCTGGTTATTTGCTTTTTCTGCTAATATATTTCTTTGAAGTTTGCTATTCATAATCTGATTGTACAAAGTACGTCGCACTGTTCATCTTCAGTGACAAGTTGCAGCGTTGTTTCTTTTGCTAGAAACTCCGCAGTGCAACGTTTCTGTGTCACCGTCCCAGGAGATGAACAGCGCCGCCAAGAGCTAATATTTTCAAGATGAGCTACAGCGGTGCCGCAGGTATTAATTCAGTGTTGTTTTCTGTATGAGAAGCATTTGACTGATGTTGTTCTCTCTGGATCCTTCTGTTTCCATCAAAGATATTTTGTTGCTGCTATGAGAGATCTTCTTATTCATTGTTGAGATTATTTTCTTTACCTAGTGATTGCGAAGTTGGTGTTTCTTGATTTTGCAGTCTTATTCTTCCAGTAGTGAACAAGTCTCACTTGGATTATTAATTTTGTTTAACAGTATTCACAAATCACATTCTCTAACTGTTTCAGTTTTGCCACTGGTTTTTGATGCAAGTTTAACAGTTTCAGTGCAAGTTCCTGGTTGGTTCTCTATGCCTGACCAATGGTATTCAATTGCAGGCATCTTTGAGTGAATATATTCAGAGCTTTACTACAGGAAGTCAGATACAATTGTGTCTACATTTATACATTACAAGTTCTTGCTTTAGTTCTGTGATGACTTGCTCTCAGTTGAGCCATGGATCTGCTGAACATCTTTTAAAATCAATCAAGCTAGTGTGTTTATATTGAGGATGTATTGAATTAACTATGGTCTTGTTGGTTTCACATCTCATATTGCTTGATTGTTCTTTTCTGGATCTGCAGTCATTCTGTATGTCTTAAAAGTGTTGATCAATTAGTGCTGAAGTGATTGAGTGCTACAAACTTTGTTTTTGATCTGCTCTCTACTAAGTCTGAACACTATCGATAATTCAGTTACTGATTTTCTTCTGTCGGAGATTGAGTTACTGATCTATATAATCAATCGTCAAACCATTTACCGACAATAGTATATCGGCAACTGATACTCCGATCTAGAAGGAAAGTTCAAATTGAGTTGATTCTTGTTGTAGATTTGTCCTGTGATCATCTATTTTCATTCAATAATTTTTAGAGGTGCGTTGGGTGTTTTGAAAAGGCCATCATATTTGCGAGAATTTATCGAGGCATCTATTCACCCCCTCTAGTTGCCTATTCCGATCCAACAATTGGAATCGGAGCCGGTTATATAACCAGTTGACCTTAACCGGTTTGTGATCCTTTTGGTGACATGGACAAGAATACCAAGATTTTGATATTTGATGGTCGTGATTTTGCCTATTGGAAGGTGTGCATGGAGGCTTACCTACTAAGCCAAGGTAGTGTTGATTCCCGATATGTGATCCTTGAAATCCGCACCATCCAAGCTGAAAAGTAACCGTACGATTATAACAGCAAGGCAAGAAATATACTGTTCATGAGTCTAAGTCGACATAAGTTTGATAGGGTCCAGCAGCTTTGAACTGCTCATGAAATTTGGACGACTCTGAAAACTTTTCATGAGTGCAGTACCCAGATTAAAGCTAGGCGCCAACGCACATATAATCAAGAATATCAAATGTTTGTGCAAGGCCCTGGTGAATCGGTAGATGCTATGTTTGCTTGTTTTGATGGAATTGTGAGCAACTTGTGCTCCATTGGGATTTTAGCTTACTCTGATCATGATAGAGCAATCAAACTTCTCTATGCTCTCGATCGTAGCATATGGGAGGTGAAGATCTCTAGTACTGAAAAATCGGCAAGTTACGACATGTTGACTTGCGACGAGCTCTTTAGTAAGCTCAAGTCCACCGAGATTGCCAAGACATCTCGTCCAGGATTTGGAAATGCTTTATTGCCATCCGGTTCTTTAGTTTCCGGTCTTGGTAGTGGTACCTCATCTAGAGGTAATTTTTCTGGTGGTTCTGGAGTGTGTGCTTATTCTGGTGGTTTTGACTTATCCTCTCTGGTCTCTGTCACAAAAGAACAGGTGGACACTCTAGATGATGAGTGTTGGCGTAAAAGATTACGCTAACAGGTTTCTGTAGAAAAGAAACTAACAAATGAAGTGCTTGCGAAGCAAACTGTTCTAAGCCTCCGAAAGGATAATAACTTAGAATAGTTCGAAAGTGTGTATTGATTCACTTGTAATCGGTCCTCATTACAGGGTAAAATGGGGGGTATTTATAGGCCTAAACATTAAGGAAAAGACCTATTTACCCCTCTATTACAACCGACATTAAGGAAACTATTCGGTTTCCTTAATAGGGCTAAAATGGTAAAAGACTAATCTAATAGAATAGAAGATAAGTCTTCCATCTTAGCTGGCAGAAAAGATCCTGAAGGACTTTGGTTCGAAGACATACTTCGAACCAATGCCTGCCTTCGGGCTTCGAACCAGGTTCCATACACCTTCGAAGATGGACTTCGGACAATCTTCGAACTGGTCGGCTGTCTTCATGCTGCTTTGGCAATAACCCTGAAGATGAGATATTTTCCCCCAACAGTAGCCCCTCGAATACGCTTCTCCGTTCGACCTGTAACGTTAGGAGAGCAGTATACGGAAAGAAAAGATAACCAATCATAGGGGTTATTGATTTTTGTTTTATCTTCGAAATACATGAAGATATAAACTTCGAATCAGTCATAAGGTAATTACTTTTCGAACTATCTTAGAACTGATTCAAGAAGTTCGAAAGTCTTTTAGACTTAGAAAATATAGCCGTTAGTTTCTGTTTCTAACGGAGTTATACGAAGCGTTATTTTCGGAGGAAAATAACAGGCGGGAATGCGAAAGGGCAGAGCTCAAACGGTAACAAACGGAAAGTTAGACTATAAATAAAGAAGTCCAGAACTTACTCGATTACCTTTTCACTGCTTGCTCCCAGTCAAAAGCCTTTTGAGTTCTTGAGTTCTTGAGCCCTAGCTTTCGAGTTCTTGAGTCCTAGTCCCCACTCTCTCAGATCGATCCAGCGATTGCGATGGCGAAGACCAAAGGCTCTGCACCTCCTTCAACTTTGGCTCGTCAACAAGCGGCTGCGGCAGCGGCAGCGGCAACAGTGGCGGCGACGCCTTCGATGCAGGCGACAACTTTCATGGCGGCAAAGGGAAAAAATCCCCGAATCGCCGATGATCAAGGTCTGTGCCCTCCATCGACCAAATATCTGGACCAATCCTTTGAATTAGGACATTCAACCTGCAAAAGAGAGTCCCTGGCAATGGCAGCAGGAGGAAATATAGGTGCAGGAGTTATGATTCGAAAACCAGGGAAAGAAGCAATCCCATCACCAAGACCCGGAGAAGTCGTAGTGTTCGAAGCTTTTTTCGAAGCAGGCTTGGGCCTCCCTGCTGTAGATTTCTTGGCTGAAGTCCTTGACTTGTTTCATGTAACTCTCCCCCAGCTGTCTCCGAATGCTGTAGCTAGATTAGCTATCTTCGAGTGGGCTCTAAGAGCCGAAGGTTGTGAGGGGAGGGCTGAAATCTTCGCAGCATTGCATAGAGCAACTTGTCAGCCGAAGACCTTCGTAGGCTTCGGAGGTGAAAAAGTAGTAGTTGCCTTCGGAAGCATCAATTTCAGGCTTCGAGATGAATACGCTCTGCGATTCCCTGCTAAGGCCATCAATGCTAGATGGTATACTGATTGGGTGCTGAAATGGTTCTATGCCGAAGTCGGGGCAAGCAATCCTCTGGCCGGACCTCTTAAAGAAATCCAGTTCCGAAAAGAAGCTTTGGTGCGTCCTGACGAAGGTCAATTCGAAGCCCGTCTGAACTTGCTTGAGAAAGTTAGCCGAAGACTCAGTATGCGGGATTTGGCCGAAGAGTTCATCGGTCTTCAAATTCCTCCGTTGATGGCTAACTGGCCTATTATCTTCGAAGATGATTCCGAAGATGGTCTTCGTAGAATTAACTTGACTTCAAGTCCTACAGGTAACTTCGAAACCAACATGCATAGTACATATTTACTTCGAAGAAAGATTAACTTGAATTATTTTTTAGCTTCTTCAGCCCCTATTACTTCAGAGCAAATTGTAAGGGCTTCGGAGAAGATTCTGGGTGCTCCAACTCCGTCAGAAAAAGAATGGCGAATCAAATTAGTCGGAAGTTGGGAGTGATTTAACAGAGTATGGGGAATGCTGAAACTCACTCCTCCCCCTCTGATGGATTGGGCACCTTTGGAGAAAAGGCTTCAAAAAAGAAAAGCCGAAGCTGGAACTTCAAGTTCAGCAAAAACTCCGGTGAAGAGGGTGGCTCGGAAGCCGAAGAACCTCGCACCTTTAGATCCTATACCTTCGAGCTCCAGAGCTTCGGTCTCCGATTCCCAAGAAGAAGTGGAAAGGTTACTTGTGCGCCTAATGGAAGAGAATGAAACTCAAAGGGCCGCACAAACCGGAGTGCCTGTGAACGTACCGGAGTCCGGAGAAAATGTTGATCAACCAAGGACTTCGGTAATTCAAGAAGATGTAGCTCAGGACGAAGTTCCTGTGGATGAAAGTGGGGTCGAAGTCACTATGGCTTTGATTCCCGAAGAAGCAGCGAGGACTACCCAGGACGATGCTCCTGCAGTCCATGATTCAACGGCTGATTCAGATGAAGAATTAGCTTTCGATCCACCAATTAGTCCGACAACAACTCCTCCACGGACTGCCGAAGGTAGAATTCGAAGAACTTTTGTATTTATTTGAATTTTTATACTATGTATAATACTTTTGATTGTTTTGCAGAACCCACTTCTATGGAAGAAGTCCGCCAGGAGGAAATAATTCCTGAACCTTCGACGACTTCGGAGCCAGCCCCAAGAGTTACTCAAAAGGGGCCTGGAAGAGGCAAAAGACAAATAGAGCCCCTGCCTGCTATAAGCTCCGAATCAACTCCGTCTGATTCAACAGACGAGAGCCAATCTTCCAGGGAGGTTCGAACTCCAATGGCTCCGAAGTCCGCAGGCCAAAGCTCCGGTCCTTCATTGAACGAAGATGACCAAGAGGCAATAAGCATGCTCCCCTTGCTGGCTCCTTTCTTAGGGCAAACAACTGGTCTTCGGACTTTGCTCGAACCTTTGGATCGAGCTAGTCGTGAGATAGGGGAGACCGAATTAGTGGCCATCCTGCGCAAGGCTGACAGGACGGAGCTTAATGCCATTATTGAACGTACAGCTTATCAGGTATGAAACAACTGCAAATTATTATAGAATTTATCTTCGAATGAATATTTACTTTGATTTTTACTTTGGCAGCAAACTGTCTTGGCCCGAGCTGCAAGTCTATGCAATGACGAAGAAATCGCTCGGCTTCGGGAAGAAAATAGCACTCTTCGAAGGAATTTTAACATCTCTGAAAGTCGAGTGACTCAAATGGACAATATAATATTAACAGAGCGAAGGGCCAGGCAAAGCTTGGAGGTTGTAAAGAAAGAGCTCGAAGCGGAAAGGATTGTGCTTCGAGCAGAAGTTGACAAACTACGGACGGAGCATGCTACTGCAGGGTCTAGGCTCGTCCGGCTTGAAGAGGAAGCTAGCCAATTGTTGACACAGAAAAATACTTTGACCACTGAGAATGCTAGGCTTTCTGGGGTTTTGGACGAAGTTACTTCGGCGAAGGATGCGCTGAACGAAGATAAGTTGAAGTCTGAGAAGGTGGCTGCGGAGGTTATGAATCAGTTGTTAGAAGTCCTGGAGTACTTCGGTACTACTGGAATTCTCCCTTCTGATGATAACATCAGCCTTCTGCGCCGGTTGAAAAGGATCCAAGGGGTGGCGAAGCAGATGAAGACGGCGGGCATTAGATACGGAGAACTCTCCGGACATGTGTCTGCTGTTGGTCTACTTCGCTATTACGAGGATTTGGGCCGATCAATAACTCCGGACGCAGGAAGAGGTCCAATCACCTTCGACGACGACCGACTTCTAAAACCTTCCGAAGGTGTAGCTGCTGCTTGGCGGGCCTTCCAAACTTCGTGGAGAGCCGAAGGTCGATCTGCGATCAAGGCTTGGATTGATGAAGGCCAACGCCAGAAGCATGTTCGGAGCCAAGCTTCGAGCAGCCAACCTCCTTCAAACCCACAGGTTTAGGAATGTTTTAGGATTTTTAACCGTGTAAAGCTTTGTGCTTGTAAACATTTATCAATGAAAATCTTGTTTGTCATATTTTTAGGCTTTGCCTCTTATCGAAGATATCGAAGTGTTAGAGCTTAACAGCGAACTTCGCTCACTATGGAACACCTTCGAACTTCTAAAGAGTTATAAGCGTCCTCGATTTCTTATCCCTCGAGATGACTCCGGCGTTATTGCGCCCGAAGTAATCAAAGACGTATTGTCTTATATTAAAGAGGAAGATAAAGAAATCGACGCAAACACCTCGTCTTCTGAAGACACTAACTGGTCCGAAGACGAAGGTGAAGCCCAAAATAAAAGATCTGAAGGTCTTAGAAGCTGGGAGAGAAGTCCTGAGCGGCTTCGAACTTGGGCCGAGCTTCAACAAGAACAGAAGGATTTTAGAGCTTCGAAGGGGAGAAAGAGAGTTAAACGCAAAGTTCTTAGAACTTCCGATGTTGGAACTAGTCGTTCCACCCCTAGCTCTCGGGACCGAAGAGGTCTCCGATTCCTTCTTGGTATAGATACCAATTTTTCATAATGTAATCTGTAAACACATTTGTTTCAATAATGAATGCCGATTTAAAATTGTCTCCATATTTACTAGCCCCTCTTTGGGTATAAGCAACTTCGAACTGCATTCAAAGATGGTTATGCGCAAAGAAAAAACTTCGGAGTACAATTTTTTGGGGGTTCGGAGCCCCTCTGTCATTTTTAAAGATCTTTTGAAATCTTATGAAATGTCTTTGACCTTTGTAGTCAGAAGA
Source organism: Zizania palustris (assembly GCA_019279435.1). Classification (NCBI taxonomy): domain Eukaryota; kingdom Viridiplantae; phylum Streptophyta; class Magnoliopsida; order Poales; family Poaceae; genus Zizania; species Zizania palustris. The sequence continues at coordinate 79,227,577 of JAAALK010000082.1, read as the reverse complement.
ATGGTAACTTGGTACCTTTGTTGCTTTACGAAAGAAATCAATTAAGATAACTTCGAGGACACTTTAGTGTCTTAAGAAATTTGTCACTTTGGACTTATATGAACAAACATTCGAAGCTCATGGCTTAAATGCTGTTTTGCTTTAGCCACCTTCGGCTGTTTTTTGCAGAAATCTACCAGCCGGAGCTTGGATTTCGCAGAAATTGTAGCCACCTTCGGCTATTTTTGCAGAAGTCTACCAGCCGGAGCTTGGACTTCGCAGAATTTGGCCAACTTGGGCTCTTTTTTTGCAGAAGTCTACCAGCCGGAGCTTGGACTTCGCAGAATTTGGCCAACTTGGGCTCTTTTTTGCAGAAGTCTACCAGCCGGAGCTTGGACTTCGCAGAATTTGGCCACCTTCGGCTCTTTTTACGGATGTCTGCAAGCTGCAGCTTGGACTCCGCAGATTTTGGCCACCTTCGGCTCTTTTTACGGAAGTCTACCAGCCGAAGCTTGGACTCCGTAGAATGTGGTATTGGCTCTTTTACGGATGCCTACAAGGTATCAGCTTGGGCTCCGGATGGATTTCAGCCACCACACCGGAGGCTTCGACTTTATGGGTACGAAGTCCGGAAATACAACCCAGCTTAATGACACTTCCCTCTCGATCGACTTCTGTCCCAGCGCGTCCGCTCGGGAAACTAGGAGTGTCAAGGGGAAGGCAACCATCAGGGTGTATGCTTTATTAATTTAGAGGTGATTACAAGCGAATTACAAGGAGCCCTTATGCGAAGTATCGCTTTAGGTGCTCCGCATGCCAAGTATGTGCTAACTCTTCACCTTCTAAATTAGCTAATTTAAACGAACCAGGGCGTCCCGAGCGGACGATTAGATATGGACCTTCCCATTTATTGCCTAACTTCCCTGGTGCTATAATGCTTCGTAGAACAAGATGACCCGGCCTTAACTCGCTGAGCTTAACCTTCGGGTCATACCAAGTCTTCGTCTGCTGATGATACTTTGATAAATTAGCTACAGCTCGAAGTCTTGTTTCTTCTGACAAATCTAACGAAGCTTGTCTTTCTTCTTCGACGTCTGGTTCGGTGCTGCGAAATGAGCCCCCTTTGAGCTCCGTTGGAGTCATTGCTTCATCTCCGAATAGTAGTCTGAACGGAGTAAAACCCGTGGACCTTGTTTGCGTAGTCCGAATGGACCATAGAATCTTTGGAAGTTCTTCGGTCCACAGTCCCTTTGACAACCCTACTATTCTTCGATTTAGCCCTGATAAGATATTTCCATTGGCTCGCTCAACGGCTCCATTCGACTGAGGATGTCTCACTGCAGCAAAACATAGTTGAATGCCTAGGTCTTCGCAAAACTTCTTGAAGGGTTCTGCGTCGAACTGTGTTCCATTATCAACCGTGAGATATCTAGGCACTCCGAACCGGCAAATAATGTTCTTCCAGAAGAATTTCTGTACATTATTCGAAGTGATAGCTGTTAAGGGCTCTGCTTCCACCCACTTAGAAAAATATTCGATAGCTACCACTGCGAACTTCAGATTTCCCTTTGCTAACGGAAAGGGACCAATTAGATCCATACCCCATCTGGCCATAGGCCATACCGGAGCAATGACTTGAAGAGCTGTTGGTGGGCGATGACTCCGTCGACCCATCCACTGGCATCCTTGACAAGTGCGGACCAAGCTCTCCGCATCAGCTGTTATTGTGGGCCAATAAAGCCCCTGGCGAAGTGTTTTTCCTGCCAGAGCTCTAGGGGCTAAATGACTTCCACAAAGGCCTTCGTGAATTTCTCGAAGAATTTCTTGGCCTTCGGCTTGAGATATACATCGGAGTAGAGGGGAACATACTCCGGCCTTGTATAATATACCGCTGATTAACTGATAGTTTCTTGCTCTGAGTTTTAATCTTGACAATTGGGGCTCTTCGGGCAAATTTGTTCCTCCTTGCAAGAGTTCTATAATCGAATCTTTCCAATCTGCACTAGGAATGCAAAGAATCTCTGCAGAAGCAACTTGTGGCACCGAAGGTACATTGAGCTCCTCATAGAAAGCTTCGTCAGGCACATCCACAGCTCCGGCAGCAGCCTTCGCTAAAATGTCCGCTTGCACGTTTTCAGCTCTTGGTATACTCCGAATGGAAATACCCTTGAAATGTGCTTCGATCTTGCGAATTTCTTCCAAGTACTTTGCAAGCTGTGGATGTCGGACTTGAAAACTTTTGTCTACGTGCCCTGCTACTATCTGAGAATCTGTTTTTATAATTATTCTTGTAGCCCCTAGAGCACGTGCTTTCCGGAGTCCCAATAATATTCCTTCGTACTCCGCTATATTATTGGTAGACTTAAAGTTGAGTCTTGCGGAGTACATTGCTCTTTGTCCTGATGGTGAAATTAATACTGCCCCAATGCCTGCTCCGGATGCTTGAAAAGCCCCGTCGGAGTAAATAATCCAAACTCCGTCATCTGATTTTTCCGGAGTCAACTTCGCAGGTGGAGTCCACTCTGCTACGAAGTCTGCTAGGACTTGAGATTTGATAGCTGTCCTTGCTAGGAAAGATATGCCGAAGGGTGCTAGTTCTACTGCCCACTTTCCAATCCTTCCAGTGGAATCTTTGCTTCGGAGCATATCTCCTAAAGGATATGAAGTTGGTACAATTACATTATGAGCCAAAAAATAATGCCTTAACTTCCTCGAAGCCATTATCAGAGCATAAACGAACTTTTCAAGTTCGGAGTATCTTGTCTTTGCTCCTGACAATGCTTCGGATACAAAATAGACAGGATTTTGGACCAACTTCCCATTGATATCGGCTTCTCTGACAAGGACTGCGCTGACAGCTGAGCCTGTAGCTGCAAGATACAGAAGTAGGGTTTCGTCCGCAATAGGCACCGTAAGTGTAGCAAGATTGCTGAGATAATTTTTAATGTCTTCGAAGCTTCTCTGACACTCCGGTGTCCATGCAAAATCTTCGGACCCTTTCAAAGCTTTAAAGATTGGCAAACTCCTCTCTGCAGACCTTGATAAAAACCTGCTAAGTGCGGCAAGACGTCCAGTCAGCTTTTGCACTTGCTTTAAATTCTCGGGAGGAGCCATCTTCTGCAGCGCAGTTATTTGAGTAGGGCTAGCTTCAATTCCCCTGCTTGAAACTAAGTACCCTAACAACTTTCCAGCCTTAGCTCCAAATATACATTTTTCGGGGTTAAGGCGGATCCCACATGCCCGAAGGCTATTGAATGTTTCTGCTAAGTCTAGGCTATGTTGGTGCTTTAAAGCACTCTTTATTACAATATCATCCATATAGGCCTCCACATTGCGACCTAGTTGATGACCTAGAGCCTTAGCAACTAATCTTGAAAAAGTAGCCCCGGCATTTCTTAAGCCGAAGGGCATTCTTACATAGCAGAAGACTCCCGAAGGAGTTACAAAGCTCGTCTTGATTTCATCTTCGCGCTTCAACCATATTTGATGATAACCTGAATACGCGTCGAGGAAGCTTAGTAACTCCGAACCTGCAGTGGAGTCAACTAGCTGGTCAATTCGGGGCATGGGGTAGGGGTCACGTGGGCACGCTTTATTCAGAGATGTGAAATCAATGCACATGCGCCACTTTCCGGAGGACTTCTTCCTGACGAAGACTGGGTTGGCTAACCATTCTGTATGGGCCACTTCTCTGATAATCCCAGCCTTCAGCAGTTTTTCAACTTCGTCCTTAGCTAAAGCAGCTCTCTCTGCGGACATCTTCCGGAGCCCTTGTCGAACAGGCCGGGCCTTCGGGTTTACAAGCAAACTATGTTCAATAATATCCCGATCGACTCCGGTAATATCTTCGTCAGACCAAGCGAAGACATCCAAATTTTCTTCTACGACCTTTTCCAAGGAAGTTGCAACTTCGGGAGGTAAATCTTTACCAAATTGAAAAGTGTATTCTTTACCATCTTTGACAATGACCTTCGTTGCAATTTCTCCTTCGGGACTTGGTCTTGGAAATGACTTCTTCGAAGCTTCGGAGGAGGCTGAAAAAATTTCTCCATTATCTTGGACACTGTTTACTTGCCTCGGATCAAGAGGAGGACCATGACCATATTCTGCCCTCCGAGCTATGGCTTGATCTCCGAAGATTGTCAGAACTCCTGATTGTGTGGGCATCTTCATGCACAAGTAGTTGTGATGCGCCACAGCTCCGAACTGATTCAACATGCCTCGCCCAAAGATGACATTATAAGCATACGGGGCGTCCACCACATCAAAGATAACTTCTTCAGTTCGGGCTAGTAAACCTTCTCCGAAGGTTACTTCCAGGCCTATTTGGCCAAGTGCATCTAGCGGAGGTCCTGCAAAGCCTTGCAGAGGACGAGCCGCTGGGAGGAGATGCTTCCGGGAAATGCATAACTGATCGAAGGCTTGTACAAATATAATATCTGCCGAGCTACCTCCGTCAATTAGCACCCTTCGCACTTCTGTTCCTGCAATATCAGCAGTAATAACCAATGGATCTGCATGCGGGAACTTGATACCAGCTGCATCCTCCGCAGAGAAAGATATTGGAACATGAGACCACTCCGGCATTGTAGCTGCAGATGACGAAGTCCCAATGTGGCCTACTTCTCGAACGTACTCTCTTCGCTGTCTCTTGGACATGCTTCCGAGGGTACCTCCTCCGGAGATAGGGAGAACTACTCTCTTCCCTCTATCTTGCCCTTCTTCTTGCTTCGGAGGTGGCATAACATTGGCCACCGGAGGATGCCTTGCAGCATCAAGATTTTCTATCCGCGCCACAGCCTGGACCGGCTCCGAGCGCACTGCTGCTGCCGGACTTCGGTCGGTACTACCTCGACCCGAAGTTCTCTCCAAGTATTCTCCCCGAAGGGTAAGAATAGCCTTGCAGGTGTCAGTTGCATGGCTTCGATTCTCTCCATGAATACAGCAAAAAAGGGTCTGGCCCTTGCCAGCCGTTTTCCCTGGCGGCCTCCAGCCGCTGGACTTGTTCCCCGCAGATTGTGGAGCTCTTGGCGCAAACTTCTGCGGGGGTGCAATGTTTAAGACCTCAGAGCGAGGGTGCTTTTGCCCTCTTCTTCTATCATGTTGCACTTCGGGGACTGGTTCTTGCGGCTGAGCCGAAGTCTTCACCTCTGCTTTAACTTCTGTCAACACTGTCGAAGTAGCAGTAGTCCTCCGAAGCCAACCTTCTTCTGACTTCGAGTACTCCTCGAAGTACGACATCAGCTGTGATACCGTAGTGATGCTCTTTCGATGCAATTTATCCAGAAGGCCTTTATGACTGACGCCTTCCCGAGCCGCATCAACCACTGAAGATGTAGACAACCCCCGGATTTGCGACTTCGTGTGAGCGAAGCGCTTGAAGTACTGTCTCAATGTTTCTCCGGGGAGCTGCTTCACTTGGAAAAGGCTCCCTGTCGACATGGGGGGCACGAAGGTGCCCTGAAAGTTACTTATGAACTTCTTCTTCAACTGTGACCATGAAGCGATTGATCCTGGTTTTAAAGACCAGAACCATCTTAACGCCACTCCTTGAAGGGCTAACGGGAAGCACTTCGCCATAGTTTCTCTGTCTCCGCCACTAGCCTCGATTGCTAGGGCATAAGAACGCGCAAACTCACTAGGATCTTCATCTCCGGCATACTTGCAAAGCTTTGAAGCTTTGAACCTCGGATCGAAGCGAACCTTCTGAAGCTCGGGATGCAACGGAGATTCATTGTCGTAAGAGGCGTTCTCCGGGGCTTCGGGATAATCGAGATCGTCGTCTTCGTGCACTTCGGGGATAGCTGGGGTGGCTTGAGGACGAAGCCTGTTCGCAGCCTCTTGCCGCCACCTCGCTACTTCGGCTTGAAGATTGGCCATTTGAGTGGCCATGTCTCCAAGGCTATCTTCATCTCCTCCGGAAGGACCTTCCGGGTCTTGAGAGCTGGTATGATCAGTTTGAATCGGAATGGAGGGTGGCAGAGTGGCTCCGGGTGGTCGGAGTGTGGAAGGGGTTGGTGGAGAGGCTTCGTATCCTCGAGGGATAAAAGCCCCTTGCGGAGTTTGAGGTGGAGGGATAGTCGAAGACCCTCCGACTTCGACTGTGTCGAAGGGTATCTCTCCGGAGATCCGAGAGGACCTCCGAGTGGGATTGCGAGGTGCGCTCCGCTTAGGAGGCATGATGCAAGAGGTTGGTAGAGAACGAAGTTTTTTGGACTAAGTCCCCACGGACGGCGCCAACTGTTGGCGTAAAAGATTACGCTAACAGGTTTCTGTAGAAAAGAAACTAACAAACGAAGTGCTTGCGAAGCAAACTGTTCTAAGCCTCCGAAAGGATAATAACTTAGAATAGTTCGAAAGTGTGTATTGATTCACTTGTAATCGGTCCTCATTACAGGGTAAAATGGGGGGTATTTATAGGCCTAAACATTAAGGAAAAGACCTATTTACCCCTCTATTACAACCGACATTAAGGAAACTATTCGGTTTCCTTAATAGGGCTAAAATGGTAAAAGACTAATCTAATAGAATAGAAGATAAGTCTTCCATCTTAGCTGGCAGAAAAGATCCTGAAGGACTTTGGTTCGAAGACATACTTCGAACCAATGCCTGCCTTCGGGCTTCGAACCAGGTTCCATACACCTTCGAAGATGGACTTCGGACAATCTTCGAACTGGTCAGCTGTCTTCATGCTGCTTTGGCAATAACCCTGAAGATGAGATATTTTCCCCCAACAATGAGGAGCTGGCTCTGGTCTCGGTGTTTTGATTTTCCTGGTTTTTGTTGCTGGTGATTTGAGTGATTGGATTTGTAATGCCACCAGTCAATTTACTCTGGCCGAAGTGGTACTGCGCCCTTCGGCCTGGTGCACCCTGTGTTCGGAGGGGCCTTCGCTGCGAACCCCGGTAGTCAGACCAGCCTTGCCCAACCGATCGAACCCAGCTTTGGCGCGGGCTCCGACCGAAGTATGGGACTCACCTCTGTCAAACTCCGTCGATGAAGCCTTTGGGATTGGGACCTCCTGAGACCCCACCCTAATCATGATAGCTTCGGACTCCCTGACTTCGGCCTCCGCGTGCCCGCACCCTTCATCTTCGCTCTGCATGGTTCGATTCGGAGGCACCACGGACAGTCTGTGGACGATGCCCCCCTCCGTTGCGTCTGTTTGTCCCTGCCATCCATAATACTCCGAAGGAAAACAAGGCATAGTGTTAGGTTGCGGAGGGTACCTCGACCCGGATACGTACGGAGCCCACGGGGTTCCCGCCCAGTTGTACGGCGGAGGCATCGGTGGCTCTAGTGGCCTCGCCCATTGTGAGTCGAACCCGTTGCCCGGATGGGGGTTCAGCAGAGTCGACGGCGTCTCAGACCATACCAGCGCAGGGTCCCGCCACACCGGAGGTACATTTGGCCTGTGCGGGTCGAAGTCTCCCGTCGGAGAGCTCGTCCAAAACGGTGCAGAGTTTGTCCATTGGGGGCCGAAGTCGTTGTATAGGGGGTTCGGCCACTGAGGCTCGAAGCCACCGCACGGGGGGTTCGCCCACTGAGGCTCGAAGTGGCCGAGCGGGGCATCAGGCCACTATGGCCCGAAACCGTTACTTCGATGCTTGTCCAACAACATGTTGTATGTTACCTTCGACCTCTTGTGGGCCTTAGCCAAAGGGGTGTTAATGTTTTGTTTCCACACTCCTACCTCGGGGTTCTTCGGTATGAGCGTGCGAGTACGTGGATCTCCAACAATTACATCCTTCTCCTTAGCCGACTCGGCCTGTTCTGGCCGAATCAACACCTTCTTTTCGCCGAGGTCAACGGCGTTGACGGGAAAAGGATCTTTATCCAGCTTCATCTATGGATTATGGTCTATCTTCAATCGTCCTTCCTCTATGGCCGATTGGATCTACCGTCGAAAAACATTGCAGTCGTTAGTATTATGTGAGTGTGAATCATGCCACTTACAGTACAGATGCTTCTTTAACTCGTCGGTAGATGGAATGACTTGACCTTTAGGCAACTTGAGAAGTTGGCTTTTTAAGAGAAAATCAAATATTTTATCACACTTGGTTATATCGAATGAGTACTTGACCTCACTAGGTCGATTCTTTGTGGGAGATGGCCGTAACTTGGAGCAGGTGACAGGTTTATTCTTGGCGTTCCAAACCCATTCGGTCGCGTACATGTCGGTCGAATCCTCCTCTTCTGATTCCTCCTCGTCAGTGTGTTCCATGATGTGGATTTCAGCCCTAGGCTTGTTAAACGTCTTAATAAATTTTTTATCTTTGGTTCGGCCTTCCTGGACCAGAGCCTGCTGTAAAACTTGGCTAACTTCTAAAACGTTTTGGTTATCTAACCTCTCTTTAATCTCAGAATGCAACCCATTAAAAGCTAGTTCCGCCAAGTCCCTTTCCGAAATATTAAGGCTAAAACATCGGTTTCTAGTATCCCTAAAATGCTTGATGGACTCAGAGGCGTTCTCGTTAGATTTCTGCTTAACCGATGTCAAATGTGAAATCTTAAGTTCTATCTCACCCGTGTAGAAGTAATCATGGAATTTCCGTTCTAAATCATCCCACGTCTGAATGGAGTTCGGCAGGAGCACCGAAAACCAAGTGAAAGCGGTGCCGGATAGCGAGAGAGAAAATAGCCTAACTTTTAGGGAATCTATCCCGCTAACTTCTCCACATTATGCCAAAAATTGGCTAACGTGCTCTAGTGTAGTTTTGCTACCCTCGCCATCGAACTTGGTGAATTCAGGGATTCTATAGCCACGGGGGTAGGGCATTGTATCAAGATGGTCGGGGTATGACTTACGGTAAACCCTAACCCATCCCTTGGGCACGAAGCTGGCACACTCCCTAAATAGTGCGCGGACCCGCTCCTCTATGTCATCTTGGCATGTTGCCTGCGCGCGCCACTCATGCGGGGGCACGACACATGGTGGGATATCAGCGTGTTGGCCATGGGCCTCTTCCCTACGTGCTATCTGCATGACGTGCTCATGTCCGGGTGCCTGCGCATGCGGTGCGGGCAGCGCGGGTACCTGCGTAGGTGGTGGTGCATGGTACGCGGTGCTAGTTTGACCGTAAGTGTAATGATTGGTCTCGACCATAAGTGTTGAGGCCGGAGACATGGTTGTGCCAATGCTGTCGTTAGTTCTGCCGTACACGTGGTTTGTCGGAGGTGCACTAGCAATAGGAACCGGGGGTACGGCCTCAATAAAGCCAAACCTCCTAAGAGTTGCCTCTACTTGGGAGCTGACTGCCGAATCTAAATTGTTGGCTAGCGAAGCACTAACGGCTTGATCTACTAATGCGGCCATTTTTTGCTCAATCTCTAAAGAAGATAAACGAGGTGATACAGGTGTTACCTGGACCTTAGCGAGGTCGGGGGTGATGATGTCACGCTTGATGAAGCCTGCGCGTGTCTTAACGTAGCCCCCAAGCATCATGTCTTGGAGTGCCTTTAACTTTGCCTCGATCTTTGCTTGGTCTTCTGCGGGAATATCTTCAAGTGTAGGTGTCAAGATGTTGCGGTTGTCAATATCCGCGCCTCCTATGGTGTCCATAGGCAGTGTAGGCGTAGTAGTCGACGTAGATGTACCAGTAGCCGATGTAGACATACTCGTCATGTTGGCGTAGCTCTCCCCAGTGGAGTCGCCAAAAAGTGTGTTGACACAAAAACGTGCCCCCGCACTTGGGTCAGTTCGATGATCCAAAAGTGCACGGATACTTAGGAACAAGCCTAAGCGTGACGTAGCACCGACGTCGCGTTCCGACTACCCTTAGTCGTGATAAGGGGGTGGAGTCGTCGGGCAATCAGACCACACAAAATAATCCAATTAGCCGAAAGAAATATATTAAATAGAATAAAATCAGTAAACCGGTCGGAGCCTGTCTGCTTTGAAGTCTTGTGCGAAGGGGTCGTTGAAGTATACCTTCGGCATCTGGTGCGAAGTATCCCGCCGAAGGGTGCCTTCGGTGTTCGGACTGATCCGGCCAAAGATGAACCCCGAACGGATCTGGACGCGATGATCACCTCTGAACAACGGGGTTCGGCGTGAGGTCTCTGATACGGCAAATTACAGAATAATGACGCGAGGGCCACGTGCGGGTGCAACTTCATCCAGAGCGGAGTACGATCGTGGTGAAGCCTGTTGCGACGAAGTGTGCTGGCAAAGCCTGTCGTCGAAGCCTGTAGTCTCGCCGAAGGGTGTCCTGCGACCTCCGAAACCGATCTCTTAGCTCCGGACACCTCTGATGAAGTAACTCTGAACGTGGGAATCTGCAAAAAAGAGGTTTCGAAGTACCAATTCGGCCTGAGGACCGAATTCTGTTAAGTGTTGCACTAGTAGCGAAGGTAGCAATCTGTTACGCAGATTAGCGGATACTTCACAGGCGAAGTAACAAGGAGATATCAATCTATTACGTAGATTAACGGATACTTCATAAGCGAAGTAACAAGGGCTACCACTGTTCCGAAGTGGCCGGAGGAGGGCTTCCAGGCAAACCCACGAAGAGGTACAGAAAAGTAAAGGTAAATAAATGTGATCAAAGCTAGGGATTTGTGTTTGATTTGTGTTAGGGTGGTCTCTAAGCTGGCCTCGCCTCTCTATTTCACTTGACTTACGTAGCTTCGAAGTAGTTCTTGAAGAGGAATGGGTCTAGCCTTCGAGCGTTCCTGCACAAGATGATGACGAAGCCTTGAATTTTTCACTTTTGATGCGGAGCCACCTGTGACTCGCACTTGGGCCGTTTTACAAGAGGAAAGAAGGGCTCTTCGGATCTCGAAGCGTGGACAGTCCAGACCCAGCGAGGGTTCGTCGAGTCAGTGGGCCTCATCACAGGAAATCGAAGCGGAGGTTCAGTTTGTTGAAAACGTGGACTTACTGGTTTTTAGGTTTTTATACTTCTTTTTCATAACTTTTTGGTGATAGTGAAATTCATTTTCTTTTAAACTTCGTATGTGTATTTAATACTTCATTACAACCAGTAGCAGTGGTGACAAACGAAGTACATTCCGAGCGAGTACAAATGAAGCACACTCTGAATGAGTACAAAACAAAGTGTATTTCGCGCGAGTGCGAACGAAGCATATTCCACATGTATAGCTATTGGTCCCCCTTGCACATGGCAGTTAGGGACTTTGGCCAAGCTGGTGCGTGCAATAGCACGACTATCTGGTGTATTAAGTATGTAGAGGGATGTGCCAGAGGGTGCCTTCGAATGTTCTAATGTATTTATGTGGATACTTCCAGTGTTGGACCCAGAATCCATTTTACTTGCTATCACTCTTCACTCACGAAGAGGAGATTTCAAACATACGAAGACAGGCTCCCGGATTTTAATAAGATGAAGCAAGACTTTGATTTTTGATAAGACGAAGCAAGGCTTTGGTTTTTGTTTCATAAGACAAAGGAGGCTTTAGTTTTTGACAAGACAAAGCAATGCTTCAGTTTTTCCATAATATGAAGCAAGACTTTGGTTTTTGACAAGACAAAGAAAGGATTCAGTTTTTTCATAAGACGAAGCAAGAGTTCAGTTTTTGACAATACGAAGCAAGGCTTCAATTTTTTGTTTCATAAGATGAAGCAAGGCTTCGGTTTTTGACAAGACAAAGCAAGGCTTTGATTTTTTTCATAAGACGAAGCAAGGGTTCGGTTTTTGTTTGGTCACCTTCGACTCTATTTGCACGCTTCGAGTGCAAGCTCGGAGTCCTTTGTTTTTATCGCTACGAGCTTGGAGGCACTGTGTAGTGATAAAGGTGGAGTGGATCTCACTAGATTTTTGGTGACCTTCGACTCTTTTCAGACGCTTAGAGTGCACGCTCGGAGTCCTTTGTTTTTATCATTATGCGCCTGAAGGTGCTGTGTAGCGATAAGGATGGAGTGGATCTCACTAGATTTTAGGGCCGTTTGATAGAATCTGAAACCAACACATATCAGAGAAGAGCACACTCCAATATGTGTTGACTTTATTTATCTCGCGCCAAGCCTTTGATAATTTATACTGGTTCAAGCCTCCGAAAGAGATAATAGCCTTACATCCAATTCATAGTGATTTTCATATTCGATGTCATTTGTCCTATTATAATAGAGATGGTCAATATTTATAGGAAAAATACAATAGGAAAAGACCTTTTTATCCTCTACTTACAACCATCATAGAGGACTCTGTTTACAAGACTTCGCAGGGGTGAAATGATAAACCCTTATGTAAATACATGTGCAGATACCAGGGGCAAAGTTCCCTGGTTGTCACTACTACAAAGCGACACAGTAGCGGCAGGCAAAAATAACCTGTAGTGGCGGGCATCCAGTCCACCACTGCTCTAACACCACTGCTAACCCTGGTTAGCTGTGGCGGGCACACTGACGTCATTGCCCACAACTTCTGTTAGTCATAGCAGTGGCGGGCAGATGATGTCAGTGAGCCCACCACCACTATGTCAATAGCAGTAACAGGCGCGCTGACCTCATCTGCCTGCCATTGCTTTTGCTAACAGCAGTGGCGGGCAGATGACATCATCGCGCCTGCCACTACTGTGTTTACCCCATTACACAAAATGTTGTAAACCTTAACTCACACAATCCCACAAACCAAAACATAGAAATTATATGCTTCACACAGCCATCCACATACACAGCAGCAAAACATCCACATATCCACATACACATCCACAACAGCAACACATTAACACAACAACAACCCATCTCATCAATTTACAAATTTACAAAGTTTACATTTCATCACACATCAAGTTTAAAAAGTTTACATCTATCAAAATTTCAAAATTAACCATTGTTTCACAAATACATGCTCATGCGGTTTATGTTTTCTAGGAAGGCCAACTCATATCTTGCGCATATTTTTTTTGCTTCTCAGCTTCAAAATTCTTATCAATTTGTTGTACTTTCCTTTTCATTCTTCTGGCCCAATCATACAGAATTGGATGCTTGGCCACTTCACCCTCAGGATCGAAGAATACTCCAAGCTCATGAAGAACCTCATGCATCGTGAAGCGGCACATCCTTGATACGATGTCGTACATTTATGATTCTGAGAGTTGGCTCTTCTGGGCAACAGTTGATGGACCTAACACCTACATATGTAACATATAAGTACATACGCCGCACATTATATTAGATTATCACATAATAAATTTTTGGACCGGAAACGGCGACCAGAGGGGGGGTGAATGGGAGCTTTTAAAATTTCAAACTAAAATAGCCTTCTGTTTTAAATCTATCTTCTGCGGAACGGGCTTCGAACACACCCTTCAAAGTTCAGGTTCGGAGGTATTTGACGGCTCCGAACACAGGCTTCGCAAGGAGCAAAAGTTCGAAGCCAAGAATACTTCGCTCCACACGCAACCCCAAAAATTCAGCTTCTGCTAAGTCAGTGCAGCCTTCGCACACAGGGTGCCTTCGTGCAGGCTTCGCACATCACCCTTCGCAAGAGCATACTTTCCTCTGAGGACTTAGACCAAATACTTAGCGATAGCAACTGGTGCTGGGCTTCGTACTTCGAAGGTCAAAACGCACACAAAACAAACTTCGCTAAGGGCTTCGACACGGGAAGAAGACGGGCTTCGATCAGTGCTTCGCTAGTAACCAGCGAGGTCTAGTCTCCAGTTTACACAGAGCGAACACACACTGAAAAACACACTTCGCTCAAAAACACACTTCGCCCAAACAGGCTTCGGTGCACTACCTCTAGTCAATCGAAGTGACACACAAGAGATCGAAGCATGCAGCGAGGTATGCAAACAAGCTCAAGCAGAAAATGAACACAGAATCAAGACTTCGATGCTTGAACAGGGAACACAAAAATTGAACTCACAGGATGAATACGGAGTATGGTGGCTAGCATAGGAGTTCTACAATGAATGCTCAAAGTGTTAATGCGACCTACCCAGCCTCCACTATTTATAGCCACTATTCACCCATGTGAACTGACTACTTTACCCCTAGGGTTTACATTGGTTTAGTCTCATCAGAACAGAGGGGTACAAAAGGTAGTCTACTTTATTTGGAGGCTTCTCTGTCAGCTTTGCAGAGGGGACAGCGTCACCTTTTTGCAGAGCCTTGAGCCTGACGGCCTTGAGCCTGACGGCCTTTGCTTCACCGAAGTCAGCCTTCAATACAGTGACGGTTTTGAGCCGAAGCCATCAAAGCCCTTGGGCCTTCGCACCAACACCTTCGGAGTGGACCACCACGGCTTCGCAGCTTCTCCCGCCTCAAACTCCGTCAGTCCGTGTACCGAAGCCATGCATGGCCGAAGTACCTCAAGTCATCCTCACTCCGGAGCCAGCCTTGCTCCGAAGCTTGCTTCACTCCGAAGCCCCACCTTCGGAGTACCACCCTTCGAAGTCCCTCCTTCGTCCAAGGCCTCCGCATGAAGCATTCCATGAGCACTTCGTCGTAGTGTCTCTCCCCGAGCACACTCCTCGACGAGCCTCACCAGGACCATGCCTTCGATGCACCTCGACTTCTGAGACCTTCGTCGGGTATACATTCGAGTGTCTCCCTCCGGAGCATACTTTGAACACTTTGCCTCATTGCTGAAGACTTGATCCACCAAACTCCGAAGTCACTCCTTTCAGAGTACCCTTCGAAGTGCCTCGCCTCCGAGGACTTCGTCTCAGGGTACCTTTACTCAGAGCCACGCTCCGCACTTACTGCCTTCTACTAGCGCACCTCGACCCGAGGACCGACCTCGACCCCTTCGCAGCCTTTGTGATGGAGCTCCCCGCTCCCCTGGCATCAAGCCTCCCGCTTGACCCAGGTTCACTTGCTACGAACCGTCTATCGCCTCCTAAGTTCCCTACGCACCACAGACAAGCATACAAGTGTATCCAGTACCCCGGAGACCTCTCTGGGTAAGCAAACTTCGGCACACACTCTGGTGTACCGCCCAAAGTACCGAGACCTTCGGTACAACCAATCATCGTGTACTGTCGGACCCCTCCGACAGGCACACTCCGCTGCAACAGCTGCAGCAACCAGAGCCAACGAACCCTTCGGTGAAACAGCCTCCGAAGTCCCCTTCGGAGAACCAGCCTCCGAACCCCTTCAGAGGGACCCCTTCGAATCAGAGGGTAAAATCTGTCAATCACTCATCACAGACTCCGAAACCAACCCTAGGTTTCTCAATCTCCCCCTTGATGAGTGCATTGACAACCAAAATCAAGTTCAAGAAAATTTGAAAAATTTCAGCACACAAGTGACCATAAAAACTCAGAAATGAGCCAAATCATGTCACCTGACAAAAGAATTTTCCTCCCCCTTTTCAAAAGAGTAAAAGCCCCTTCGGCAAAACTTCCCTTTGCAAGATAAAAACTCCCCCTGAGTTTAATTTACCCCCTTGCTGCAGAGAACTCAAAAATTTCTCCCCCTTTGGCAATGCAAGCATCAAGGAGCATGTAAAAGATGCATAGCTTGGAAATGGGAGGAATTGCAAAGACATATAAAGAAAAAATATGCCAATATTAATACCAATTTTCATGTGCTCAGCTCAATTTAACATTATCTAAAAACATGATGACAGTATGTGATTTTAACATTTTGAAGTAAAAGCATCACCACTCAATCAAGGTACCTAGACAAGTAAAAGCAGGGACTGCGCAAAGCTAGTCAATTTCTACTCGAGACAGACAAGTCCAGTTCAAATGGAGCATTGAAAGCAAACTTGATGATCAATGAATTTTGTTGTTATTTTCATAATGTCAGGGGTTATTTTTTTGTCTACCTTATACTTGCCAATCAAGCCAAGCCTAGGAATGAAAGCCATCAGAAGATTAAGGCGGTGATTTTGGCATACACTACACTATCCCAGTTCAGACCAATGTGCAATGGTAAGCAGTCTGGAAGAGGGTAGTGTGACAAACAAACCCACCTGGATCTTTTTGCGTCGAAGGATGCAAATCATGGATTTTTGGAATTTTGATTGAGTGAACAAATTGTTTTAGCACTTGATGAATATCCATGAGTACGTAGAATAATTTTTGTGCAAGTTGCAATGTTTAGCATCCAGAGAAAGGGAGTCTTGCTATCAAGCAGATAAAAGATAGCTAAAGCAGTCCTACCTAAACATGCTAGATTCAAGACTAAGCAGTGAACATGATTTGAATTTGGAAAGAAAAATCATGCACATAATATTTCAGATATGTTAAATAGAGTTGAGCTGTCATGATTACATGAATTTGAATCAGGCATATAAGTGCAAGAGATGTAAATGCAATTTCACACATAATTAGCATATGCACAACAATCTAAATCTGCTCCCCCTCACAAAATGCCATAAGGGTGACAAATACCAAGTTCCCCACGCAAGTAGGCAAATCGAGAAGCATCGAGGGATTTTGTGAAAATATCGGCTAGCTGGTGTTGGGTATCAACATATTGAAGTTCAATATCACCCTTCTCATTATGATCTCTGAGAAAATGTTATCGCACATCAATGTGTTTGGTTCTGGAGTGCTGAACCGGGTTGTTTGCAATACAAATAGCACTAGTGTTATCACAGAGAAGTGGAACACTCTTATAATCTAACCCGAAATCCCGCAAAGTGGAAACATCCACAAAATCTGAGAGCAACAGCTAGCTGCAGCAACATATTCGGCCTCATCCATCGATTGTGCAACACTAGACTGTTTGCAGGAAGACCAGCAAACCAGAGAAGTACCCAGAAAATGACAAGTACTAGAGGTACTTTTCCTATCAATCCTACACCCAGCAAAATCCGCATCGGAATAGCCTCGAAGACACAAGGAGGAAGATGCCGAATACCAAATGCCAAATTCAAGGGTATGTTTGAGATACCTAAGAATGCGCTTTACCGCTTGACGGTGCGAAGCTCATGGTGAAGCCTGAAAACGAGCGCACAGACACACTGCAAAGTGTAAGTCCGTCCTTGTAGCAGTCAAGTAGAGGAGGGAGCCGATCATGCTTTGGAACTCCTTCTGATCTATGGCTTCTCCATCTTCGTCAGGATCCAATGCTATAGATGTAGCCATTGGAGTGGCGAGTGGCTTCGCATCAGCCATATCGAACTTCTTGAGCAGGTCCTTGGTGTACTTCATCTGGTGGACGAAAGTACCTTGTTTGCTTTGCTTGATTTGCAAACCAAGGAAAAAAGTGAGTTCGCCCATCATGGTATCTCGAACTCCCTGCTCATGGCATCTGCAAACTCGGCAACCAAAGCATAAGAAGAGCCACCAAAGATGATATCATCCACATAAATCTGAACTAGGAGGAAATCTTTGCCATGCTTGAGAGTGAACAGGGTTTTATCAACAGAGCCCATCAAATACCCCCGCTCAAGCAGAAAAGACTTAAGTCTGTCATACCATGCCCGAGGGGCCTGCTTGAGTCCATAAAGAGCCTTATGAAGTTTAAGGACTTTATGTGGGTATCTGGGGTTTTCAAAACCAGGGGTTGTTTTACATAAACATCTTCTCCTATGAAACCATTAAGAAAAGCACTTTTGACATCCATTTGATAGAGTTTGAATCCCCGGGATGTCACAAAGGCAAGCAAAATCCTAATGGCCTCAAGACGAGCAACAGGAGCAAAAGTTTCAGTAAAATCAATCCCTTCTAATTGAGAATAACCCTGAGCTACAAGTCTAGCCTTGTTTCTAACTATAGTCCCATCCTCCCCTTGTTTGTTTTTCAAAATCCATTTTGTTCCAATGAAATGAACATTTGGTGGAGGATCAACTAAAGTCCAGACTTGGTTTCTCTCAAAATTTTCAAGTTCTTCATGCATAGCATTGATCCAACTAGAATCCGAAAGTGCATGACTAACATCTAAGGGCTTGAAAGAAGCAACAAAAGCGGAATCAATGAAATGAGCATGAGAACGTGTTACCCATTGATCAAGCTCACCAATGATCTGCTCAGGAGGATGCATCCTTTGAACATGGTGTGGAGCCTCACGACGGGATGCAGTCTCCCCCTCAACTTGTGCGTTGGAGTGGTCCAAGATGACCGATGTCGAGGTAGTTGCTTCGGGACCTTGTGCCGAAGTGGTTGAAGCGGGGTTGGCTTTGGGGGTTGATGTCGAGGGTAGTAGGGGTTCATCCTCGAAATCTCCGGGATCTTCTTCTTCGAAGATAGTCTGTTCCATATCGTGTTCATTTGCCTGTTCAAGAGCAGGACTAACAGAGGGGGTTGATTCATCTAAAGTCACATCACATGACTCGATGACAGTGTTAGTCTCCAAATTATAAACACGATAAGAATGACCATGTGTAGTGTAACCCAAGAAGATCCCGTCAGAAGAATGCGACTCAAATTTATCCAAATTACCACGTTTTAGGATAAAGCAACGACAGCCAAAAACTCGAAGATGAGTAACCTTGGGATGTCTCCCAAAACGTAGCTCATAAGATGTCAAGTTCAAAATTGAGCGCAAGAAGATTTGGTTTGAGATGTAACAAGCAGTGTTCATAGCCTCAGCCTAGAATTTTCTAGGACTCCAGTGCTCATCGAGCATCGTCCTAGCCATCTCAACCAAAGTGCGGTTCTTTCTCTCAACAACACCGTTCTGTTAAGGAACCCGCGGAGCAGAGAATTGATGTTCTATGCCATGCTCCATGCAAAAGTCAACAAAGAGACTGTTCTTGAACTCAGTGCCATTATCACTTCGAATGAATTTCAATGCACCAGGGAGTTCAGTGAAAAGTCTCAAAGCCAAGCTCCGAAAGTGTGAGAACACTTCATCCTTGCTGGCAAGAAGGAAGACCCAAGAGTAGCGAGAGAAATCGTCGACAATGACTAACACATACCACTTGCCGCCTAAAGAACTAACCCGAGAAGGACCTACAATGTCCATGTGGAGAAGTTCTCCGGGTTGTTCAGTTGTCACTGTGGTGACTGGCGAGTGCGAAGCGGCAATCATTTTTCCATGTCGACAAGGAGCGCAAACTAAATTCTTCTCAAACTTGAGCTTGGGCAATCCTCGGATCAGACCTAGGGCACTCAGACGAGCGAGCAACTCAAAGATCATATGCCCTAGTCTCCTATGCCACTTCCAAAGCTCATAAGTAGAATGTGCAACAAGACAATGAAAAGAACCAGATGACTCAGAAAAATAAGCTCCAAAAACTCTCCCAACTCTAAAGATCTTACAAACCACAACACCATCAGAATTGAGTACTTGCGAAGTATCGCGATGGAATCGCACTTCGAAGCCCTCATCAAGCAATTGAGATACAGAAAACAAATTGTATCCCAAATTCTCAACCAAAGCAACATCTTTGAGAGTGAAATTCGAGTTAATTCTTACCACACCTTTACCTTTCACTCTACTCCTTTGATTGTTCCCGAAGGTGATATGTTCCCTTTGCTTGGTTGTGGTGAGGCTGGAGAACCATGCTGCATCTTCGGTCATATGGCGCGAACAACCAGAGTCCATGATCCACGTGCCCTCCAAGCCTCGATCTGCCGCCTACACATGATAAGAAAGTCTCGATCGCTCAGTGCTGGGGTGAGTGAAAATATGATGAGGCATCCAGCACTGAGTGATACGAGTAGTAGGCACAGTAAAAATAGACTGTCTATGCACAGGATAATCAGAATGATGCAAAGTGCGAGGTCTACCTACATGCTGTGATCTAACATGACGAGGTCTTCTACTCTGACGTGGTACAAAGCTACTCGCCCGGGGTCTACCACCATATAGAACATGGTGAACACCTCGAGGAGCAAAACCTCTCCGAGAAGCATGAGGAGCCTCAAAAATAGGACGAGAGTAAAACTCAGACTCGTGCATACCTAAAGATGGGTAATGCATGTTCTGGAACCTCATCTCTTGAGAGCGTCGCTCATCCTTGATGCGACGAAAACAGAACCCAACCAAATGACCCGCCCGCTGACAGTAGGAACAATAAAAAACTCTCCTAGGGGCACTCTCATGGGTCACAGGAGCAACTCTCACAGGCTCCTTGGGCTTCTGCTGAGTGGTTTTCTTGGGAGGGATTTTCTTGGCAGGAGGAGTGGTTTTCTTTGGTGTCCGGATAGGCTTTTTGGCTGATGGAGTGTCTAACAGAGCTCTCTCTTTCTCTAAGGTAGTGGGTGAGGTAAAAACAGTTTTGTTCTTACTGTCTGAAGGAATCCTCTTCTTGAGTTACCCCTGCTCTGTCAGCACACATCTTGGTTTTGGCCAAGAGCAAGTCCATCCTACCCTTTCCCTTAGTGCATTTGTTAACCACAGAAAGAAGGAATTCATTCTCAGTCATAAGGTTCTCAACTTGCTCTCTAACAGTGCCTAGCTGGTCCTTAAGGGTTATGCAAGTGTCACAAACAGGTTGCACATCCTTAGAACTATCGGCCCTCTCCAATCTAGCGTCTAAATCATGAACATGCTTATCATGTAAATTAATGCTCTCGCGTAATAAAGAACAGTTCATGCATTCAATTATATCATGAGGTCTAGAATCAACCACCAAAAGCTGCTTCTGTGCAGTCTCAAGCTCAGATAGAGTTTGAGCATGTACATAACGCAACTGAGCAAGTTCACCCATGACAATAGTACAAGATTCACATTCAGTATCACTAACTTTAGACTTAAGCATGGCATAATCAGTAGAAACAGATTCTAGCCTAAGTCTAAGGTCTTTTCTTTTCTAGCGGCTTGCACAAGTAATCTATCCTGACCAAGAACTACTTCATTCAGCTCATCTAGTTTAATTGAAAGCTGGTCATAGGATAGTGGTACCTCGGATGAGTCAAGCTCATCGCCGCTGTGATCGCTGTCGGCCATGAAGCAAAGGCCGATGAAATCTCGTCCCTTCTTGTCCTTCTTCTCCTCCTTCCATGGGGACTCCTCCTCCTCAGAGCTCGACTCCTCAGTTGAGGAGGTGTCGATGTCGCTGAGAGCAGCAACAAATGCTCTGGAAGCGACTTTGGCTACCCTCTTAGCCACCTTGCCGCGCTTGCCCTTCACAAAAGGCTTCCTCTCCTTTTTGTGGTATTTGGGGCGCTCACTCTCATCTCTCTTCTTGAGTTTAGGGCAATTGGCCTTGATGTGAGAAGTGTCGCCACACTCAAAACAACCACTGAAACCACTTCTCCTCTGATCCGGTCTCTCATGGTGAAAACGGGTGAACCTTCTGGCAATGAGAGCAAGCTCATCATCATCCAGAGTATCCACCTGCTCCTTAGTGACGGAGACCAGGGAGGACAAAGCAAAACCATCTGCAAAAACACAAGTGTCTGGTGTGCTTGGTTCTGCAGTGGTGCCACGGCTAGTGCTGGAAACCAGTGCCAATGGCTGTGGCAAGGAGTTCCTATGCACTGCAAGAGATGCCTTTGCAATCTCTGTGGACTTAAGCTTGCTGAAGAGCTCATCACAGGTCAATGTGTCATAACCTGCGGACTCCTCAATGCTGGATATCTTCACTTCCCATATGCTACGATCAAGAGCATAGAGAAGCTTGATAGCCCTATCATGATCATTGTAAGCAAGCGTCCCGTTGGACCGCAAGTTACTCACTATTGCATCAAAGCGAGAAAACATGGCATCTATAGATTCACCAGGTGCCTGCACAAACAGTTGATACTGCTGATTGTATGTGCTTTGGCGCCTGGCCTTAATCTGTGTAGAGCCCTCATGAAAAATAGTGAGAGTGGTCCAAATTTCCCTAGCTGTCCTAAGGTGTTGCACCCTATCAAACTCACTCCGGCTCAAACCAATGAACAATATATTTCTTGCCTTGGAGTTGGCATTATACTGATCCTTCTCTGTTTGAGAGGTGCGAGTTTCAGGGATGGAGTATTGTGAGTCCACAATCTCCCAAATTGCATTTCCTTGGCTTAGTAAGTAAGCCTCCATGCGCACCTTCCAATATGCAAAATCAGTCCTATCGAACAGAGGAATTTTACTAACTCTGTCCATGTCGCCAACAGATCACAAAACCGGTTAAGGTCAACTGGTGATCTTAACCCGCTCTGATACCAATTGTTGGACCAGAAATGGCGACCAGAGGGGGGGTGAATGGGAGCTTTTAAAATTTCAGACTAAAATAGCCTTCTGTTTTAAATCTGTCTTCTGCGGAACAGGCTTCGAACACACCCTTCGAAGTTCAGGTTCGGAGGTATTTGATGGCTCCGAACACAGGCTTCGCAAGGAGCAAAATTTTGAAGCCAAGAAGACTTCGCTCCACACGCAACCCCAAAAATTCAGCTTCTACTAAGTCAGTGCAGCCTTCGCACACAGGGTGCCTTCGTGCAGGCTTCGCACCTCACCCTTCGCAAGAGTGGACTTCCCTCTGAGGACTTTGACCAAATACTTAGCGACAATAACTGGTGCTGGGCTTCATACTTCGAAGGTCAAAACGCACACAAAACAAACTTCGCTAAGGGCTTCGACATGGGAAGAAGATGGGCTTCGATCAGTGCTTCGCTAGTAACCAGCGAGGTCTAGCCTCCAGTTTACACAGAGCGAACACACACTGAAAACACACTTCGCTCAAAAACACACTTTGCCCAAACAGGCTTCGGTGCACTACCTCTAGTCAATCGAAGTGACACACAAGAGATCGAAGCATGCAGCGAGGTATGCAAACAAGCTCAAGCAGAAAATGAACACATAATCAAGACTTCGATGCTTGAACAGGGAACACAAAAATTGAACTCACAGGATGAATACAGAGTATGGTGGCTAGCACAGGAGTTCTACAATGAATGCTCAAAGTGTTAATGCGACCTACCCAGCCTCCACTATTTATAGCCACTATTCACCCATGTGAATTGACTACTTTACCCCTAGGGTTTACATTGGTTTTGTCTCATCAGAACAGAGGGGTACAAAAGGTAGTCTACTTTATTTGGAGGCTTCTCTGTCAGCTTTGCAGAGGGGACAGCGTCAGCTTTTTGCAGAGCAGACACTGTCAGCCTTTATAGTCTTGGATTCTTCTGAAGCCCCCCTTCGCACGTGAGGGGTGTGGTAGCTTCGGTGAGAAGCCTTGAGCCTGACGGCCTTCGCTTCACCGAAGTCAGCCTTCGATACAGTGACGGTTTTGAGCCAAAGCCGTCAAAGCCCTTGGGCCTTCGCACCAACACCTTCGGAGTGGACCACCACGGCTTCGCAGCTTCTCCCGGCTCGAACTCCGTGAGTCCGTGTACCGAAGCCATGCATGGCCGAAGTACCTCAAGTCATCCTCACTCCGGAGCCAGCCTTTCTCCGAAGCTTGCTTCACTCCGAAGCCCCACCTTCAGAGTACCACCCTTTGAAGTCCCTCCTTCGTCCAAGGCCTCCACATGAAGCATTCCATGAGCACTTCGTCGCAGTGTCTCTCCCCGAGCACACTCCTCGACGAGCCTAACCCGGACCATGCCTTTGATGCACCTCGACTTCTGAGACCTTCGTCGGGTATACCTTTGAGTGTCTCCCTCAGGAGCACACTTCGAACACCTTGCCTCATTGCTGAAGACTTGATCCACCAAACTCCGAAGTCACTCCTTTCGGAGTACCCTTCGAAGTGCCTCGCCTCCGAGGACTTCGTCTCGGGGTACCTTTACTCGGAGCCACGCTCCGCACTTACTGCCTTCTACTAGCGCACCTCGACCTGAGGACCGACCTCGACCCCTTCGCAGCCTTCGTGACGGAGCTCCCCACTCCCCTGGCATCAAGCCTCCCTCTTGACCCAGGTTCACTTGCAACGAACCGTCCGTCGGCTCCTAAGTTCCCTGCGCACCACAGACAAGCATACAAGTGTATCCAGTACCCCGAAGACCTCTCCGGGTAAGCAACCTTCGGCACACACTTCGGTGTACTGGCCAAAGTACCGAGACCTTCGGTATAGCCAATCATCGTGTACTGTCAGACCCCTCCGACAGGCACACTCCGCTGCAACAGCTGCAGCAACCAGAGCCACCGAACCCTTCGTTGAAACAGCCTCCGAAGTCCCCTTCGGAGAACCAGCCTCCGAACCCCTTCAGAGGGACCCCTTCGAATCAGAGGGTAAAATCTGTCAATCACTCATCATAGACTCTGAAACCAACCCTAGGTTTCTCATAAATCAACTTACTTCTTTAGTATCCTTAGACATTGTCCGCGCAAACTTTTCTAATTTATTGCTCATGAAATCACAAGTATAATGCCAGCAATGCACCGAACCAGGAGATTGTTTGTGACACTTCAAAATAGACAAAGTTAGAACGATATATAGTTTGCCTTTATCAATTGAATTAAGAAATTTCAAAATATAATATTACCGGATAGTTGGTTCTGATAAGCATATCTTTTGGCCTATGTGGATCATGTGGGCCACCTAACCTTTCCACGTAGTATTTGTATGCACTCTGAATAACATTTAATATATCCTGATATTCTTTTTTGGGTTTGTCGAGAGAGTCGAGCACATAAACCCTTGAGTACTTTGGGTATATCATAAGTGTGCAATCCAATGATCACTATCGAAAGAAGTAATATATGATTATGTTAGTTTCATAATCGATAAAACGTGATTAAGTGGATATAGTGGGTATACTTACTTAAAGTTATATGCCCCACTTATCATTTCTCTGTCCTTCTATTGAAACATGCACCGCGCAATGTACAACGCGGCACAATTCCTTTTACTCTTCTTAAGTGTGTCTTGGTCTTTTTTGAACATCTTCCTTTGAAATTTTTTCTGACCCGCGGTCCAGTACTTGTCATCATTCTGGTTTAGTGCCAGGTTTAGTGCACTTTGGCTTATCAATGACGGGTTCAAGTACCCATATTTATTAGACGTGTCACAACATGAATTCAAACTGCATATGTTATGAAACAATAGTCAATATAAGACATGATTGATTTTTGCTTTATATTGACAAAGTAAAAAGTACTTACATGCACCAGAGCATCATGCTTGTGATGTCGGTTCGCTGTAGATGGAACATCCGATGGAAGTCGTTGAAAAATAATGCAAGAGTAAACTCTAGGTAGTTGAATATTTCTTTTAGAACCTTCAATTCTATTTGTGTAACTCCTAACGAAGACGCTTCGAGGTACCAGTCATGAAATGTTCTCATCCGCCAACACATACTCTTAAGTAGTCGTTGGGGTAATAATGTTTTGCCTGGTTCGTATTCGATATAATCCTCGTATCCGTAGGTCCATTTATCAACAGAAAGTGAGCCCACCTGCTTTTGTACTGGAGCCTTTATGGGAGCCGCTATGGGCGTAGAACGTGTTTGCCTCATAGTAGTAAAAAATTTAAGCATTTCAGATTTTGGCGCAGAACACTGCCCAGCTTGAACAATTGTCTTGTGGATTGCTGGCTTTGGGCATGCATCTTGTTTTTCAGGCTCGGCCACTAGCACTAGCACTTTTGTGTTGGGCTCAGTGGGCTTAGTCACTGGCACTTGAGGCTTGGCCAGAACTGGCACTGGCATTTGATCAGGCTCTGGCACTTTTGTGTTGGGCTCAGTGGGCTCAAGCACTAGCACTGGCTCTGTCACTTGATCAGGCTTGACCACTTTTGGTTCTGTCACTTCTGCCACTTTATCGGGCACTGGCTCTTTCTCTGCCTCTTCCTCCATCTCACGCTCATCAACAGGTGATAAAGATCCTATATTTTGTACATCCTGAGATGAAAGATATATGGGGGGTTGTAATGAGACAATAGGTGATTTACTCTGAGAACTTGTCTGTAGTAATTTGATATCTCGGCTTGCTCATAGGACAAAGTTATTTAGTGCATCTCTGATTGTCTCAATCCCCTCATCAGGCATTGGAAGATCCAAGGGGTCATTAATAAATCTGTCGTAGGTGATCTCATTGACCTGAACCTTGGTATATATACTCAGTAGGAATAGGCTGATTGTGAAATAAATCCCCGGGCATAGCAATGCCTCGTGCAGCCTCTTGGGAATGCCTTTTGCGCCCTATCGGTACATGCAGGCTTCATGGTGTGTGCTCTTTAATATAATTTACAGGAAATTTTTCTTGTACTGAGCCAACACTGCTGGTACGTCAAGTCGTACCTCTCGCACAATTATCTGTCCCACTGCAGCCTGCATTATGTTGGGATTCTTATTAATAAATTCAAAAAAGTGTCGCTCCCACTCTGCATGGCGCTCTGCAGCCTCGTATGTGCGTGCTTGACGCTTCTTGTATGTAGCACCCTCCTGTTTCTTGAAAGTATTTTTTCCAGGGTGCTGTAGAAGAGACACCTCGGGTGCGCACTCAATGTTCCTCGTTTCCGAGAGCAGATGTAAGCTGGTCATTACATCCCTTGGGCTTGAACTTTCCAGCCTTCTCCAACTCAGTGATTTCCCGTGCTTTCTGAAATACTGCACTAGTCCCTGAGTCGGAGAGCATATATTGGCCCTCGAGTGTTTTTTTAGCTCGACCTAGGAGCCATCTCTTAATGCGCTGATCAACACCTAAAAACTGTTCAGGTAACCCAGCCGCATGGTCCTCCTCCTCCTTTCTACTCCACTCATCCTCCTTGGCCTTATATCCACCTGGGCCAAGTTTATGTGGGAACTTATTTTTCTTATTAAGTTCTTTGAACACGATGTTTTCTTGTTTGGCTTCTTTCGAGCAATGTTGCAATTTGAATTCGTTCCACTCATTTGGCGTGATAAATCCGTAGTCGTTGAGCGGCGACTATCCTTTCTGAAGGTATTGTGTGTTCAGTTTAGTCCTGAACGTATGGAGAGACTTCCCGATAGTCTTCAATGTGGCGGCTTTAGCATCTTCTAAGCGATCTTCCAGGAATTTATAATGTGTTTTTATATGCTCCCACAATTCGTTCTTCGTAACTTCAGGGACAATCTTCCAGTTTTTCCAAACTATCTTACACCGCTCCCTGGCGAGACATCCACAATTATTGCGCCACTTAGCTATGATTTATGTCGGCTTCTTTGGAGCCCCATCAACATACACATCTTCAACCTCGTAGATGGTTGTATGCAGCTTGTTCTTCTCCTGTTTTCCTCTCCTCTTCGCATTTGTAGAGGATGTAGTGGCTACGGGCTTAACAATTGTTGGCTCAAATGACTCAACAGCTCGGACAATAGTCAATGTGAGCTTCAGGAATGTAACCCTCGGTTAGAAGCTGCTCTAAATTGTTACTAACACAATAATTAACTCCACTTGAGCTTCAGGAATGTAATCCTCATCGGCGTCTTCTCTCGTTCTCTTCTTCCTAGGCTCCATTGGATGTTCATTCTCCGGAGAGTGGTATGAAGATTCGCTATCGGAGGATCCTTTAGATGAACCCTCTTTATTTGCTTTTGCGGGATACTGGTAGATGAGCTCCTCAACGGGATGTCCTTCTTCCACCATAAATTAACTATTCATAGTTAAGAGGTTAATGTATCAGAATTTTGGTTATGCAAAAAAGGTTTGATGTCATATTTTCATGTACGAAACAATGCACAAAGTAGTCAGCTATTACTTCTAAAGCTACTATATTAATCCTCAAGTTAGGAGATTGTGTTGTTCTCTCTCTCTAGTGTTGTTGAGGCCTCAACATATTTTGTGTTGTTTTTCAAATATGTTCATGGCTGCCATGGAAACATGAGCACATCCATTCCCTGCCAGCAGCACAAGAAAGAAGAAGATGTTGAAGGGAATGGATGTGTCACACGGCTTGATGACATACATGAGATAACTCAATAACAATTTGCATCATAGGCCTCTAAAAGGAATTGTAGAATTTAATGTTAGTCTTCAGTCGGATGAACTTGAGGATTAGTATAGTAGCCTCAGAAGTAATAGCAGTAGTAAACTTATCATAGTGTCAAAGGTGAGAAATGTATGAAAACTCTTCTTGGCTACAGTAGTCAGCTATTACTTCTGAAGCTACTATATTAATCCTCAAGTTAGGAGATTGTGTGGTTCTCTCTCTCTCTCTGGTGTTGTTGAGGCCTCAGCATATTTTGTGTTGTTTTTCAAATATGTTCATGGCTGCCATGGAACCGTGAGCTCATCCATTCCCTGCCAGCAACACGAGAAAGAAGAAGTTGTTTATGGGAATGGATGTGTCACACGACTTGATGACATACATGAGAAAACTCAATTACAATTTGCATCATAGGCCTCTAAAAGTTGTTCTAAAAAAGTTGTTGAAGATCTAATCCCTAGCAATGTTCTAAAAAATTTGTTGAAGGGAATGGACGTGTCGCACGGCAAAGGGCTCCGAGATGGTGGTGACGGGCACAGGAATTTGATTTGCAATTGATCTAGGGTTTCGTCCGAGCGGGAGCCAAAAACTATATAGGTGTATTAGTAGTGGGGGGCAAGATAAATAATATATATACTTTGTTTCATTAATTCATGCATCAATCAAGTCATCAACTATGTATTATATACAACATAGTACATAAAACACAATATTGAACAAAATAGCACACTAACATATCACTGTATCATGCTGATACATATATGCCAAGAGATGTGAGGTGGTAATGTGGTATGCAATATTTCTCATGCCATAACTTAGATATAGAAGACTTCACCCAAAATTAGACTAATATATATTGGGTGAATGGTACATTTCCATTAATCAATGCCAAAACAGGTGTAACAAAGTAGTATACAGTGGTTCTACAAATGATCCTTTAACCAAAATGCAAAACTAAAGAAGTAAGCATGCATACACTAATTCTAAAGAGGCATATGTGCATAAGAGATAACATTTTTTCCTACATTTTGCACCCTAAATTTTAGTCAGTTAACTAGGATAGGTACAAAGTAATTTCCACATCTCCTAAACCTAGAATGCTGCTACACACATATTTAAGTTCTTAGTAATAGAGATAACATAGAACAAAATGATAACTATCCACAAATGTAAGGACAATAAACCCTAGAAACTTTTTAGCAACTTGAACGGGGACGACGGCGTGTGCTCGGGGATGGGGACGGCGGCGACGGCTCCAAGACGGTGGCGCGGGGTCTGGGGACAGTGACACGGGCTCCGGTGACGGGCGGAGTTGGAGGCAACGGTGACGACGGGCTTCAGGGATGACGTCGATGGGCTCTGAGGGCGGCAACGTGGGCTCTGGGACAGGGACAGTGGCGTGCGCTCGGGGACGGGGACAGCGGCGATGGCTCTGAGGTGGCGGCGAGGGGTCCGGGGACACCAACATATGCTCCGGTGATGGGCTTCAGAGACGACTGCGACAACTCTAAGGCGGCGGTGAGGGGTCCGAGGACACCAACGGCTCTAAGACAGCGACGACGGGCTTCGGGGATGATAGTGACGGGCTCCGAGGGCGGCGGCGCAGGCTCCGGGAGTGGATGCAATGGGCGGGAGGAGTTTAGGGTTTAGAAATGAAACGTATTTTTCAAACGGCGGGAGCGAAAAATTTATGCTGATGTCATCCTGCCTGCCACTGCTATTTTCTCTTAGTAGTGGCGGGCGATGATGTCACCAGCCCGCCACTACTAATCCGCCCGCCGCTGGTGCTCGACTTAGTAGTGGCGGGCCGCTGACGTCACCGACCGCCACTACTAAAAGGAATAGTAGTGGTAGGCTGGTGACGTCAGCATGCCCACCACTGATTACACCCGACCTCCACTACTAATAACGGTAGGGATTATCTAATATATGTTGTGCTTACATTTCGAGAAACACTTTGTAGCGCAGTGGTGCAGGGGGTTGCTTTGGTGTCATGCGGTTCGAGGTTCGATCTTTGCTACCGGTAGGCGGTTTGAGGTTTGAACCTTGCTACCGGCCTCTAATTTTCAGCACTTTTTGTATTGATGTTTAAATCCTCATTTGAACTTTAATTTTTTTAACAATAAAAATACATCATAACTTATCAAATTTTAAAAAAATGGTATTTCCCCCCTCGGTTTATGTTAGACATGTATTATTAATTAACTATAATTAAATAATAACCTATATATATTACCAATATCTTAAACAAAATAACATAATTGATTTTACAAATACGCTGGTGCTCGACTTAGTAGTGGCGGGCCGCTGACATCACCGACCGCCACTACTAAAAGGAATAGCAGTGGCGGGATGGTGATGTCATCATGCCCGCCACTGATTACACCCGACCGCCACTACTAATAGCGGTAGGGATTTTCTAATATACGTCGTGCTTATATTTCGAGAAACACTTTGTAGCGCAGTGGTGCGGGGGGTTTCTTTGGTGCCATGCGGTTCGAGGTTCGAACCTTGCTGCCGGTAGGCGGTTTGAGGTTTGAACCTTGCTGCTGGCCTCTAATTTTCAGCACTTTTTGTATTGATGTTTAAATCCTCATTTGAACTTTAATTTTTTTAACAAAATGACATAATTGATTTTACAAATACGCACGCTAAACATAAATGATCTAGCCTTGCACTAATTTTCCATCGCCATCGGTGCGTAGATAAGAAATGACACTGCCAAATGACAGTTTTGCTTCAACCACATTGATATCCTTGATATGTCAACGAAAAACGACACCTCATCAAACTGATTGTATTCTTCTTCGTCTTCGACTCCATCAACTCCAACAATTCTTTGTTTTCCTGGAACAACGATGTATTTTTTTCTCGTATTTAGGATCAAGTATGTAAAATACTTGTGCCATGGATTGAGCGAGTATCCAAGGATTATCTTTATAAGCCACCTTATTAAGGTCAACTATCGTAACCCTGTAATCATCCACCTCCACACCTTCTGGATGTTTGACCCACTGGCACTTAAATACAAGGATTTCTATAGAGTTCTCGTAGTTAAGTTCCTATATTTCTTCGATGTATCCATAGTAAGCATTCTTTTGTCCAGTGCTATCTTCTGCATCTGCTCTGACACCACTATTTTGGCGCTGACTCTTTTGATCCTTTGCTTTGGTATAGAATGTGAAACCATTGATGTCATACGCTTGCCATGTTTTAACCATGCTCAATGGATAGTAAGACAATTTATTTATCATCATCTCTTCGTCGGTTTCTCCAATCGAAAGGGTTAGATCCCTTAGCCATGATGTGAAATGAATTTTATGTTATTTCATAATCCATTGTTCATCGCGATCTTCATTCTTTTGACGAAACTCTTGCAGGTGTTGTTCAACATATGGTCTCATAATCTCCAACTGATGCATTACATTATAATGTGATTCTCTTATTGTTTGGTAGCTATTGTCTCGTATGATTTTCCTGCCTTTAGTTCCTTTACCGGTGAGTCTTCCATGGTGCCGAGACATGGGAACTCCTATTGCTTTTCCATCTCTTATGTAATCTGCGTAGCACTAAATGACTTCCTCAGTCATGTAGCCCTCTATAATGGAACCCTCTAGATAAGAATGATTTCGTACGTAACCCTTGAAGATAACCATTAGACGCTCGTATGCATACATATTGTGCAGGTACGTTGGACCGAGAACAAAGATTTGGTCTGCTATATGTATCATATAGTGCTCCATAATATCAAAATATGAAGGAGGAAAGCACATCTCAAGCTAACACATAGTCTCCCTCATTTGTTTACGTAATTCATTTAACTCTTCAGTGTCGATCACCTTCTTTGATATGACGTTGAAGAAGTGACACATGCGTGTTATCACCATCTTTAGAAATGAATGTTTGATTCCTCTTACTGCGATGGCGAGGAATAGCCCAAGCATAACATGACAATCCTGAGTGTTGTAGCCGCTCATCCTCAAATCTGCTACGGAGACAATATTCTTTATATTCATTGAGAATCCTGTTTGAACTCTAATTCCATGTAGACACCTGCAGATTGATCTTTTCTCGTCAATTGTGAGGTTATAGATAGCAGCCGGAAGGAAAAATTTTCCATTGGCCCTTTCTTGTAGGTGAAGCTCGGGTCTAATTCTGAGAGTTTGAAGGTCCCTTCATACTTTGAGTCCATCTTTTGATTTGCCCGGTATGTCTAACAAAATACCGATGGTGCTTTCGAAGACATTCTTCTCAACGTGCATTGTATCGATAGCATGACTAATCTCCAACTCCTTCCAATAGGGCAAATATCTAAAGAAGATTGACTGCTTTTTAAATGGAGCGTCCTTTGAATTTTTTTTCAGATTTCTTCCTCTTCTTTCCAAAAACAAATTTGATATTCTTTACCATTTCGAATAGAAATTTGTCGTCTCGATGTCATGGAGGCTGTCCAAGCTCGATTGTACCTTCGAAATTGTTCCTATTTCTTCGATATTTGTGGTTTTTGGTAAAAATCTGTGGTGTCACATATATATCGTCTTAACGAATGATGGAAGATGCATAGATTCTATCTGGTCCACACACACTACACATGTTGTCTTTCCTTTAACCTGTCCTGTCAGGGACATAGGTCCTGGGTTGTCAGCTATGATGCAAAAGATCATGGCTCTTAGATTGAAGTGCTCTTTCTTGTGCTCATCCCACACACAGACACCATGTTCCCATAGACGTTTCATATCGTCCATCAAAGCTTCTAGAAAGATATCAATGTCATTGCCAGGTTGTTTTGGACCGGAAATTAGAATAGTGAACATAAGGTATTTTCTTTTATGGCACAACCATGATGGAATGTTAAACAAGCATAGAAAGACCGACCACGTACTGTGTGGGTTCCTCATCTCACCGAAGGGATTCATTCCATCCGTGCTAAGTCCCATCCTGATATTTCTAGGATCGTTCGAGAAATCTGGATGGGCCAGGTCAAATGATTTCCACTGCCTAGCATCTGTAGGGTGCCAAAGTTTTCCGTCCTTCTTTCGCCCAGCGAAATGCCAGATTAATAGTTCAGCATCTCTGGGATTAGAGAACATACGTTTCAAGCGATCAATCACCAGTAGGTACCACATTACTAAGGCTGGAACATTCCTCTCCGTCTTATATCCATGATGGTCTGCAATAACAGTTCTCTTCCTCTTCTGCAACCTTTTATTCTTCTTCTGGTGGTCATTGTAGTCTTCTACACAGTCATTTGGACGTTTGTATCGACTTGCGTTGCACTGCGGACATCTCTCTAACAATCCATACACTTTTTGATATAGGATACAGTGGTTAGGGCATGCATGAATCTTCTGAATGCCCAAAGTCAACGGACAAATTATCTTCTTTGCTTGGTACGTATCAGATGGTAGACCATTGGGTTTCGGCAAAACCTATTTAGGAGTTGTAAAAGATGTGAAAAACTAGTGTCAGACCATCCATTGCTG
This sequence comes from Zizania palustris, assembly GCA_019279435.1. Lineage (NCBI taxonomy): Eukaryota > Viridiplantae > Streptophyta > Magnoliopsida > Poales > Poaceae > Zizania > Zizania palustris. The sequence goes on along the minus strand of JAAALK010000082.1, from coordinate 79,194,495 downwards.
GCCTTCAGTTTCATAAGCTCAAGAATTGTGTACAACACAGTATACTGCTTATCGCATCCATGGTGTTCCTCGTAAAGAAGGTTTTTTGATGCTTTGTCAAGTTCTTCAAAGTTATCGTATCCTTTGGTTGTAGTTCTCTGCAACAGCACCTCAGGCGCAACATTTCGCATCAGTTCCTCCACATCAAAGGCATCATCATCACCATGTTGATCAACATCATGTGTTATGTCAGATGTATGATCACAACCTCTTCTATGTTGATGAGCATCTTGCGGCACATTAGAATCTTCAGGAGGGTTTTGGCCCATCTCACCGTGTTTCATCCATATATAATAGTTCTTCACGAAACCATTTTTCAACAAGTGAAATCGTATAGTTTCACGATCTGAACACAGATACATCGCTTCATTTTTAAAACTTTACAAGGACAATATATTGCCGCTTCACTCTGACGGGAAGCATATTGTGCGGTAGCTTCAGTAAATTCAGTTACTCTGTTAAAATATGCCACCACATCTCCATCGTTGGACGAGTACATCCAGGACCTGTGCTCCATCTAAAACATATATTATTTGAAAAAATATTAATAAGTTCATTATTGTTAATTTTAGTAATTTAAAAATTTAAAATATTGATTTATTATCGCTCATAACAACATTAATTAAAAATGCTTTAATTCAAACTATGTATTAAGTAGAAAAAAATTATTAAATAAATTAACTACATTGGTTTCTCTCTCCAAACAACATAACTCTAGATATATAATCATAAATCAAATTAAAAAGGAGATTAAAACGACGTAAAAATTTATACAAGTGATGAATAATTGTAAGGAGGGTCATATTTGTTCATTTGGGAGAAAGAAACACTATAAATGGAAGATTATTTTAAAATTTCTATTCACAAACCCTAAATTAGTAAAATGCTAATAACTCATTATATACATGATTAAATACAAAATAAATGTGAGATTCGATATGGATTTACCTACTAGAATGAAATCCTTCAAAAGAAACGAAAACAAAGCCTCCCCTCTTTATCTAGATTTTTGTCACCATTGTACGGACAAAATTAAATGCGAACTCTGATAGAGCTTGGGGAGGAAGAAGGTGCGCATTTATAGCCAGAATAGTAGTGGCGGTCGCAAGTGATGACATGAATACTTTAGTGGCGGACAACGTAGTAGTGGCGGGCGCTGGTGCTGCCGTCAGCACCAGCAACTCTAGTGGCGGGCATCTAATGGCCCGCCACTACAGTGGAAAACTCCAATGCCACTACAGTAGCGATTTGTAGTAGTGTATGGTCTTCATGCCGAAGTGTCCCTTAAGATATTTAGAGCATGTATTAGAGTATAATTCGGAGTCTTCGAAGAGAGATTGAAGCACAGTTTGAAGTCTAACAGCTGAAATAGGCTTCGTACATCTTCTTTGGCGAAGCTCGGAGTGTCTCGGAGAGGGCTCTAGTGCTCAGATGATTCCGTAATTAGTTCACGGTCTTTAGGTTTCCAAAGTAGTCTTTGGGTAGTCTTAGATACTTTGCTTGATGTAGGATGAAGGAGTTTTCGACTAGCTTATTAGCTTCGAACCTCTAGAGGCCTTCAGCCTTTCGGAGGCTTCATAGATAATGTCATTTGGACCCTATTAAGGTAAAGTTATTTCCCCCAACACATAGGAAATTAGAACATGAATTCAAACCTCATTTTATTTTTCCTTTGAGAAGTCCAATGCATTTTCTCTCTTTGTCTCTCTTCACTTACTACAAATTCCTATGATTATTTCCTATGATCCATCCAAACACATCATTTTCAAAATTCCTATGTTTTAAATTCCTATAGTATTTGTGTATAGGCTATTACAATCCGATGTTTTTTCTGGTGATTAAAAAATCGGTCGATCAGACGATTAATCGACTGATTAACTTTTGATCGGCAACACTACAGTTACCTTAGGGTAAAATCGATCCATTAATCAGCTAACTGATTAATCGATTGGTCAACCCAATTAATTGGTGGTCAACCTGATTAATCGGGTCTCCATCGATTAATCGACCCTGTCTTGGATCCATGTCACCGCTGCCTAGTATGTCGTACGTGTCGCCTGGCCTGGATCCACACTGTTGTTGATCGGATCTATGTTGTCGATGCCCGGATCCGCATCACCAATGCATGTTTGCTCCGCCAACACATGGATCCAAGCTGTTGTTGTTTGGTCCGTGATGCCGATGCCCGGATCCATGCCACCGACGCTTGTCCACTCCACCAATACCTAGATTTGCACTGCTAGTGCTACCCTCCAAAAGCCGCTAGAGCCATGCCTCTCACTCTTGGTCTTCTTCCGAGGTGAAGAGAAGCATGGCAGAGAGAGAACGAGAGAAAAGAAAGGAAAAAAGAATGATGTGATGCAGGGTGTCATGTGATGCCGTGGTGAAAAGGAATGAAAAGACATGCATGCTGTGATGTGTGAAAAAGTGAAAAAGAATGAAAAAACAAGAAAGAGAATTAGATAGAGAGATGTAAATTGGTATAAACATTATAATATATTATTTAACTATTTAGTCGACCGATAAATAGGTCGAATGATTAATTCATTTAATCCCCGATTAATCTATTAATTCATTTAATCCCCGATTAACCTATTAATTCCTACTTGGTGGTTGACCGGTCAGCTACCGATTACCGATTTTTCTAACAGTAGTTTTTCTATTGGGTTAATTTCTTCTGTTCCATTACAATTTTCACGGTTTACCAATATGACATTGATGTGTCAATGACAAATAGGGGCCACCATAGTCACTGATAGTGGTATGTAGACAATTATTAAAAATTATAATGACATGTGAGTAATTCTTTCTTTTCTATTACTGTATTTCTTAAAATATGTGTTCCAAAAAAGACCTTATTTTATTTTACATGATTCTTCTAAAGGAAAGCAAGTAAGCCACCGGAGCTTGTAAGAGCATGAGAAACCATGTTGAAGAGCATGGGTCTTATGCTCCAGATGTCATGAGTGATTGTCAACGAAAGTCAAAGAAGGAGACATGAAGACCTACCGTGTCTGGGGCGTGTGTGACTCAGGTACACGGGCAGCGAGCGACAGCCAGGAAGAGGAGCCGCAGAGTCGGGCTGGCCCAATCCGAGTACATGGGCTAGGAGCGGTAGAGGATCCACCGGTATGTTGACTGGGTTTGACTCAGGTACACAGGCGGCGAGTGATTGCCGGGCTGAGGAATCTACGGGGTCAGGTCGGTCCAATCCGGGTACCCGGTGCGAAGACGATGGACACTTTGTTAGTTTCGGTGCAAAACTGACAACCAATGATTATTTTGATTTAGGATATTAATTTTTATTATTTAAGTCCAGAATATTTGTTATTCGAGTCAGTTGATTTTCTAAGGGTATTTTAGTAATTTTGAATTTTATTTTAGAGTTAGTGTAATTTACCCTAAGGGTAAATTAGTCTTTTACATGATTAGTGGGTTGCCTATAAATAGGCCCCAACCCCCTAGGGTTAGGGTGACTGTTATTTTTTCCGGAGATCAATCTACAGTCCACCGCTAGTTTTCATCTGTTATCTTTTCGCTGGAGTTTTTGTTTTTCTTCTCATCTGTCCCAGCTTCTGCGCGTGATGTCACCGGTGTTCTTCAGCGCCTGCAGCAGAGGGACTCTAGCCGAGGCGTGGCATCCATAGCACGTGGCTCAAGTCCAGACTGTAGACCTTGCATCGGTTCTTCGCAGAAGCCAAGGCCGGCCAAAAAGAAGCTACAGCGCAAGGCGGGTCCCACGCATTTGTTTTTCTTTGCGCACGGCAGCAGTAGCTGTTTCTTCATCGCATGGTCTGCTAGGCAAAGCTGTGCATAGCAACGGCAGCTTTTTGCTCATCCTGCACGGCAGCGTTGGCGTGGGAAGTCAGCAGCCAGCAGGCTATGGAGTCAGAGTCAGGCACGGCGCACGGCAGGCTATGGAGTCAGGCGGGAGTTGGATTTTCTGCGGCTTTCCACGGCAGCGGCGAATGGCGATGAGAAGATGCAGGTTAGTTGTTTTTAATCCCCTATTTTCAGCTGTTTAATTAATTCAATATTTATCTATTTTTTTAATTAGCTGCAAATATGTTTAGTAATTTCGTAGTAAATTTTTAATCTGCTAAATTTCTATTAGTAATCTTGTATTATTTATTTAAGTGTTTTTAATTTGCTCATATAAAAAGAAAATTTATTAATCGCAGTAATATTTTTATTATAGTTTTATGTGTAATATTTTAGGTTTATTTCTGAATTAATCTTTAAATGATCCATGTTTTATTCATTTGATTAGTATTTTATTTCTAGACTGCAATATAAATATTTCATGATATATCTAGGTGTTTTTTATTTACTGCAGTTTTTTTATTTAGTTTATCTTTAATACATTTCAACTAAAACACCGGTCATTTTTAGGCTAGACAACTTTAGTTCTTGTGATCTGCTTTGCTACTGCTGTTTGTTTTGTCGAGGTGCGTTGGGTGTTGGGATTAGCTCATTAACATCGTAAGAAATTTTTAGGCGCCCATTCACCCCCCCTCTGGTCGCTACTTTCGGTCCTACAAGTGGTATCAGAGCGAGGTTAGGGTTTTTCCATACCTTAACCGGTTTTAAACCCAGGTAGTGATCTTGACTTCCTCTGGTAAAATCTTGTCCCTTGAAGATTTTGGCTACACTTATTGGAAGACTCGCATGCGAGCCTATCTTATGAGACAGAGCTCGGACATTTGGGATATTTGTGCTCACCCTACTTTTACTATACTTCCTGTTGCTGAGCGTGATTCTCCTGTTATAATCGCCCAGCATCAGAACAATAGCAAAGCAGTGAATATTTTATTTTCTAGTCTAGGTCCTAGTGAGTTTGAGTGTGTTAGACATCTCACCACTGCTAGAGAGATCTGGGCTATCCTCCAGGCACACCATGAGGGGATAGCTCAGGTCAAGGCTAGGCTCTATCAGACCTACCGGCGTGAGTATGAAAATTTCTCATAGAAGTCGGGTGAGACTGTTGAGGCTTTGTTTGGTCATTTTCAATTGATCATCAACAAGCTTCGGGTCAACAAGGTCGAGCGTGATCAGCTGGTCTCAGATAATGAACAGGCGCTCAAGGTTCTTCATACCTTGGACCCTAAGATCTGGGAGATCAAGGTTTCTTCTATTGTTGAGAGTGCTTCCTATGATACCTTGATTGTCGCAGACCTTTTTAGTAAGCTCAAGGCCTCAGAGGTTGATATCCAGTTGAGATCAAATCTCACTGGTTCTGGCTCAAAAACTCTAGCTCTTGCGACACCGTCTGCTGATCCTACTGCCTTTAGTTGTAATGCATTTTCTTTGATGTCTATCTCTGAGGATCAGCTTGATTCGCTAGGAGATGATGATCTGTGTTTGTTTAACAACCGGGTGCGATGTGTCTATGATAAACGAATGCTTAAGAGAAATGGCAAAAAATCAAGATGCTTTGAGTGTGGTGATCTAGGTCATTTCATCGCCGACTGCCCCAAGCAGAAGAGCTACAAAAAGGGAACCGGCGGCAACTCCTACGACTCTTACAAGTACAACAACTCCACTTCTACAAAGGGCAAGCCCAAGACAAGATTCTTTCGAAAGGCTTTGAAGGACTATAGGCGTGAGAACAAGAAGCGAGACAAGGCCTTCTTCGTCGAGATGGAGAAAACCTACTCCAAGAGATCTTCGTATTCCTCCTTGTCTTCAAGTTCAAGTGATGAAGAGATCGTGATCAGGAAGGGGAAGGACAGGGATGATCCGGCGGGCCTCTGCTTCATGGCCTTCGGGGACAAGCCGAAGAGTCACTCGCGTCAGAGCCGAAGACCCCGCAAGAGATTTTGTTCAATGGCTCTTGGGGATAAGGAAGAAAAGGACTCTTCCGATGACTCCGACAATGACAATGATGAAAAGGTATCTTCCTATGGACAAGAAGTTGTTAACTTACTAGAACAGAACCGTCAGGAGTTGAAGTATCGGGAGAAACTACTTAGAGGGCTAAAAAGAGGATAGATGAGAGTGAGAGTGAGCTTGCCATGGTGAATGGAAAGATTGAGAGTATGTCTTCTTCTCCTTGCTTTGATGGTAGTAGTGAGAACCCTAACTGTGAGGTGTTTTTGTGTGACCTGACGACTCTTAAGTCCAGGTACACAGAGAGAGTAGATGAGAGAGACGCTATGGCCACTAAGCTTAAAAGCGCTCAGCTGGAGCTGAAAGATGATCATGCCACTGTCGTCGTGCCCTATGTAGACTGCCCATCCCATTTAGCTAGTATAGACGAGCTGAGAGCCAAGAGTGATGAGCAGTTGGGCGAGTTAGATGGAGTGAGAGCTGTGTTGGAGTAGACTAAGCTAGAGCTTGAGACCTTGTCAGTTCCACCCACTGTTTGTGAGAACTGCTTGTCTCTGAGATTGGAGCTGATGAAGCTAAAAGCTGAGAAGTATGTCGAAGTTGATAGAGATTATGAGATATGCCTATCTTAGGTGGAGGTACTAGCTTCTTTGAGAGAGGAGCTAGCGGATGTTCAGAACGAGAACTTTTACCTCCGTCAGATCCTAAGTTGGATTAGTGCCAGAGAGCCACAGCTTGGCATGATGATCTAGCAGTTCAAGAGGCAGGACAGGTTTGGGGTAGGTTACACCTATACCAAGGCTGATTTTGAGAGTGCCATTAGCCGAGCAGTGGAGTGGAGTAAGATGACTCCTGAACAGAGATATCCCAAGACTCACTCCACTGAGTCTTTTAAGGATAATCAGCCCAAGGATGGAGTGTTCCAAGAACAACCTAAAGCTCCACCCAAGAAGCAAATTTTGGTCCCAAAGCCTAAACCTCTACACACTTCCCTTGATTCTTTACCTGGACCCTCTCACACCAAAGATACTACACCCAACACCACCAAGCCTAAGAATCCCAAGCCTCAACCACATCCCAAGAATCCTACCTATCACTGTGAGTTCTGTTAGAGAGACGGGCATCTTGAGGAGTTTTGCTTCAGGAGGAAGCGGGTTGAGAGAGGAGAGAGAGCTCGAGGTGGGCAGGAGCAGTTCTACCAGCAGGGTGGTAGACAGAGAGTTCATCGATGTAGAGAGAGGCTAGAGGCCAGGCCACATCGTGTAGGTGGTGGTAGAGGAGACGGTTTTTATGACCATGCTCCGGAGGGTGGTTTTTGTTCCGGCAGATCTCCAAATCATTATGGATACGGTTTTGGACCTCGTGGCCATGATTTTAGGCAGAACAGAGGACCACGCTTTGAGCCGCATTTTGGTCCAGACTCATGTGATTCCTTCTGCTTTCTTACTTATGAGCAGATGGCTCGACACTGGTTTAGCACCTTTGCTAAACCTGGCATTGGACCGTTTGCTCCCACTCATGACCATTGATCTTGTAGGATCAAAGACTGGAGGACGTGTGGATCATGGATTCAAGATGTTCTCGCCATATGACGGGACACCGCAGATGGTTCTCCAGCCTCTCTCCCCCGAGCTCCAAGGAATACATTACTTTCGGGAACAGTGGTCAAGGGAAGGTACAAGGTATTGGGTTGATTCGCATCTCTGATTATTTCTCTTTGAAGAATGTTGCTTTAGTTGGAAATCTGAACTTTAATCTAATTTCTATTTCGCAACTTCTTGAGGATGGTTTAGAGGTTCGATTTAAGAAGGGCATGTCTTCTGTTGTTGATTCTAGAGGATCTTTAGTTTGCCGGATCTTACCTTTCGGTAAGGTTTTTCGTATTGATTTCTCTAGTTCTTCTGGCCCTTCTCACTGTCTGATGGCCGGATCCTCCTCTGAGCTCTAGAAGTGGCATAGAAGGTTAGGTCATTTAAGCTTTGATCTACTTGTCAGATTGAGTTCTATGGACCTTATCCGAGGATTGCCTAAGCTAAAGATGGAGAAGGATCTAGTTTGTCATCCATGTCGTCATGGGAAAATGGTTGCCGCTTCTCACGCACCTGTGACTCAGGTGATGACTTTGTACTCGGGAGAGCTGTTACACATGGATATAGTAGGTCTAGCTCGAGTACGCTCAGTCGGTGGGAAGTGGTACGCGCTTGTGATTGTTGACGATTATTCTCGATTCTCGTGGGTTTACTTTCTAGAGTCTAAGGATGAGGCTTTTCAGTATGTTCATGACCTGATTTTGAAGCTGAAGAATGAGAACAATGGTCTAATGCGAGCAATTCGTTCGGACAATGGCTCTGAGTTTAAGAACTCTCAGTTCATCAGCTTCTGTAGTGATCAGGGTCTTGATCATCAGTTCTAAGCCCCTTACACTCCCCCACAGAACGGTGTTGTGGAACGAAAGAACCGTACGCTAGTCGAGATGGCCAGGACGATGCTTGATGAGCATAGAACTCCTAGGCAGTTTTGGGCTGAAGCTATGAATATAGCTTGCTATTTAGCCAACCGCATTTTTCTTAGAGCATACTTAGGTAAGACTTCATATGAGTTGCGGTTTGGCAGACAACCCAAGGTGAGTCAGTTGCGAGCATTTGGATGCAAGTGCTTTGTGCTCAAGAAGGGAGGGCATTTGGACAAGTTTGAGTCTCGTTGGTGGGATGGAGTCTTTCTTGGTTATGCTTTGCATTCTCGAGGCTTTCGTGTTTGGAACCTAGACTCTCAGCTGCATGTCGATACTTGTGAGGTTTCTTTTGATGAGTCCATGCCTTCACTAACTCCTTCTTTTGAGCTTTTTGGAGATGATGAGCTTGGAGAGTCCATCTTTGAGGAAAATGATGACACTCCTGCTGATGATGAGGGTGGGCCCTCTGTACAGCCTGTAGACCCCACACCTTCTGAGACTTCGACTGAGGATGAGGATGTACCTCTCATAACTCCTTCTACTTCGATCGAGCCTCCTCAGCTGAGTCCAGAGGTGCTAGTTGCTGACTCCGGTGAGATGACTTCTCAGCCGAGTCCATAGAAGCTAGTTGCTGACTCTAGTGAGGTGACTTCAGATCACCTAGGATGCCGAGCAGTTCAGCATGATCACCCCTCAGAGCTCATCATCGGTGATCTTACTGAGAGATCCTTACGTTCTTCAGTTGGTTCTCTTGCTATGTTTGCTGAGTGTGTGTTTGTTGCCACTTTTGAGCCTAGAGACGTTTCTCATGCTCTTTCTGATTCAAATTGGATAAACGCTATTGTTGGGGGGAAATATTTCATCCTCAGGGTCTCTATAGTAATAAGATAAAGGCAATCTACTAAACCGAAGTTCCAGTATTAACTCTAGTTTAGTACGTGATCAAGTTCAGAGAATCAATGCAGGCTTCTGTTCGGAGTATAACTTCGAAGGTCAAATCTTCTGAGAGCTTATCTGCCAGCAAGGATGGAAGACTTATCTTCTTTCTGATTAGATTAGTCTTTTACCATTTTAACCCTATTAGGGGTACCAAATAGTCTCCACTATGTCGGTTGTAATTGAGGGGTAAAAAGGTCTTTTCCTTAAGATTTTTACCTATAAATACCCCCATTTTACCCTGTAATGAGGAGGGAATACTCAGTTATTCAATACACAACTTCGAATTACTTCGAGCTATTATCCAATTCGGAGGCTTGAAATAGTTCACTTCACAAACACTTCGTTTGTTAATTTCTAATCTCTAAAAACCTGTTAGCGTAATCTTTTACGCCAACAGTTGGCGCCGTCCGTGGGGAACCTAGTCCAAAAAACTTCGTTCTCTACCAAGTTATCAAAACAATGCCTCCTAAGCGGAGTTCAGGTGGTAGTCCTACTCGGAGGTCCCCTCGGACCTCTGGAGCAAGATATTCGAACACAGTCGATGTCGGGGGACCTTCGGTAATTCCTCCGCCTCAGACTCCCGAAGGGAATTCCCTTCCTCGAGCATACGGAGTTCCTCCTCCAACTCCATCTATGCTTCGGTCAGCTGGAGTCCCTCCTCCAGCTCTGATTCCGCTTCGAACTGACATGTACAGTTCTCAAGACCCGGAAGATCCTTCCGGAAGAAATGAAGACGGTCTTGGTGACATGGCAACCCAGATGGCCAGTCTCCAAGCTGAAGTGGCGAGGTGGAGGCAAGAAGCCGCAGATAGGCTTCGCTCTCAGGCCACCCCCATCATTTCCGAAGTGCCTCAACACGACGATCTTCCTTATCTAGAAGCCCTAGAGAATGCTTCATTCGGTAGCGAGTCTCCGCTGCATCCCGAGTTACATAAAGTGCGCTTCGACCGTAAGTTTAAAACTTCAAAGCTCTGTAAGTACTCCGAAGAGGAGGACCCCGGGGAGCTCTCCCGTTCTTATGCTTTTGCAATTGAGGCCAGTGGAGGAGTGCGAGACACCATGGCCAAGTGTTTCCCTCTTGCTCTCGAAGGGGTGGCTTTGCGTTGGTTTTGGTCTCTGAAGCCGGGATCAATTAGAACCTGGGAGCAATTAAGGAAGAAGTTCATAAGTAACTTTCAGGGTACCTTCGTACCCCCAATGTCTACGGGAAGTCTTTTCTAGGTGAAGCAGCTGCTTGGGGAAACTTTAAGACAATTTTTCAAGCGCTTCGCCCATACGAAGTCGCAAATACGGGGGCTGACTACGTCCTCCTTGTTGATGCATCTTGAGAGGGAGTTACCCATGCGGGCCTCCTTGATAAACTCCATCAGAAATAAATATCCTCTGTAGCTCAGATGATGGCTTATTTTGAAGAATATGCTAGGTCAGAAGAAGGGTGGCTCTGAAGAACAGCTTCAACTTCGTCAATACTGCAAGAAGTCAAGTTCAAAGTAAAGACTTCAACACCTTCGTAGGGGCCTAGCATCAAAGTCCAGCATGACAGACGTCGGGGGCAAAAGCATCCTCGTTCCGAAGTCCTAAACATTGCTCCTCCGCAGAAATTTGCCCCTAAAACTTCACAAGCCTCGAGAAGCAAGACAAGTGGCTAGAGGCCACCAGGGAAGCCGGCTGGCAAAGCCCAGGCCTTCTTCTGCGTCCATGGTGAGAATCGGAGTCACTCTACTGATGCGTGCAAGTCTATACTCGCTATAAGAGGCGTGTACCTTGAAAGGACCTCTGGTCGAGGCACTACTGACCGAGTTCCTTCCAAGGCATGTACAGAGCTTGTCTAGGCGGTGGCATGTATAGACAACTTAGACCCTGCAAGACAACCTCCGGTGGTCAAAATTATGCCACCTCCGAAGCAGGAAGATGGTAAAGATCGGGGTAAAAGAGTAGTCCTCCCCATTTCGAAAGGAGGGACCCTCGGTAGTATGTCAAAGAGACAGCGAAGGGAATATGTCCGGGAAGTGGGCCATATCGGAACTTCTTCGTCCGCAGCTACCATGCCCGAGTGGTCCCATGTGCCGATATCTTTCTCTATAGATGATGCAACTGTCATAAAGTTTCTGCATGTAGATCCCCTTGTCATTACTGCCGATATAGCAGGGACTGAAGTCCGGAGAGTGCTGATTGATGGAGAGAGTTCAGCAGATATCATCTTCGTTCAAGCGTTCGATCAGCTCTGTATCTTCAGGAAACATCTCCTCCCTGTAGCTCATCCCTTGCAAGGCTTCGCAGGACCCCCTCTTGATGCCCTCGGCCAAATAGGTCTGGAGGTTGCTTTCGGAGAGGGGCTACTGGCAAGGACGGAGGAGGTGATTTTCGATGTTGTAGATGCTCCTTATGCATATAATGTTATCTTCGGGAGAGGCATGTTAAATCAGTTCGGAGTCGTGGCGCATCATAACTATTTATGTATGAAGATGCCCACGCAAGCGGGAGTACTCACTGTATTCGGAGATCAATCCACTGCGCGAAGAGCAGAATATGGTCATGGCCCCCCTCTTGACCCGAGACAAGTGAACAATGTACAAGGCAATCCATAGGATATCTCTGCTCTAGGTGAACCTTCGAAGAAGTCCTTCCCAAGACCCAGCCCCGATGGAGAAATTATAACGAAGGTTATTGTCAAAGACGGCAAAGACTATTCTTTTCAGTTCGGCAAAGATTTGCCTCCAGAAATCACTACTTCGTTAGAAAAGGTAGTTGAAGAAAATTTTGATGTCTTTGCTTGGTCTGATGAAGACATTCCCAGATTCAGTCGAGATATCATTGAGCATGGCTTGCTTGTGAACCCGAGGGTTCGACCTGTTCGACAAGGACTTCAGAAGTTATCCGTAGAGAGGGCCATCCTTGCTAAAGCAGAGGTGGAAAAATTGTTGAAGGATGGGATTATCAGAGAAGTAGCTCATACGGAGTGGTTAGCCAACCCATTCTTCGTCACGAAGAAATCCTCCAGGAAGTGGCGGATGTGTATTGATTTTACATCCTTGAATAAAGCATGCCCCCATGACCCCTATCCCATGCCTTGAATTGATCAATCTGCTGGTTTGGAGTTATTAAGCTTCCTCGACGCGTATTCTGGCTATCATCAAATCTGGTTAAAGCCCGAAGATGAAATCAAAACAAGCTTTGTAACTCCTTCAGGAGTCTTTTGCTATGTAAGAATGCCTTTCGGTTTAAGAAATGCCAAGGCAACTTTTTTGAGGTTAATTGCTAAAGCTCTAGATCATCAAATAGGCCGCAATGTAGAAGCCTATATGGATGATATTGTAATAAAGAGTGCTTTAAAGCACCAACATAGCCTAGACTTAGCTGAAACATTTGATAGCCTTCGGGCATGTGGAGTCCGTCTCAACCCCGAAAAATGTATCTTTGGGGCTTAGGCTGGAAAATTGTTAGGGTATCTAGTTTCGAGTAGAGGGATCGAAGCTAGCACTACTCAAATAACTGCATTACAAAGGATGGCTCCTCCGGAAAATTTAAACCAGGTGCAAAAGCTAACTGGCCATCTAGCAACACTTAGTAGATTTCTAGCAAGGTCTGCGGAGAGAAGTTTGCCCATTTTCAAAGCGTTGAAAGGGTCTGAAGATTTTGCATGGACACCGGAGTGTCAAGAGAGTTTTGATGATATTAAAAATTATCTCAGTAATCTTGCTACACTAACTGTGCCCGTTGCGAACGAAACCCTACTCCTCTACCTTGCAGCTACTGGCTCCGCTGTCAGTGTCGTCCTTGTCAGAGAAATTGATTTCAATAGAAAGTTGGTACAAAATCCAGTCTATTTTTTATCCGAAGCATTGTCTAGAGCAAAAACAAGATATTCCGAGCTTGAGAAGTTCACCTATGCTCTGATAATGTCTTCGAGGAAATTAAGACATTATTTTCTAGCACATAATGTGATTGTACCAACTTCGTATCCCTTGGGAGATGCTCCGAAGCAAAGATTCTACAGGAAGAATTGGAAAATGGGTTGTTGAACTAGCACCCTTCGATATCTCCTTCGTGGCAAGGACAGCAATCAAGTCAAAGGTAGTGGCAGATTTTGTGGCAGAGTGGACTCCATCCGCAGTATGGGCTCCAGAGAAATCAAATGAAGGAATTTTGACTATATACTCCGACGGAGCTTTCCAAGCATCTGGAGCAGGCATCGGAGCAGTAATAATTTCACCTTCAGGGCAAAGAGCAATGTACTCCGCATGGCTCAATTTTAAGTCCACCAATAATATAGCGGAGTACGAAGGAATTTTGTTACGACTTAGAAAGGCGCGTGCTTTGGGTGCTACAAGAGTTGTTGTTAAAACAGATTCTCAAATTGTAGTAGGGCATGCCGATAAAAGTTTTCAAGTTCGTCACTCACAGCTTGCAAAATATTTGGAAGGGATCCGTAAGATTGAAGCAGCATTTAAAGGGATTTCCATTCGAAGTATACCAAGAGATGAAAATATGCAAGCCGATACCTTAGCAAAAGATGCAGCCGGAGCTATGGACATTCCGGAAGGAGCTTTTTACAAAGAGCTTACTTCGCCTTCGGTGCCACAGATCCTTTCTGCAGAAGTTCTTTGCATTCCAAGCATTGATTGGCAGAGCTCAATTATGGAATTGTTGCAAGGTGAAGCAAATTTGCCTGAAGGGCCACAGCTTTCGAGGTTGAAGTTAAGAGTTCGAAATTATCATATAATCAACGGTATTCTTTTCAAGGCCGGAGTATGTTCCCCTCTGCTCCAATGTATATCTCAAGCCGGAGGTCAAGAGATGCTCCGAGATATTCATAAAGGCCTTTGTGGTAGCCATCTGGCCCCTCGGGCTTTGGCAGGAAAAACACTTCGCTAGGGGCTTTATTGGCTTACAATAGTAGCTGATGCGGAGAGCTTAGTCTGCACGTGCCAAGGTTGTCAATGGATGGGAAGACGAAGTCATCGTCCGCCAACAACTCTTCAAGTCATTGCTCCAGTTTGGCCCATGGCCAGATGGGGCATGGACCTTATTGGCCCCTTCTTAGTAGCAAAAGGAAATCTCAAATTCACAGTGGTAGCTGTTGGGGGAAAATATTCCATCCTCAAGGTTATTGTCGTAACAGCACAAAGGCAGATAATGGATTCGAAGGTTTCCAGACGTTCATCTTCGAAGATGTCCTGAGTCAAGCTTGAAGTATGAAGATAGGTCTTGGTTCGAAGTATATCTTCGAACTAAGGCTCTTTGAGATTTTTTCTGCCAGCTAAGATGGAAGATTTATCTCTTATCTTATTAGATTAGTCTTTTACCATTTTAGCCCTATCAAGAGTACCGAATAGTATCCACTATGTCGGTTGTAATAGAGGGGTAGATAGGTCTTTTCCTTAATATTTGGGCCTATAAATACCCCCCATTTCACCCTGTAATAGGGACCGAATACAAGTTATTCAATATACACATTCGAACTATTCTAAGTTGTTATCCTTTCGGAGGCTTAGAACAGTTCACTTCGCAAACACTTCGTTTGTCAGTTTCTAATCTACAGAAACCTGTTAGCGTAATCTTTTACGCCAATAGTAGAAATTAAGTATTTTTTAAGTGGGTCGAAGCAGAAACCCTCACAGCTATCACTTCGAATAATGTATAAAAAAATTTCTAGAAAATATTATATGCAGGTTCGGAGTGCCTCCACAGCTCACAGTTGACAATGGGACACAGTTTGATGCATAGCCCTTCTGGAAGTTTTGCGAAGATCTTGGCATACAAATATGCTTTGTCGCTGTGCGCCATCCTCAGTCTAACGGAGCTATTGAAAGGGCCAATGGTAATATCTTGTCACGGCTGAATCGAAGAATAGTAGGGTTGGCAAAGGGGTTGTGGACCGAAGAGCTCCCGAAGATTTTATGGTCCATTCAGACCACTCAAACAAGGTCCACAAGTTTCACTCCTTTCAGATTATTATTCGGAGATGAAGCTATGACGCCAACGGATCTTAAAGGATGATCTCTTCGCAGCACCGAACCTGAAATAGAAGGAGAAAGGCAAGCTTCACTTGATTTAACAGAAGAAACAAGACTTCGAGTTGTCGCCAATTTGTTGAAATATTAGCAGCAAACGAAGACTTGGTTTGACCCGAAGGTTAAGCTTAACGAACTTAAACCAGGTCATCTAGTTTTGCAAAGTATTATAGCACCAGGGAAATTAGGAAATAAGTGGGAAGGTCCATACATTATTCTCCGTTCAGGACGCCCTGGTTCTTTTAAGCTAGCTAATTTAGAAGGCGAAGAGTTAAAGCATGCCTGGCATGCGGAGCACTTAAAGCGATATTTCGCATAGGGGATCCTTGTAATCATTTGTAAACACCTTCCGAATTAATAAAGTTCATGGTTTAGATAATGCCTACCTCTCAAACACTTCCTACTTCTAGTGGACGCACTGGAAGAACGAAGTTGATTGTGAGGGAAGTGTCATTCATTTGAACTAATTCTGCTGACTTCGAACCACTGGTTCGAAGCTTCCAACGAGGTGGGAAAGTCACAGAAAAATGGATTCCAAGCCACTGGCTTGAAAGCATCCGTAAAAAGAGTCCAAGGAGACCAAATGATACGGATTCCAGGCTCCGGCTTGAAAGCATTCGTAAAAAGAGTCCAAGGAGACCACTATGCGAATTCTGAACCACTGGTTTGATAGCATTCGCAAAAAGAGCCGAAGGAGGCCAAACAAAACAGAGTTTGAGCTGATAGCTTCGAACATCTGTAAAAAGAGTCCAAAGTGACCAATTGCTTTGGATGCTAAGGTATCCGAAAAACTAGTCCGAAGTGACTACATTCAAACAAAAAGGTACTAAGTTACCAAGTTTTAGACTCCAAGTGGTCGAAGACATTCTTTGAGATTCTAATCAATCTCTAAGTTGTTAAGGGGCTCTGAGCCTCCAAAATTGTACTCCTAACTAAAGTTATTTTCGTTGCGCGTAACCATCTTCGACCAAATTTCGAAGTTGCTTACACCCAAAGAGGGGCTGGGAAGTAGGGAGACAATTTTAAAACTTTAATCTTTATCATTTGAACAGATTACATTACATTACGAAAAGTTTGTATCTATACCAAGAAGGAAACGAAGACCCCTTCGATCCCTAGAGCTACTGCTAAGGCCAGAACGACTAGTTCCGGAGTCGGGAGTCTTAGTAACTTTATGTTTAACTCTTCTCCGTCCTTTCGAAGCTAGGAAATCTTTTTGTTCTTGTTGGAGTTCAGCCCAAGTTCGAATTCGCTCGGGGCTTCTCTCCCAGATTCGAAGTTGTTCCAGTTTTTTGTTTATTCTTCAGCAGTATTCTCTTCTTCGGACCATTCAATGTCTTCAGAAGATGAAGTTTCCAAGTTAACTTCTTTTTCATCCTCTATAATGTAATATAATATATCTTTGTATATTGCGGGCGCAATCGCACCGAAGCTTTCTCGAGGAATCAAAAATCGAGGTCGTTTGTGAGGTCTTAGAATTTCAAAGGTAGCCCTAGCAGGCGAAGCTCTTCGTTAACTTCTAACACTTCGAGATCATCCATAAGAGGTCGGAAAGCCTAAAAACATTTCCAAATAAGTCTTCATTCATAACAGATGAAAGCATAAATTTTTACATGTTCGAAGCCCTAAACAAAACTAGACCTTCGGGTTTGGCAGAGGCTGGCTGCTCGAAGCCTGCGACCGAGCTTGTTTCTGGCGAAGTCCTTCATCAATCCAAGCCTTGATCGTTGATCGACCTTCGGCTCTCCAAGATGCTTGGAAGGCTTGCCAGGCTGTGGCCACGTCTTTGGAAGGGTTTAATAGCCGGTTGTCGTTGAAGGTAATGGGACCCGCCCCTGAGTCTGGTGCTACTGATAGCCCTAAATCTTCGTAGTAGCGAAGTATTTCGAGAGCGGATACTTGGCCAGAGATTTCTCCATACCGAATACCCATTGTCTTCATCATCTTCGCCGCTCCTTGGATCATCTTCAATCGTCACAGCAAGGGGACGTCGCCAGTCGAAGGTAATGTCCAAGAAGTACCAAAGTATTCTAAGACACCTAGAAGGTTGTCCATGGTCTCCGCAGCTACCTTCTCTGACTTCACCTTGTCTTCGGCCAAAATATCCCTTGATGAAGACAACTCGTCTATCAAATAAGATAGCTTGGCTGCCTCCGTGACCAAGGAGTTCTTCTGACTGAGCAAGTTGTTGGCCTCTTCCATTGACTTCGTTTGTTCTTCTCGGAGCTTGACTGGCTCAGCCCCCGCGGTTGCTTGCAATCCGCATTCTCTCTATTTCAGCCCGAAGCACGATTTGTTCGGCTTCGAGCTTCTGATTAGCAGCTTCCAGACCAAGTCTAGCTTTCCTCTCCGCTGCTACCATCTTGTCCAAGCTGGAAGTTCGAATTTCAGATCTTTCAAGACTCCCTTGGAGGGCAGTAATCTTCTCCTTAAGACGAATGCATTCCCGCTCGTTCAAAACAACCGTAGCTCGAGCCAAGACTATTTGATTTGAAGGAAAAAGTGATGTGAGAAATTATTTATAAGTTGAAACTAACCATGTTATTAAAGATACTTCGTACCTGGTATGCTGCCCGCTCCAAAGACGCATCCAACTCCGACCCCTCAGCTTCCCCGAGTATACCCACCAAGTTAGTCTCCCCGACTTCGCGATTGGCTCGAGCCAAAGGCTCTAGCAGAGTCCGAAACCTGGTCCTCTGCTCCAGGAAAGGAGCTAAGAGGGGGAGCATTGACAAGGCTCGTTGATCGTCTTTGCTGGGTGAAGGGCCAAAGTGCAGCACCGCATCCCCGGAGGCATCGGTGGATTGACCCCCTTCTGCAAACTGGCCCCCGTCTGTAGATTCTGACGGAGTCAATCTAGTGTTCGGAGTAGAAAAAGGATCCATTTTCCCTTTACCTTTTCTGGGCCCCATTTTTGTAACTTCCTCCGGAATCAACTTCGGAGATGTCGAAGTTTCAGGCACAGCCTTCGCAGGAGGAGTCATCTCCATGGGGGTAGACCCTGCAAAATCAAAGGTATTATATATTGCATACTTTTGCAGGACATGAAGAAAAAGGTGCTTTAATGAAGCTTACCTCCGAAATCCTGTCGGCGAATGAGTATGGGGCTACTTGGAGGGTTGAATTCCCCCTCAAAATCTTCGTTAGATTTGGAGTCATGAACCGAAGGGTTAGCTGTTGGAACCTCTCTTGGAGCAACATCTACCACTTCATCCGGAATCGAAGCTTGATCAGCTGCTACTTCGACTCCGCCTTCAGCAGTAGGGGCTTCTTGGCTTGGCAGGTCTGGCAAGACATTCGAAGTCCCGGCCTGTTCGGAGTTGTCTGGCGCAGCCGACACGGCTGCTGCATCACCAGTGGCCATGACTTCGACATCCGCTCGTGCCTCTTCGTCCCTGGTAACAAGGTCTATAAATACCCTTTGCATTTCTCTTTCTCCTTCATCCTTAGATGAATCTGAAGACGAAGCGGCGGACTTGGAAGGGGCCACGTTCTTAGGTTTACAGGCCAACTTCTTCATGGGAGTCTTGGCTGGCGCCGAAGTCCCAGCCTCGTCTTTTCTCTTCTTCGGACCAGTCTCGGAAGGAACCCAGTCTAGAAGAGAAGGGGCGATGACTCCGAGTACGCCCCACTCCCAGTTGAATCACTCCCATCTGCCTACCAGTTTCACCCTCCATTCTTTTTCAGCAGGGGTAGGAGCCCCGAGAATCTTTTCCGAAGTCCGAATGACTTGCTCCGAAGTCAATGAGGCTTGTGGAGCTAAAAGATAAGTTTTTATTTGTCAAGTCATCTTTTATGAAATGATCATACATGAAGCATGTTGTAGTTTTCGAAGTTACCTGCAGAGCTCGAACTCGAAGAAATTTTTTGGAGTCCACCCTTCGGATCCTCTTCAAAGTTAACAGGACAGTTGGCCATCAGAGGCAAAATCTAGAGCCCGATGAACTCCTCCGCTAAGTCTTGCATGCTCATGCGGTGACTAATCCTTTGAAGCAGATTAAGATGGGCTTTGAGATGGCCAGAGTCTGGATGAACTTCGGCTTCCCTTTGGAAATAAATATCTTGTAGAGACCCGACCAAACTGCTGTCTGCTCCAACTTCGGCGTAGAACCACCGAAGAATCCAATCTGTGTACCATCTGGCATTGATGGCCTTCGCTGGAAATCGCAGTTGGAACTCGTCCCGGAGTCTGAAGTTGATGCTGCCAAAGGCCACTACAATCTTGTCTCCTCCGGAGCCCTGGTAAGTCTTCGGCTGGCAGGAGGCTTTGTGAAGTGCTGCGAATATTTATGCTCTCCCTTCGCAGCCTTCGGCTCATAGCGCCCACTCGAAGATAGCGATGCGTGCTATCGCATTCGGAGATAGCTGAGGAAAAGTAACGTGGAAAAGATCCAGTACCTCCGACAGAAACTCCACCGCTGGAAGCCCCAACCCCGCTTCGAAGAAGGCTTTGAAAACGAGGACTTCTCTGGGCCGAGGCGAAGGGATGGCTTTCTTTCCGGGCTTGCGAACATTAACCCTCAGGCTAATTTTCCCCGCAACTACTGTTGCGATTGTCTTCTTCTTGCAGGTGGATGGCCCTAGCTTATAGGACTGGTCAGAGTACTTCGAGGAGGCCGGGAGAAGGTCATGGGTTCTGGCTTGTTGGGGATTCCCCACAGGTGCCGCCGCCACTGTCGCCGCCATGGCTTGCTGCTGGGCTAAGGCCGAGGTCACACCGGGAGCGTTGAAGCTTGTCTTTGCCATCAAGCGGAACAGGGTGATTGGAGCTAAAGTTTGGAGGCTAAATGGCGGATTGTGCGAAGATGGTGAGAAAGGTATCTTGGATGTTTCTGGGTCTTCTATTTATAGCCTGGACTCCTGATTTTTTACCGTTCAGAGTTGGCGTTCCGTCTTCTTGACCGTTACTACTTACGAAATCAAAGCAGCGTTATAGCTTCTTCTGAAAGGAAAAAGATAACGGCTATTTTTTCTGAGTCTAAAGATCTTTTCGACTTCATAGAAATTGATTTCATAGTTGTTCAAATAGGACTCTCTTAGAAATCGATTCGAAGTTCTAAATTTTTGCATATTCCGAAGGTTGATAAATTTTATTAACCCTTATGCATGATTATTTTTCTTGCGTATACTGCTCTCCTAACCTTACAGATCATACGGAGAAGCATATTCGAGGGGCTACTGTTGGGGGAAAATATTTCATCCTCAGGGTCTCTACAGTAATAGGATAAGGCAATCTACTAAACCGAAGTTCCAGTATTAACTCCAGTTTAGTACGTGATCAAGTTAGAAGAATCAATGCAGGCTTCTGTTCGGAGTATAACTTCCAAGGTCGAATCTTCAGAGAGCTTATCTGCCAGCAAGGATGGAAGACTTATCTTCTTTCTGATTAGATTAGTATTTTACCATTTTAACCCTATTAGGGGTACCGAATAGACTCCACTATGTCGGTTGTAATTGAGGGGTAAAAGGTCTTTTCCTTAAGATTTTTACCTATAAATACCCCCCATTTTACCCTGTAATGAGGAGGGAATACTCAGTTATTGAATACACAACTTCGAATTACTTCGAGCTATTATCCAATTTGGAGGCTTGAAATAGTTCACTTCACAAACACTTCGTTTGTTAGTTTCTAATCTATGAAAACCTGTTAACGTAATCTTTTACGCCAACAGCTATGCAAGAAGATCTTGAAAACTTTATTCGCAATCGGGTTTGGACACTGGTTGAGCTGCCACCTGAATGCAACACCATAGGCACCAAGTGGGTGTTTAAGAACAAACAAGGTTAAGATGGGGTTGTGGTGCGCAATAAGGCTCGACTAGTGGCACAGGGCTTTTGCCAAAAAGAAGGTATTGATTTTGAGGAGACCTTCGCCCTTGTTGCCCATCTTGAGTCCATTCGTATTCTTTTGGCCTTTGCTACTTCTAAATGTTTTAAGCTTTTTCAAATGGATGTCAAGAGTGCTTTTCTAAACGGGTATATAGAGGAGGAGGTTTATGTTAAGCAGCCCCCGGTTTTGAGAACCCTTAGTTTCCTCGACATGTTTTCAAGTTGCAGAAGTCTTTATATGGTCTCAAGCAAGCCCCCCAGGGCTTGGTATGATCGCCTAAAGCAGTTTTTGTTGCAGAAAGGTTTTGTGATGGGTTCTATGGACAAAACTCTTTTCTTGCTCAAAGCTGGTTCAGACTTATTGGTTGCTTAGATTTACGTGGATGATATTATTTTTGGTGGTTCTACTAATGAGCTTGTGTCCAAGTTTTCTGAGCAGATGCACAGCGAGTTTGAGATGAGTCTCATGGGTGAACTCAAGTACTTTTTAGGGCTCCAGATCAAGCAGACTAAGGACGGCATTTTCATCCACCAGGGTAAGTACACACTGGACATGCTCAAGAAGTTTGCCTTTGGTGGAGAGCTGAAGCCACAGATGACCCTAATGGGTACATCTAGAGGCCTGGACAAGGACGAGAACGGCGTCAAAGTCAACGAGAGAGAGTATCGAGGGATGATCGGATCGCTGCTATACTTGATTGCGACGAGACCGGACATTCAGTTTGTCGTGGGTGTGTGCACGCATTTTCAGTCTTCACCACGCGCATCTCACCGGCAGGCTGTCAAGCGTATTTTTAGGTATCTTACTTATGCTCCTGATCTAGGTCTTTACTATTCAGCATCATCGTCTCTTGATTTAGCTGGTTTTTCCGACGCTGATTTCGGTGGGTGCTGGCTGGATATAAAGTCGACTTCCAGTACTTGCTAGCTTCTTGGTTCTTCACTTGTGTCTTGGTCTTCTCGAAAATAATCTGGAGTTGTGCATTCTACTACTGAGGCTGAGTATGTAGTTGCTGCTAGCTGCTGCTCACAGTTGGTTTGGATGATTTCTACTTTGCGAGATTTTGGGTTGTTCTTCCCTTCTAGAGTTCCTTTGTTTTGTGATAGCACTAGTGCAATTAGTGTAGGGAAAAACCCATGTCTTCATTCAAAAACCAAACATATTGATGTGCGCTTTCACTTTCTGAGGGATCAATATGAGAAAGGGGTCATTGATCTTGTTCATTGTTATACCCATCAGTAGTTGGCTGATATTTTTACCAAACCCCTAGATCAGTCTACTTTTGAATGTTTGCGAGGGGATTTGGGAGTTGTGTATCCTTTTTAGGATACTTTGAGTCAGCATTTTTTCTTTCTTCTTTATTTTTTATTGAGTCTTTTTGTGTGCGTTCATATCATGCATAATCATATATCACATTTTGAGCTTGCTTCTGTTATATGATTGATCTGCTTTACTTATTCTAGCTGGTACATGCTTTTGATTACTTGTCGATGATCATGCTTTGCTTTAGTTCACATGATATGTCTGATATCTGTCATATGACTGGCTTTTATGCTTTAAAATTGAAAAATGATCACCATTGCTTCTGGTAACTAGCATGTGTAGGCTGAGTGTTTTTGCTATCTTTTACATGCCTGGTAGCTAGATCCTTACTTAGATGCAGATATGCAACTTGAACATCTATATGCTTTAAACATGAAAAATGTGCTATAAAAATAATAAAAATTCAGAAAAATGAAAAATTCATGCTTTTTATGATTATTTGAAAAGATCCACGTGGGTTTGCTTTGTCGCATTGCATTGTTCTGGACTGCTTACCATAGCTCTTTGGTATGAACTAGGACGGTGTAATGTATGCCAAGACCAATGTCTTAAGCTTCTTATGGTCCATTTCTGGCCTAGCCTTGACTTGGTCGGTTAGCATAAGGTTGACATGCAAATAACCCCTGGCAGAAATGAAAAAGAAAGAGAAAAAGTCTGAAAATTTTAAAAAGATGACAAGTTTGCTGAAGTACTTTGTTCTGGACAATGCTTATCTTGGTAGATATCAGTTAGCTTTTGCATCTCATTCTTTACTTTGCTTGTCAACTAGAAAATGTGGTGATGCTTTTGTTTGCAAAAATCGAAAAAAATGTGTGCTAATGACTTCCTTTAGATATCATCTGTTGCACTGATCATGTCATGTATCTTAGACAGTATATCTTTTGCTATACCTATTAGATGTTGTAATTGCAGTCAATCATATCTAAGAAGCATGCTTTTTACACTCCATCTGCACCCCATTTGCATTCATGACATATTTTGAGGGGGAGCTACATTTCAGGGGGAGTTTGTGTCTATGTCTCTTTAGAAGTGCATTTAGTCTCACTTGATGAGTTCAATTGTCAACAAGGGGAGAAATTTTGGAGGTTAGGGGACATTTTTGGCTTTCTCTGGGATTTATTTTAGGGGGAGTATTTCAGTCTTTTGCCTTTACTCTGTAGATATCCTTGTTGGTAGTTCTGAGATTGCACTTGTTTTTGAGTCTTTATCTTTGGTTAACCATAATGACTGTTTTCTTGCTTTTGTTTGGCTTTTAGTCATTAGGGTTAAACTTTTATTTTCTTCTTTCTATTTTCTTTTGTTTTTGTTTTTGTGTTTCCACATGTTTTGCAGGTTCTAAAGAATTGTTGAAAAGGGTTGTTGGGGGAAATTACTCCATTTCCAAGGCTTAAAGGTTAATACTCCAGAAGTTGAGAAGAGCTCCGAAGCTAGGGAGCAGTCGTTCGGAGGTAGAGGCGCCAAGCCGAAGGGTGCAGTGATGTGAAGCCATGATGACCCCTCCGAACGAAAGGCAAAGGCTCCGAAGCCGAAGGACGAGGGTGATAAGACGTTTGGCTTATCTATCTACCTTATAGTGTTTTGCCTTCTATAAGCTTGTTCTTGGCACCGAATAGTTTCCACTATGTCGGTTGTAAATTAGGGGTAATTAGGTCTTTTCCTTATGCGTTTTTACCTATAAATACCCCCCTCTGTACCCTGTAAAAAGGACCCCCGGTACAAATTATTCAATACACACGTTCGGACTACTCGAGCTATTATCCTACTCGGAGGTTCGAAGCAGCCCTAAAGCACAAACTCTTTGTTTGTTAGTTCTTGATCTCAGAGAACCTGTTGGTGCAACTTTTGCGCCAACAGTTGGCGCCGTCCGTGGGGAACCAAGTTCTAAAAGCTTGTTCTCTGCTGCTGACTGCACTTCGAAGAGCACTTACGGAGGGAGCCTCGGAGTCTCAGGATTCCGCGCACCCTTCAGTTAAGGGCTTCTTAGTGCAGCCCGAAGGCCTTCACTCGACTTCCCGAGTCGTTCGAAGTCCTCCGTCTCCAAGACCTCTTCGTGGCTAGCTATGCCTCTGAAGCGAAGTCAGACTTCGGGTCCTCTCCAAAGGTCCCCTCGGACCACAGGAGCCGGACCCTCGGCTACTCCGGCGATTCCCGCCGAGACTGCTGGGTGTCGAGTACCCCAGGGTCCTCGAGCTCCTCATACGGTGCTTCAGACCGATTACGTCAGCTCCCGAGACCCGGAGGTGCCCTCCGACGAAGACGAAGACCTTCCTGAAACCGAGGCTACGCAACTAGCCAGGCTTCAGGAGGAAGTATCCAGGTGGAGGCAAGAGGCCGCCGATCGCCTCCGCACTCAAGCTTCCACCGAAACTCCAGAAGGGCCTCAAGACGGTGGTACCCACAATCTCCCAGAAGCTACCCAAGTCCCAGAGGAGGCCGAGAATGCATCCTTCGATGATGAGTCTCCATTGCATTCGGATTTACAAAGAGTGCCTTTCGACCAATGATTCAAGGCCTCGAAATTGCACAAGTACTCCGGGGGGTCGGACCCCAGAGAGTTCGCTCGCTCATATGCCCTGGCAATAGAAGCGAGCGGAGGGGTGCGAAGCACTATGGAAAAATGCTTCCCCCTCGCCCTCGAAGGCGTGGCGCTTCGCTGGTTCTGGTCCCTGAAGCCAGGATCGATCAGTTCCTGGGAGCAGCTGAAGAAGAAATTTGTGAGCAACTTCCAAGGCACCTTCGTAGCCCCGATGTCCACAGGAAGTTTGTTCCAGGTGAAGCAGCGGGTGGGAGAAACACTCCAGGAGTACTTCACGCGCTTCGCCCACACCAAATCGCAGATTAAGGTCCTGTCTACCTCTTCGGTAGTCGACGCAGCCCGCGAAGGGGTGCTAAACCCCGACCTCCTCAGTAAACTACATCGGAAGCCAGTGGCCTCTGTGGTGCAGCTAATGGCATACTTCGAACAATATGCCAAAGCGGAGGAAGGCTGTCTTCGGCGAGCTGAAGCACCATCGCCCACCCTCCGAGAAGTAAAGATGGAGGCCGAAGCCTCCACTCCCCTGCAGCCTCCTCAAGACAACCGCTTCAACGAGCACAAACGGGGAAAGAAGCTGTTGGCGTAAAAGATTACGCTAACAGGTTTCTGTAGAAAAGAAACTAACAAACGAAGTGTTTGTGAAACAAACTGTTCTAAGCCTCCGAAAGGATAATAGCTTAGAATAGTTCGAAAGTGTGTATTGAATCACTTGTAATCGGTCCCTATTACAGGGTGAAATGGGGGGTATTTATAGGCCTAAACATTAAGGAAAAGACCTATTTACCCCTCTATTACAACCGACATTAAGGAAACTATTCGGTTTCCTTAATAGGGCTAAAATGGTAAAAGACTAATCTAATAGGATAGAAGATAAATCTTCCATCTTAGCTGGCAGAAAAGATCCTGAAGGGCTTTGGTTCGAAGACATACTTCGAACTAGTGCCTGTCTTCGGGCTACGAATGAGGTTATGGGCATCTTCGAACTGGTTGACTGCCTTTATGCTGCTTCGGCAATAACCCCGAAGATGAGATATTTTCCCCCAACAGTAGCCCCTCGAATACGCTTCTCCGTTTGACCTGTAAAGTTAGGAGAGCAGTATACGGAAAGAAAAGATAACCAATCATAGGGGTTATTGATTTTCATTTTATCTTCGAAATGCATGAAGATATGAACTTCGAATCAGTTGTAAGGTAATTACTTTTCGAACTATCTTAGAACTGACTCAGGAAGTTCGAAAGTCTTTTTAGACTTAGAAAAAATAGCCGTTAGTTTCTGTTTCTAACGGAAGTTATATGATGCGTTATTTCCGGAGGAAAATAACGGGCGAGAATGCGAAAGGGCAGAGTCCAAACGGTAACAAGCGGAATGTTTAGGCTATAAATAAAGAGCCCAAAACTTACCCGATTACCTTTTCACCGCTTTCTCTTAGTCAAAAGCTTTGTGAGCCCTTTGAGTTCTTGAGCCCTAGCCTTTGAGTTCTTGAGCCCTAGCCTCCATTTCTTCAAAGTAACCGAGCGATCGTAATGGTGAAGACTAAAGGATCTGCGCCTCCTTCGGCTTTGGCTCGGCAACAAGCAGCCGCAGCAGCAGCAGCGGCGACATTGGCGGCGGCACCCTCGATGCAGGCGGGAACATCCATGGCGGCAGGGGGGAG
Organism: Zizania palustris; assembly: GCA_019279435.1. Classification (NCBI taxonomy): domain Eukaryota; kingdom Viridiplantae; phylum Streptophyta; class Magnoliopsida; order Poales; family Poaceae; genus Zizania; species Zizania palustris. The sequence goes on along the minus strand of JAAALK010000082.1, from coordinate 79,167,878 downwards.
AAATCCCCAAATCCCCGATGACCAAGGTCTGTGCCCACCTTCGACTAAATATTTGGATCAGTCTTTTGAGTTGGGGCCTTCTACCTGCAAGAGAGAATCTTTGGCAATCACAGCAGGGGGAAAGATTAGCAATGGAGTTATGATTCGAAAGCCGGGCAAAGAATCGATTCCATCACCAAGACCCGGAGAAGTTGTAGTGTTCGAAGCTTTTTTCGAAGCAGGCTTAGGCCTCCCTGTTGTGGATTTCTTGGCCGAAGTTCTTGACCTGTTTCATGTAACCCTCCCCCAGCTATCTCCGAATGCTGTAGCTAGATTAGCTATCTTCGAGTGGGCGCTGAGAGCCGAAGGTTGTGAGGGGAGGGCTGAAATCTTCGCTGCGCTTCATAGAGCAACTTGTCAGCCGAAGACCTTCGTAGGCTCCGGAGGCGAGAAAGTGGTGGTTTCCTTCGGAAGCATTAATTTTAGGCTTCGTGATGAATATGCCCTGCAATTCCCTGCTAAGGCCCTCAATGCTAGATGGTACACCGATTGGGTCCTGAGGTGGTTTTATGCGGAAGTTGGAGCGAGCAGTCCTCTGGCTGGGCCTCTCAAAGAAATCCAATTCCGGAAGGAGGCCTTAGTGCAACCTGACGAAGGCCAGCTCGAAGCTCGCCTCAACTTGCTTCAGAAAGTTAGCCGAAGGCTCAGTATGCGAGACTTGGCTGAAGAATTCATCGGTCTTCAAATTCCTCCACTGATGGCCAACTGGCCTATCATCTTCGAAGATGACTCCGAAGGCGGTCTTCGCAAAATCAATTATACTTCGAGCCCTGCAGGTAACTTCGAAACCAACATGCATTGTACATATTTACTTCGAAGAAAGACTAACTCGAATTATTTTTTAGCTTCTTCAGCCCCTATTACTTCAGAGCAAACCGTAAGGGCTTCGGAGAAGATTCTGGGTGCTCCAACTCCGTCGGAAAAAGAATGGTGAATCAAATTAGTAGGAAGTTGGGAGCGATTTAATAGAGTATGGGGAATGCTGGAGTTAACTCCACCCCCTCTGATGGATTGGGTGCCTCAGGAGAAAGGCCCCAAGAAAAGAGTAGCTGAAGCCGGAGCTTCAAGTTCAGCGAAAACTCCGGTGAAGAAGGTGGCTCGGAAGCCAAAGAATCTCGCACCTTCGGATCCTGCTCCTTCAAGCTCAAGAACCTCACTTTCTGGTTCTAAAGAGGATGAAGGTACTTTATTAGTGAAATTGATTGATGAAGATGCAGCTCAACGAAGTATTCACATTGAAGATACTGCAGGTATACCGGAGCCCCAAACCAACATCGAAGAAGTAAGAGCTCCGGATACCCAAGATGAACAGATCGAAGCCCCTATGGGTGGAGATGAAGCCGAAGTTCCTGCAACTTCGGTTGTGGAGGAAAGGGCTGATCACGGAGATGCTCCGACAGCGGAAAATCTAACTGCGGAGTCAGATGATGACTTCACTTTTGATCCTCTGATCAGTCCAGTACTCGATCTCCCGGAGAATGTTGAAGGTAAATTTTTGCATAATTCTTATCAATTTCTGCAAAATTATACAATGTATAATATTTCTGTTATTGCAGAGCCTCCTGTTGTCGAAGTATCTCACGAAGATACAATTCAAAGGCCTTCGACAACTTCGGAGCCACACCCGGAGGTTACTCAACAAGGGCCTGGAAGAGGTAAAAGACACATAGAGCCTCTCCCTGCTCAAGGATCGACTTCGTCTGATTCAACAGATGAAAGTGAATCAACTGAGGGGGGGCCATCTTCAGAAGTTCCAAGGGCCTCGGAAGAACTCTCCGGACCTTCGCTAAGCAGAGCTGATCAGAAGGCTTCAGAAATGCTTCCTCTCATAACTCCTTTTTTGGAGGAGAAAACCGGACTTGGGACTTTGGTTAAACCTTTGGGTCAAGCCAGTCGCAAAGTCGGGGAAACAGAACTGGTAGCCCTTTTAAGCAGAGCAAAGGGTTCGGAGCTTAACCTTGCTGTGGAAAGAGCAGCTTATCAGGTATAAAGCATCTTCGAACCAAATAGCAAATTATATATGAATAATTTCTTATTTCAGTTTTTCTTTTTTCTTAGCAAGCAGTCTTAGCCCGCGCTGCGGCTTTATCGAACGAACATGAAATTGCTCAGCTTCGGGAAGAGAACGAAGCTCTTCAATGAAATTTTAACTTCTCCGAAGGTCGAGTAGCTCAGATGGATAATGTAATAATAGCAGAGCGAAGGGCTAGGCAAAGTTTGGAAGCTGCGAAGAAAGAGCTCGAAGCAGAAAGAATTGTGCTTCTAGCAGAAGTTGAAAGACTGCGGACGGAGGATGCTGCTAAGGGGTCTGAACTTGTAAGACTTCAAGAAGAGGCTGGCCAACTCCGGACTCAAAAGAATGCTTTGACTACGGAGAACGCTAGAATCTCCGGAGTTTTAGCAGAAACGACTTCGGCCAAGGATGCGCTTATTGAAGAAAGGCTTAAGTCTGAGAAGGTGGCTTCGGAGGTCATCGAGCAGATGTTAGGTGTCTTGGAGTACTTCGGTACTACTGGATCACTACCTTCTGATGACAATGTGACTCTGCTGCGCCGGTTAAAGAGGATCCAAGGAGAAGCGAAGCAAATGAAGACGGCAGGCATACGTTATGGAGAACTCTCCGGACAAGTGTCTGCCCTTGGATTACTTCGTTACTATGAGGATTTGGGCCGAATAATTACTCCGAGCGCAGAGGCCTCCATCATCTTCGACGACGCGAGACTTTTGACTCCTTCCGAAGGCGTGGCTGCCGCCTGGCGAGCCTTTCAAACTTCATGGAGAGCTGAAGGTCGATCTGCGATCAAGGCTTGGATTGATGAAGGCCAACGCCAGAAGCAAGTTCGGAGCCAAGCTTCGAGCAGTCAACCTCCTTCGAACCCGCAGGTTTAGGAATATTTTAGGATTTCTAATCATGTAAAGCTTTATGCTTGTAAACATTTATCAATGAAAGTCTTGTTTATCATATTTTTAGGCTTTGCCTCTTATGGAAGATATCGAAGTGTTAGAGCTTAACAGCGAACTTCGCTCACTGTGGAACACCTTCGAACTTCTAAAGAGTTATAAGCGTCCTCGATTTCTTATTCCTCGAGATGACTCCGGCATTACTGCGCCCGAAGTAATCAAAGACGTATTGTCTTATATTAAAAAGGAAGATAAAGAGATTGGCGTAAACACCTCGTCTTCTGAAGACACTAACTGGTCCGAAGACGAAGGTGAAGCCCAAAATAAAAGATCTGAAGATCTTAGAAGCTGGGAAAGAAGCCCCGAGCGGCTTCGAACTTGGGCCGAGCTTCAACAAGAGCAGAAGGATTTTAGAGCTTCGAAGGGGAGGAAGAGGGTTAAACGTAAAGTTCTTAGAACTTCCGATGTTGGAACTAGTCGTTCCACCCCTAGCTCTCGGGACCGAAGAGGTCTCCGATTCCTTCTTGGTATAGATACCAATTTTTCATAGTGTAATCTGTAAACACTTTTATTTCAATAATGAATGCCGATTTAAAATTGTCTCCCTATTTACTAGCCCCTCTTTGGGTATAAGCAACTTCGAAATGTATTCAAAGATGGTTATGCGCAAAGAAAAAACTTCGGAGTACAATTTTTTGGGGGTTCGGAGCCCCTCTGTCATTTAAAGATCTTTTGAAATCTTATGAAATGTCTTCGACCTTTTGTAGTCAGAAGAATGGTAACTTGGTACCTTTGTTTAACGAAAGAAATCAATTGAGATAACTTCCAGGACACTTTAGTGTCTTAAAAATTTGTCACTTTGAACTTATATGAACAGACATTCGAAGCTCATGGCTCAAATGTTGTTTTGCTTTAGCCACCTTCGGCTATTTTTGCAGAAGTCTACCAGCCAATGGCTTGGACTTCGCAGAATTTGGCCACCTTCGGCTCTTTTTTGCAGAAGTCTACCAGCCGGAGCTTGGACTTCGCAGAATTTGGCCACCTTCGGCTCTTTTTTGCATAAGTCTACCAGCCGGAGCTTGGACTTCGCAGAATTTGGCCACCTTCGGCTCTTTTTACGGATGTCTGCAAGCTGCAGCTTGGACTCCGCAGAATTTGGCCACCTTCGGCTCTTTTTACGGAAGTCTACCAGCCAATGGCTTGGACTCCGTAGAATGTGGTATTGGCTCTTTTACGGATGCCTACAAGCCGAGGCTTGGGCTCCGGATGGATTTCAGCCACCACACCGGAGGCTTCGACTTTATGGGTACGAAGTCCGGAAATACAGCCCAGCTTAATGCACTTCCCTCTCGATCGACTTCCGTTCCAGCGCGTCCGCTCGGGAAGCTAGGAGTCAACAAGGGGAAGGCAACTATCAGGGTGTATGCTTTATTAATTTAGAGGTGATTACAAGCGAATTACAAGGAGCCCTTATGCGAAGTATCGCTTTAGGTGCTCCGCATGCCAAGTATGTGCTAACTCTTCACCTTCTAAATTAGCTAATTTGAATGAACCAGGGCGTCCGGAGCGGACAATTAGATATGGACCTTCCCATTTATTGCCTAACTTCCCTGGTGCTATAATGCTTCGTAGAACAAGATGACCCGGCCTTAACTCGCTGAGCTTATCCTTCGGGTCATACCAAGTCTTCGTCTGCTGATGATACTTTGATAAATTAGCTACAGCCCGAAGTCTTGTTTCTTCTGACAAATCTAACGAAGCTTGTCTTTCTTCTTCGATGTCCGGTTCGGTGCTGCGAAATGACCCCCCTTTGAGCTCCGTTGGAGTCATAGCTTCATCTCTGAATAGTAGTCTGAACGGAGTAAAACCTGTGGACCTTGTTTGTGTAGTCCGAATGGACCACAGAATCTTCGGAAGCTCTTCGGTCCACAGTCCCTTTGATAATCCTACTATTCTTCGATTTAGCCCTGATAAAATATTTCCATTGGCTCGCTCTACGGCTCCATTTGACTGAGGATGTCTCACTGCAGCAAAACATAGTTGAATGCCTAGGTCTTCGCAAAACTTCCTGAAGGGTTCTGCGTCGAACTGTGTTCCATTATCAACTGTGAGATATCTAGGCACTCCGAACCGGCAAATAATGTTCTTCCAAAAGAATTTCTGTACATTGTTCGAAGTGATAGCTGTTAAGGGCTCTGCTTCTACCCACTTAGAAAAATATTCAATAGCTACCACTGCGAACTTCAGATTTCCCTTTGCTAACGGAAAGGGACCAATTAGATCCATACCCCATCTGGCCATAGGCCATACCGGAGCAATGACTTGAAGAGCTGTTGGTGGGCGATGACTCCGTCGACCCATCCACTGGCATCCTTGACAAGTGCGGACCAAGCTCTCCGCATCAGCTGTTATTGTGGGCCAATAAAGCCCCTGGCGAAGTGTTTTTCCTGCCAGAGCTCTAGGGGCTAAATGGCTTCCACAAAGGCCTTCGTGAATTTCTCGAAGAATTTCTTGGCCTTCGGCTTGAGATATACATCGGAGTAGAGGGGAACATACTCCGGCCTTGTATAATATACCGTTGATTAACTGATAGTTTCTTGCTCTGAGCTTTAATCTTGACAATTGGGGCTCTTCGGGCAAATTTGTTCCTCCTTGCAAGAGTTCTATGATCGAATCTTTCCAATCTGCACTAGGAATGCAGAGAATCTCTGCAGAGGCAATTTGTGGCACCGAAGGTACATTGAGCTCCTCATAGAAAGCTTCGTCAGGCACATCCACAGCTCTGGCAGCAGCCTTCGCTAAAATGTCCGCTTGCACGTTTTCAGCTCTTGGTATACTCCGAATGGAAATACCCTTGAAGTGTGCTTCGATCTTGCGGATTTCTTCTAAGTACTTTGCAAGCTGTGGATGTCGGACTTGAAAACTTTTGTCTACGTGCCCTGCTACTATCTGAGAATCTGTTTTATGATTATTCTTGTAGCCCCTAGAGCACGTGCTTTCCGGAGTCCCAATAAAATCCCTTCGTACTCCGCTATATTATTGGTAGACTTAAAGTTGAGTCTTGCGGAGTACATTGCTCTTTGCCCTGACGGTGAAATCAATACTGCCCCAATGCCTGCTCCGGATGCTTGGAAGCCCCATCGGAGTAAATAATCCAAACTCCGTCATCTGATTTCTCCGGAGTTAACTTCGCAGGTGGAGTCCATTCTGCTACGAAGTCTGCTAGGACTTGGGATTTAATAGCTGTCCTTGCCAGGAAAGATATGCCGAAGGGTGCTAGCTCTACTGCCCACTTTCCAATCCTTCCAGTGGAATCTTTGCTTCGGAGCATATCTCCTAAAGGATACGAAGTTGGTACAATTACATTATGAGCCAAAAAATAATGTCTTAGCTTCCTCGAAGCCATTATCAGAGCATAAACGAACTTTCAAGTTCGGAGTATCTTGTCTTCGCTCCTGACAATGCTTCGGATACAAAATAGACAGGATTTTGGACCAACTTCCCATTGATATCCGCTTCTCTGACAAGGACTGCGCTGACAGCTGAACCTGTACTGCAA